>JALIZH010013923.1:0-359060 GCA_030522465.1 Rhipicephalus appendiculatus | reverse complement strand
TGAAGAAGAACGGCTATTTAGACTAGTTGGTTAAAGTGCATATAGAAAGGGTTTGTGAGCGCAAACACGGAAGTGCTGAAGGAAAGGCGTAGCAGCGAGGAACGGAAAGCAAAAAGAGATGACACGAGCGCTGTACCAAATCAGAACTGTCCTTTGTACTAGGAATGCACTGAAGAAGAAAGGCTATTTAGACTAGTTGGTTAAAGTGCATATTGATAGGGTTTACAACGCAAACACGGAAGTGCTGAAGGAAAGGCGTAGCAGCGAGGAACGGAAAGCAAAAAGAGACGACACGAGCGCTGTACCAAATCAGAACTGTCCTTTGTACTAGGAAAGCACTGAAGAAGAAAGGCTATTTAGACTAGTTGGTTAAAGTGCATATTGAAAGGGTTTACAACGGAAGCACGGAAGTATTGAAGAAAAGGCGTAAGACCGAGGAACGGAAGGCAAAGAGGGACGACACGAGCGCTGTAGAAAAACAGAACTGCCCTGTGTACTAAAAAGCACTGAAGATGAACGGCTATTTGGACTAGTTGGTTAAAGTGCAAATAGAAAGCGTTTGTAGCGCAAGCACGGAAGTGCTGAAGGAAAGGCGTAGCAGCGAGGAGCGGAAAGCAAAAAGAGACGACACGAGCGGTGTACAAAAACAGAACTGCCCTGTGTACTAAAAAGCACTGAAGATAAACGGCTATTTGGGCAAGTTGGTCAAGGTGCATATAGAAAGGGTTTACAACGCAAGCATTGAAGTGTCAAAGGAAAGCCACAAAAGCGAGGAACGGAAGGCAAAGACGGAGGACACGAGCGCTGTACCAAATCAGAACTGTCCTTTGTACTAGGAAAGCACTGAAGAAGAACGGCTATTTAGACTAGTTGGTTAAAGTGCATATTGAAAGGATTTGCAATGGAAGCACGGAAGTATTGAAGAAAAGGCGTAAGACCGAGGAACGGAAGGCAAAGAGGGGCGACTCGAGCGTTGTAGAAAAACAGAACTGCCCTGTGTAATAAAAAGCACTGAAGATTAACGGCTATTTGGATTAGTTGGTTAACGTGCATATAGAAAGGGTTTGCAACGGAAGCACGGAAGTATTAAAGAAAAGGCGCAAGTGAGAGGAACGGAAAACAAAGAGGGGCGACACGAGCGCTGTAGAAAAGCAGAACTGCCCTGTGTACTAGAAAAGCACTGAAGATGAACGGCAATTTGGATTAGTTGGTTAAAGTGCATATAGAAAGGGTTTGCAATGCAAGCACGGAAGTGCTGAATGAAAGGCCTAAAAGCGAGGATCGGAAGGCAAAAAGAGACGACACGAGTGCTGTACCAAATCAGAACTGTCCTTTGTACTAGGAAAGCACTCAAGAAGAACGGCTATTTAGACTAGTTGGTTAAAGTGCATATTGAAAGGATTTGCAATGGAAGCACGGAAGTATTGAAGAAAAGGCGTAAGACCGAGGAACGGAAGGCAAAGAGGGGCGACACGAACGTTGTAGAAAAACAGAACTGCCCTGTGTAATAAAGAGCACTGAAGATTAACGGCTATTTGGATTAGTTGGTTAACGTGCATATAGAAAGGGTTTGCAACGGAAGCACGGAAGTATTAAAGAAAAGGCGCAAGTGAGCGGAACGGAAAACAAAGAGGGGCGACACGAGCGTTGTAGAAAAACAGAACTGCCCTGTGTAATAAAAAGCACTAAAGATTAACGGCCATTTGGATTAGTTGATTAACGTGCATATAGAAAGGGTTTGCATTGCAAGCACGGAAGTGCTGAATGAAAGGCCTAAAAGCGAGGAACGGAAGGCCAAGAGGGGCGACACGAGCGCTGTAGAAAAACAGAACTGCCCTGTGTAATAAAAAAGCACTGAAGATTAACGGCTATTTGGATTAGTTGGTTAACGTGCATATAGAAAGGGTTTGCAATGGAAGCACGGAAGTGCTGAATGAAAGGCCTGAAAGCGAGGAACGGAAGGCAAAGAGGGACGACACGAGCGCTGTACAAAAACAGAACTGCCCTGTGTACTAGAAAAGCATCGAAGATGAACGGCTATTTGGATTAGTTGGTTAACGTGCATATAGAAAGGGTTTGCAATGCAAGCACGGAAGTCCTGAATGAAAGGCCTCAAAGCGAGGAACGGAAGGCAAAGAGGGGCGACACGAGCGCTGTAGAAAAACAGAACTGCCATGTGTAATAAAAAGCACTGAAGATGAACGGCTATTTGGAATAGTTGGTTAAAGTGCATATAGAAAGCGTTTGTAGCGCAAGCACGGAAGTGCTGAATGAAAGGCGTAAAAGCGAGGAACGGAAGGCAAAGAGGGACGACACGAGCGCTGTACAAAAACAGAACTGCCCTGTGTACTAGAAAAGCACTCAAGATTAACGGCTATTTGGATTACTTGGTTAACGTGCATATAGAAAGGGTTTTCAATGCAAGCACGGAAGTGCTGAATGAAAGGCCTAAAAGCGAGGAACGGAAGGCAAAGAGGGACGACACGAGCGCTGTACAAAAACAGAACTGCCCTGTGTACTAGAAAAGCATCGAAGATGAACGGCTATTTGGATTAGTTGGTTAACGTGCATATAGAAAGGGTTTGCAATGCAAGCACGGAAGTCCTGAATGAAAGGCCTCAAAGCGAGGAACGGAAGGCAAAGAGGGGCAACACAAGCGCTGTAGAAAAACAGAACTGCCATGTGTAATAAAAAGCACTGAAGATGAACGGCTATTTGGAATAGTTGGTTAAAGTGCATATAGAAAGCGTTTGTAGCGCAAGCACGGAAGTGCTGAATGAAAGGCGTAAAAGCGAGGAACGGAAGGCAAAGAGGGACGACACGAGCGCTGTACAAAAACAGAACTGCCCTGTGTACTAGAAAAGCTCTGAAGATGAACGGCTATTTGGATTAATTGGTTAACGTGCATATAGAAATGGTTTGCAACGCAAACACGGAAGTGCTGAATGAAAGGCGTAAAAGCGAGGAACGGAAGGCAAAGAGGGACGACACGAGCGCTGTACAAAAACAGAACTGCCCTGTGGTCTAAAAAGCACTGAAGATCAACGGCTATTTGGGCAAGTTGGTCAAGGTGCATATAGAAAGGGTTTGCAGCGCAATCACGGAAGTGCTAAAGGAAAGGCGTAACAGCGAGGAGCGGAAAGCAAAAAGAGACGAGACGAGTGCTGTACAAAAAAAGAACTGCCCTGTGTACTAGAAAAGCACTGAAGATAAACGGCTATTTGGGCTAGTTGGTTAACGTGCATATAGAAAGGGTTTGCGACGCAAACACGGAAGTGCTGAATGAAAGACGTATAAGCGAGGAACGGAAGGCAAAGAGGGACGACACGAGCGCTGTACAAAAACAGAACTGCCCTGTGGTCTAAAAAGCACTGAAGATCAACGACTATTTGGGCAAGTTGGTCAAGGTGCATATAGAAAGGGTTTGCAGCGCAATCACGGAAGTGCTAAAGGAAAGGCGTAGCAGGTAGGAGCAGAAAGCAAAAAGAGACGACACGAGCGCTGTACAAAAACAAAACTGTCCGGCGTACATGAAAAGCACTGAAGATGATCGGCTATTTGGACTAGTTGGTTAAAGTGTATATAGAAAGGGTTTGCAGCGCAAGCACGGAAGTGCTGAAGGAAAGGCGTAAGAGCGAGGAACGGAAAGCAAGGATCGACGACACGAGCGCTGTACAAAAACAGAACTGCCCTATGTAATAGCAAAACACTGAAGAAGAACGGCTATTTGGGCTAGTTGGTTAAAGTGCATATTGAAAGGGCTTGCTACGCAAGCATGGAAGGGCTGGAGGTAAGGCGTAACAGCGAGGAACGGAAAGCAAAAAGAGAGGTCACGAGCGCTGTACAAAAACAGAACTGCCCTGTGTAGTAGGAAAGGACTGAAGAAGAAGGGCTATTTAGACTAGTTGGTTAAAGTGCATATAGAAAGGGTTTACAACGCAAACACGGAAGTGCTGAAGGAAAGGCGTAGCAGCGAGGAACGGAAAGCAAAAAGAGACGACACGAGCGCTGTACCAAATCAGAACTGTCCTTTGTACTAGGAATGCACAGAAGAAGAACGGCTATTTAGACTAGTTGGTTAAAGTGCATATTGAAAGGGTTTACAACGGAAGCACGGAAGTATTGAAGAAAAGGCGTAAGACCGAGGAACGGAAGGCAAAGAGGGACGACGCGAGCGCTGTAGAAAAACAGAACTGTCCTTTGTACTAGGAAAGCACATAAGAAGAACGGCTATTTAGACTAGTTGTTTATAGTGCATATAGAAAGGGTTTGTAGCGCAAACACGGAAGTGCTGAAGGAAAGGCGTAGCAGCGAGGAACGGAAAGCAAAAAGAGACGACACGAGCGCTGTACCAAATCAGAACTGTCCTTTGTACTAGGAATGCACTGAAGAAGAACGGCTATTTAGACTAGTTGGTTAAAGTGCATATTGAAAGGGTTTACAACGCAACCACGGAAGTGCTGAAGGAAAGGCGTAGCAGCGAGGAACGGAATAATAATAATAATAATATCTGGGGTTTAACGTCCCAAAACCACGATATGATTATGAGAGACGCCGTAGTGGAGGGCTCCGGAAATTTCGACCATCTGGTGTTCTTTAACGTGCACTGACATCGCACAGTACACGGGCCTCTACCATTTCGCCTCCATCGAAATGCGACCGCCGCGGCCGGGATCGAACCCGCGACCTTCGGGTCAGCAGCCGAGCACCCTAACCGCTATACCACCGCGGCGGACAGCGAGGAACGGAAAGCAAAAAGAGACGACACGAGTGCTGTACCAAATCAGAACTGTCCTTTCTACTAGGAATGCACTGAAGAAGAACGGCTATTTAGACTAGTTGGTTAAAGTGCATAATGAAAGGGTTTACAACGCAAACACGGAAGTGCTGAAGGAAAGGCGTAGCAGCGAGGAACGGAAAGCAAAAAGAGACGACGCGAGCGCTGTACCAAATCAGAACTGTCTTTTGTACTAGGAAAGCACTGAAGAAGAACGGCTATTTAGACTAGTTGGTTAAAGTGCATATTGAAAGGGTTTACAACGGAAGCACGGAAGTATTGAAGAAAAGGCGTAGCAGCAAGGAACGGAAAGCAAAAAGAGACGACACGAACGCTGTGCCAAATCATAACTGTCCTTTGTACTAGGAAAGCACTGAAGAAGAACGGCTATTTAGACTAGTTGGTTAAAGTGCATATAGAAAGGGTTTGTAGCGCAAACACGGAAGTGCTGAAGGAAAGGCGTAGCAGCGAGGAACGGAAAGCAAAAAGAGACGACACGAGCGCTGTACCAAATCAGAACTGTCCTTTGTACTAGGAATGCACTGAAGAAGAACGGCTATTTAGACTAGTTGGTTAAAGTGCATATAGAAAGGGTTTGTGAGCGCAAACACGGAAGTGCTGAAGGAAAGGCGTAGCAGCGAGGAACGGAAAGCAAAAAGAGATGACACGAGCGCTGTACCAAATCAGAACTGTCCTTTGTACTAGGAATGCACTGAAGAAGAAAGGCTATTTAGACTAGTTGGTTAAAGTGCATATTGATAGGGTTTACAACGCAAACACGGAAGTGCTGAAGGAAAGGCGTAGCAGCGAGGAACGGAAAGCAAAAAGAGACGACACGAGCGCTGTACCAAATCAGAACTGTCCTTTGTACTAGGAAAGCACTGAAGAAGAAAGGCTATTTAGACTAGTTGGTTAAAGTGCATATTGAAAGGGTTTACAACGGAAGCACGGAAGTATTGAAGAAAAGGCGTAAGACCGAGGAACGGAAGGCAAAGAGGGACGACACGAGCGCTGTAGAAAAACAGAACTGCCCTGTGTACTAAAAAGCACTGAAGATGAACGGCTATTTGGACTAGTTGGTTAAAGTGCAAATAGAACGCGTTTGTAGCGCAAGCACGGAAGTGCTGAAGGAAAGGCGTAGCAGCGAGGAGCGGAAAGCAAAAAGAGACGACACGAGCGGTGTACAAAAACAGAACTGCCCTGTGTACTAAAAAGCACTGAAGATAAACGGCTATTTGGGCAAGTTGGTCAAGGTGCATATAGAAAGGGTTTACAACGCAAGCATTGAAGTGTCAAAGGAAAGCCACAAAAGCGAGGAACGGAAGGCAAAGACGGAGGACACGAGCGCTGTACCAAATCAGAACTGTCCTTTGTACTAGGAAAGCACTGAAGAAGAACGGCTATTTAGACTAGTTGGTTAAAGTGCATATTGAAAGGATTTGCAATGGAAGCACGGAAGTATTGAAGAAAAGGCGTAAGACCGAGGAACGGAAGGCAAAGAGGGGCGACTCGAGCGTTGTAGAAAAACAGAACTGCCCTGTGTAATAAAAAGCACTGAAGATTAACGGCTATTTGGATTAGTTGGTTAACGTGCATATAGAAAGGGTTTGCAACGGAAGCACGGAAGTATTAAAGAAAAGGCGCAAGTGAGAGGAACGGAAAACAAAGAGGGGCGACACGAGCGCTGTAGAAAAGCAGAACTGCCCTGTGTACTAGAAAAGCACTGAAGATGAACGGCAATTTGGATTAGTTGGTTAAAGTGCATATAGAAAGGGTTTGCAATGCAAGCACGGAAGTGCTGAATGAAAGGCCTAAAAGCGAGGATCGGAAGGCAAAAAGAGACGACACGAGTGCTGTACCAAATCAGAACTGTCCTTTGTACTAGGAAAGCACTCAAGAAGAACGGCTATTTAGACTAGTTGGTTAAAGTGCATATTGAAAGGATTTGCAATGGAAGCACGGAAGTATTGAAGAAAAGGCGTAAGACCGAGGAACGGAAGGCAAAGAGGGGCGACACGAACGTTGTAGAAAAACAGAACTGCCCTGTGTAATAAAGAGCACTGAAGATTAACGGCTATTTGGATTAGTTGGTTAACGTGCATATAGAAAGGGTTTGCAACGGAAGCACGGAAGTATTAAAGAAAAGGCGCAAGTGAGCGGAACGGAAAACAAAGAGGGGCGACACGAGCGTTGTAGAAAAACAGAACTGCCCTGTGTAATAAAAAAGCACTGAAGATTAACGGCCATTTGGATTAGTTGATTAACGTGCATATAGAAAGGGTTTGCATTGCAAGCACGGAAGTGCTGAATGAAAGGCCTAAAAGCGAGGAACGGAAGGCCAAGAGGGGCGACACGAGCGCTGTAGAAAAACAGAACTGCCCTGTGTAATAAAAAGCACTGAAGATTAACGGCTATTTGGATTAGTTGGTTAACGTGCATATAGAAAGGGTTTGCAATGGAAGCACGGAAGTGCTGAATGAATGGCCTGAAAGCGAGGAACGGAAGGCAAAGAGGGACGACACGAGCGCTGTACAAAAACAGAACTGCCCTGTGTACTAGAAAAGCATCGAAGATGAACGGCTATTTGGATTAGTTGGTTAACGTGCATATAGAAAGGGTTTGCAATGCAAGCACGGAAGTCCTGAATGAAAGGCCTCAAAGCGAGGAACGGAAGGCAAAGAGGGGCGACACGAGCGCTGTAGAAAAACAGAACTGCCATGTGTAATAAAAAGCACTGAAGATGAACGGCTATTTGGAATAGTTGGTTAAAGTGCATATAGAAAGCGTTTGTAGCGCAAGCACGGAAGTGCTGAATGAAAGGCGTAAAAGCGAGGAACGGAAGGCAAAGAGGGACGACACGAGCGCTGTACAAAAACAGAACTGCCCTGTGTACTAGAAAAGCTCTGAAGATGAACGGCTATTTGGATTAGTTGGTTAACGTGCATATAGAAATGGTTTGCAACGCAAACACGGAAGTGCTGAATGAAAGGCGTAAAAGCGAGGAACGGAAGGCAAAGAGGGACGACACGAGCGCTGTACAAAAACAGAACTGCCCTGTGGTCTAAAAAAGCACTGAAGATCAACGGCTATTTGGGCAAGTTGGTCAAGGTGCATATAGAAAGGGTTTGCAGCGCAATCACGGAAGTGCTAAAGGAAAGGCGTAACAGCGAGGAGCGGAAAGCAAAAAGAGACGAGACGAGTGCTGTACAAAAAAAGAACTGCCCTGTGTACTAGAAAAGCACTGAAGATAAACGGCTATTTGGGCTAGTTGGTTAACGTGCATATAGAAAGGGTTTGCGACGCAAACACGGAAGTGCTGAATGAAAGACGTAAAAGCGAGGAACGGAAGGCAAAGAGGGACGACACGAGCGCTGTACAAAAACAGAACTGCCCTGTGGTCTAAAAAGCACTGAAGATCAACGACTATTTGGGCAAGTTGGTCAAGGTGCATATAGAAAGGGTTTGCAGCGCAATCACGGAAGTGCTAAAGGAAAGGCGTAGCAGGTAGGAGCAGAAAGCAAAAAGAGACGACACGAGCGCTGTACAAAAACAAAACTGTCCGGCGTACATGAAAAGCACTGAAGATGATCGGCTATTTGGACTAGTTGGTTAAAGTGTATATAGAAAGGGTTTGCAGCGCAAGCACGGAAGTGCTGAAGGAAAGGCGTAAGAGCGAGGAACGGAAAGCAAGGATCGACGACACGAGCGCTGTACAAAAACAGAACTGCCCTATGTAATAGCAAAACACTGAAGAAGAACGGCTATTTGGGCTAGTTGGTTAAAGTGCATATTGAAAGGGCTTGCTACGCAAGCATGGAAGGGCTGGAGGTAAGGCGTAACAGCGAGGAACGGAAAGCAAAAAGAGAGGTCACGAGCGCTGTACAAAAACAGAACTGCCCTGTGTAGTAGGAAAGGACTGAAGAAGAAGGGCTATTTAGACTAGTTGGTTAAAGTGCATATAGAAAGGGTTTACAACGCAAACACGGAAGTGCTGAAGGAAAGGCGTAGCAGCGAGGAACGGAAAGCAAAAAGAGACGACACGAGCGCTGTACCAAATCAGAACTGTCCTTTGTACTAGGAATGCACAGAAGAAGAACGGCTATTTAGACTAGTTGGTTAAAGTGCATATTGAAAGGGTTTACAACGGAAGCACGGAAGTATTGAAGAAAAGGCGTAAGACCGAGGAACGGAAGGCAAAGAGGGACGACGCGAGCGCTGTAGAAAAACAGAACTGTCCTTTGTACTAGGAAAGCACATAAGAAGAACGGCTATTTAGACTAGTTGTTTATTCTGCATATAGAAAGGGTTTGTAGCGCAAACACGGAAGTGCTGAAGGAAAGGCGTAGCAGCGAGGAACGGAAAGCAAAAAGAGACGACACGAGCGCTGTACCAAATCAGAACTGTCCTTTGTACTAGGAATGCACTGAAGAAGAACGGCTATTTAGACTAGTTGGTTAAAGTGCATATTGAAAGGGTTTACAACGCAACCACGGAAGTGCTGAAGGAAAGGCGTAGCAGCGAGGAACGGAATAATAATAATATCTGGGGTTTAACGTCCCAAAACCACGATATGATTATGAGAGACGCCGTAGTGGAGGGCTCCGGAAATTTCGACCATCTGGTGTTCTTTAACGTGCACTGACATCGCACAGTACACGGGCCTCTACCATTTCGCCTCCATCGAAATGCGACCGCCGCGGCCGGGATCGAACCCGCGACCTTCGGGTCAGCAGCCGAGCACCCTAACCGCTATACCACCGCGGCGGACAGCGAGGAACGGAAAGCAAAAAGAGACGACACGAGTGCTGTACCAAATCAGAACTGTCCTTTCTACTAGGAATGCACTGAAGAAGAACGGCTATTTAGACTAGTTGGTTAAAGTGCATAATGAAAGGGTTTACAACGCAAACACGGAAGTGCTGAAGGAAAGGCGTAGCAGCGAGGAACGGAAAGCAAAAAGAGACGACGCGAGCGCTGTACCAAATCAGAACTGTCTTTTGTACTAGGAAAGCACTGAAGAAGAACGGCTATTTAGACTAGTTGGTTAAAGTGCATATTGAAAGGGTTTACAACGGAAGCACGGAAGTATTGAAGAAAAGGCGTAGCAGCAAGGAACGGAAAGCAAAAAGAGACGACACGAACGCTGTGCCAAATCATAACTGTCCTTTGTACTAGGAAAGCACTGAAGAAGAACGGCTATTTAGACTAGTTGGTTAAAGTGCATATAGAAAGGGTTTGTAGCGCAAACACGGAAGTGCTGAAGGAAAGGCGTAGCAGCGAGGAACGGAAAGCAAAAAGAGACGACACGAGCGCTGTACCAAATCAGAACTGTCCTTTGTACTAGGAATGCACTGAAGAAGAACGGCTATTTAGACTAGTTGGTTAAAGTGCATATTGAAAGGGTTTACAACGGAAGCACGGAAGTATTGAAGAAAAGGCGTAAGACCGAGGAGCGGAAAGCAATAAGAGACGACACGAGCGGTGTACAAAAACAGAACTGCCCTGTGTACTAAAAAGCACTGAAGATCAACGGCTATTTGGGCAAGTTGGTCAAGGTGCATATAGAAAGGGTTTACAACGCAAGCATGGAAGTGTCAAAGGAAAGGCACAAAAGCGAGGAACGGAAGGTAAAGAGGGACGACACGAGCGCTGTACAAAAACAGAACAGCCCTGTGTATTAGCAAAGCACTGAAGATGAACGGCTATTTGGACTAGTAGGTTAACGTGCATATAGAAAGGGTTTACAACGCAAGCATGGAAGTGTTGAAGGAAAGGCATAAAAGCGAGGAACGGAAGGCAAAGAGTGACGACACGAGCGCTCTACAAAAACAGAACTGCCCGGTTTACAAGAAAAACAGTGAAGATGAACGGCTGTGTATATTGAAAGGGTGTACACCGCAAGCACGGAAATGCTGAACGAAAGGCGTAGCAGCGAGGAACGGAAAGCAAAAAGAGACGACCCGAGCGCTGTACCAAATCAGAACTGTCCTTTGTACTAGGAAAGCACTGAAGAAGAACGGCTATTTAGACTAGTTGGTTAAAGTGCATATTGAAAGGATTTGCAACGGAAGCACGGAAGTATTGAAGAAAAGGCGTAAGACCGAGGAACGGAAAGGCAAAGAGGGGCGACACGAGCGTTGTAGAAAAACAGAACTGCCCTGTGTACTAAAAAGCACTGAAGATGAACGGCTATTTGGACTAGTTGGTTAAAGTGCAAATAGAAAGCGTTTGTAGCGCAAGCACGGAAGTGGTGAAGGAAAGGCGTAGCAGCGAGGAACGGAAAGCAAAAAGAGACGACCCGAGCGCTGTACCAAATCAGAACTGTCCTTTGTACTAGGAAAGCACTGAAGAAGAACGGCTATTTGGATTAGTTGATTAACGTGCATGTAGAAAGGGTTTGCAACGGAAGCACGGAAGTATTAAAGAAAAGGCGCAAGTGAGAGGAACGGGAAACAAAGAGGGGCGACACGAGCGCTGTAGAAAAGCAGAACTGCCCTGTGTACTAAAAGGCACTGAAGATGAACGGCTGTTTGGACTAGTTGGTGAAAGTGCATATAGAAAGTGTTTGTAGTGCAAGCACGGAAGTGCTGAAGGAAAGGCGTAGCAGCGAGGAACGGAAAGCAAAAAGAGACGACACGAGCGCTGTACCAAATCAGAACTGTCCTTTGTACTAGGAAAGCACTGAAGAAGAACGGCTATTTAGACTAGATGGTTAAAGTGCATATTGAAAGGGTTTGTAGCGCAAACACGGAAGTGCTGAAGGAAAGGCGTAGCAGCGAGGAACGGAAAGCAAAAAGAGACGACACGAGCGCTGTACCAAATCAGAACTGTCCTTTGTACTAGGAAAGCACTGAAGAAGAACGGCTATTTAGACTAGATGGTTAAAGTGCATATTGAAAGGGTTTACAACGGAAGCACGGAAGTATTGAAGAAAAGGCGTAGCAGCGAGGAACGGAAAGCAAAAAGAGACGACACGAACGCTGTACCAAATCAGAACTGTCCTTTGTACTAGGAAAGAACTGAAGCAGAACGGCTATTTAGACTAGTTGGTTATAGTGCATATAGAAAGGGTTTGTAGCGCAAACACGGAAGTGCTGAAGGAAAGGCGTAGCAGCGAGGAACGGAAAGCAAAAAGATACGACACGAGCGCTGTACCAAATCAGAACTGTCCTTTGTACTAGGAATGCACTGAAGAAGAACGGCTATTTAGACTAGTTGGTTAAAGTGCATATTGAAAGGGTTTACAACGCAGACACGGAAGTGCTGAAGGAAAGGCGTAGCAGCGAGGAACGGAAAGCAAAAAGAGACGACACGAGTGCTGTACCAAATCAGAACTGTCCTTTGTACTAGGAATGCACTGAAGAAGAACGGCTATTTAGACTAGTTGGTTAAAGTGCATATTGAAAGGGTTTACAACGCAAACACGGAAGTGCTGAAGGAAAGGCGTAGCAGCGAGGAACGGAAAGCAAAAAGAGACGACACGAGCGCTGTACCAAATCAGAACTGTCCTTTGTACTAGGAAAGCACTGAAGAAGAACGGCTATTTAGACTAGTTGGTTAAAGTGCATATTGAAAGGGTTTACAACGGAAGCACGGAAGTATTGAAGAAAAGGCGTAGCAGCGAGGAACGGAAAGCAAAAAGAGACGACACGAACGCTGTACCAAATCAGAACTGTCCTTTGTAATAGGAAAGCACTGAAGAAGAACGGCTATTTAGACTAGTTGGTTAAAGTGCATATAGAAAGGGTTTGTAGCGCAAACACGGAAGTGCTGAAGGAAAGGCGTAGCAGCGAGGAACGGGAAAGCAAAAAGAGACGACATGAGCGCTGTACCAAATCAGAACTGTCCTTTGTGCTAGGAAAGCACTGAAGAAGAACGGCTATTTAGACTAGTTGGTTAAAGTGCATATTGAAAGGGTTTACAACGGAAGCACGGAAGTATTGAAGAAAAGGCGTAAGACCGAGGAACGGAAGGCAAAGAGGGACGACACGAGCGGTGTAGAAAAACAGAACTGCCCTGTGTACTAAAAAGCACTGAAGATGAACGGCTATTTGGACTAGTTGGTTAAAGTGCGAATAGAAAGCGTTTGTAGCGCAAGCACGGAAGTGCTGAAGGAAAGGCGTAGCAGCGAGGAGCGGAAAGCAATAAGAGACGACACGAGCGGTGTACAAAAACAGAACTGCCCTGTGTACTAAAAAGCACTGAAGATCAACGGCTATTTGGGCAAGTTGGTCAAGGTGCATATAGAAAGGGTTTACAACGCAAGCATGGAAGTGTCAAAGCAAAGGCACCAAATCGAGGAACGGAAGGTAAAGAGGGACGACACGAGCGCTGTACAAAAACAGAACAGCCCTGTGTACTAGCAAAGCACTGAAGATGAACGGCTATTTGGACTAGTAGGTTAACGTGCATATAGAAAGGGTTTACAACGCAAGCATGGAAGTGTTGAAGGAAAGGCATAAAAGCGAGGAACGGAAGGCAAAGAGTGACGACACGAGCGCTCTACAAAAACAGAACTGCCCGGTTTACAAGAAAAACAGTGAAGATGAACGGCTGTGTATATTGAAAGGGTGTACACCGCAAGCACGGAAATGCTGAACGAAAGGCGTAGCAGCGAGGAACGGAAAGCAAAAAGAGACGACCCGAGCGCTGTACCAAATCAGAACTGTCCTTTGTACTAGGAAAGCACTGAAGAAGAACGGCTATTTAGACTAGTTGGTTAAAGTGCATATTGAAAGGATTTGCAACGGAAGCACGGAAGTATTGAAGAAAAGGCGTAAGACCGAGGAACGGAAGGCAAAGAGGGGCGACACGAGCGTTGTAGAAAAACAGAACTGCCCTGTGTACTAAAAAGCACTGAAGATGAACGGCTATTTGGACTAGTTGGTTAAAGTGCAAATAGAAAGCGTTTGTAGCGCAAGCACGGAAGTGGTGAAGGAAAGGCGTAGCAGCGAGGAACGGAAAGCAAAAAGAGACGACCCGAGCGCTGTACCAAATCAGAACTGTCCTTTGTACTAGGAAAGCACTGAAGAAGAACGGCTATTTGGATTAGTTGGATTAACGTGCATGTAGAAAGGGTTTGCAACGGAAGCACGGAAGTATTAAAGAAAAGGCGCAAGTGAGGGGAACGGGAAACAAAGAGGGGCGACACGAGCGTTGTAGAAAAACAGAACTGCCCTGTGTACTAAAAAGGCACTGAAGATGAACGGCTGTTTGGACTAGTTGGTGAAAGTGCATATAGAAAGTGTTTGTAGTGCAAGCACGGAAGTGCTGAAGGAAAGGCGTAGCAGCGAGGAACGGAAAGCAAAAAGAGACGACACGAGCGCTGTACCAAATCAGAACTGTCCTTTGTACTAGGAAAGCACTGAAGAAGAACGGCTATTTAGACTAGATGGTTAAAGTGCATATTGAAAGGGTTTGTAGCGCAAAGCACGGAAGTGCTGAAGGAAAGGCGTAGCAGCGAGGAACGGAAAGCAAAAAGAGACGACACGAGCGCTGTACCAAATCAGAACTGTCCTTTGTACTAGGAAAGCACTGAAGAAGAACGGCTATTTAGACTAGATGGTTAAAGTGCATATTGAAAGGGTTTACAACGGAAGCACGGAAGTATTGAACAAAAGGCGTAGCAGCGAGGAACGGAAAGCAAAAAGAGACGACACGAACGCTGTACCAAATCAGAACTGTCCTTTGTACTAGGAAAGAACTGAAGCAGAACGGCTATTTAGACTAGTTGGTTATAGTGCATATAGAAAGGGTTTGTAGCGCAAACACGGAAGTGCTGAAGGAAAGGCGTAGCAGCGAGGAACGGAAAGCAAAAAGATACGACACGAGCGCTGTACCAAATCAGAACTGTCCTTTGTACTAGGAATGCACTGAAGAAGAACGGCTATTTAGACTAGTTGGTTAAAGTGCATATTGAAAGGGTTTACAACGCACACACGGAAGTGCTGAAGGAAAGGCGTAGCAGCGAGGAACGGAAAGCAAAAAGAGACGACACGAGTGCTGTACCAAATCAGAACTGTCCTTTGTACTAGGAATGCACTGAAGAAGAACGGCTATTTAGACTAGTTGGTTAAAGTGCATATTGAAAGGGTTTACAACGCAAACACGGAAGTGCTGAAGGAAAGGCGTAGCAGCGAGGAACGGAAAGCAAAAAGAGACTACACGAGCGCTGTACCAAATCAGAACTGTCCTCTGTACTAGGAAAGCACTGAAGAAGAACGGCTATTTAGACTAGTTGGTTAAAGTGCATATTGAAAGGGTTTACAACGGAAGCACGGAAGTATTGAAGAAAAGGCGTAGCAGCAAGGAACGGAAAGCAAAAAGAGACGACACGAACGCTGTGCCAAATCAGAACTGTCCTTTGCACTAGGAAAGCACTGAAGAAGAACGGCTATTTAGACTAGTTGGTTAAAGTGCATATTGAAAGGGTTTACAACGGAAGCACGGAAGTATTGAAGAAAAGGCGTAAGACCGAGGAACGGAAGGCAAAGAGGGACGACACGAGCGCTGTAGAAAAACAGAGCTGCCCTGTGTATTAAAAAGCACTGAAGATGAACGGCTATTTGGACTAGTTGGTTAAAGTGCAAATAGAAAGCGTTTGTAGCGCAAGCACGGAAGTGGTGAAGGAAAGGCGTAGCAGCGAGGAGCGCAAAGCAAAAAGAGACGACAGGAGCGGTGTACAAAAACAGAACTGCCCTGTGTACTAAAAAGCACTGAAGATCAACGGCTATTTGGGCAAGCTGGTCAAGGTGCATATAGAAAGGGTTTACAACGCAAGCATGTAAGTGTTAAAGGAAAGGCACAAAAGCGAGGAACGGAAGGCAAAGAGGGACGACACGAGCGCTGTACAAAAACGGAACAGCCCTGTGTACTACGAAAGCACTGAAGATGAACGGCTATTTGGACTAGTAGGTTAACGTGCATATAGAAAGGGTTTGCAATGGAAGCACGGAAGTGCTGAATGAAAGGCCTAAAAGCGAGGAACGGAAGGCAAAGAGGGGCCACACGAGCGCTGTACTAAAACAGAACTGCCCTGTGTACTAGAAAAGCACTGAAGATTAACGGCTATTTGGATTAGTTGGTTAACGTGCATATAGAAAGGGTTTGCAATGCAAGCACGGAAGTGCTGAATGAAAGGCCTAAAAGCGAGGAACGGAAGGCAAAGAGGGACGACACGAGCGCTGTACAAAAACAGAACTGCCCTGTGTACTAGAAAAGCATCGAAGATGAACGGCTATTTGGATTAGTTGGTTAACGTGCATATAGAAAGGGTTTGCAATGCAAGCAAAGTCCTGAACGAAAGGCCTCAAAGCGAGGAACGGAAGGCAAAGAGGGGCGACGCGAGCGCTGTAGAAAAACAGAACTGCCATGTGTAATAAAAAGCACTGAAGATGAACGGCTATTTGGAATAGTTGGTTAAAGTGCATATAGAAAGCGTTTGTAGCGCAAGCACGGGAGTGCTGAACTAAAGGCGTAAAAGCGAGGAACGGGAGGCAAAGAGGGACGACACGAGCGCTGCACAAAAACAGAACTGCGCTGTGGTCAAAAAAGCACTGATGATCAACGGCTATTTGGGCAAGTTGGTCAAGGTGTATATAGAAAGGGTTTGCAGCGCAATCACGGAAGTGCTAAAAGAAAGGCGTAACAGCGAGGAGCGGAAAGCAAAAAGAGACGAGACGAGTGCTGTACAAAAAAAGAACTGCCCTGTGTACTAGAAAAGCACTGAAGATAAACGGCTATTTGGGCAAGTTGGTTAACGTGCATATAGAAAGGGTTTGCAACGCAAACACGGAAGTGCTGTATGAAAGGCGTAAAAGCGAGGAACGGAAGGCAAAGAGGGACGACACGAGCGCTGTACAAAAACAGAACTGCCCTGTGGTCTAAAAAGCACTGAAGATCAACGGCTATTTGGGCAAGTTGGTCAAGGTGCATATAGAAAAGGTTTGCAGCGCAATCACGGAAGTGCTAAAGGAAAGGCGTAACAGCGAGGAGCGGAAAGCAAAAAGAGACGAGACGAGTGCTGTACAAAAAAAGAACTGCCCTGTGTACTAGAAAAGCACTGAAGATAAACGGCTATTTGGGCTAGTTGGTTAACGTGCATATAGAAAGGGTTTGCAACGCAAACACGGAAGTGCTGAATGAAAGGCGTAAAAGCGAGGAACGGAAGGCAAAGAGGGACGACACGAGCGCTGTACAAAAACAGAACTGCCCTGTGTACTAGTGAAGCACTGAAGATGAACGGCTATTTGGACTAGTTGGTTATAGTGCATATAGAAAGTGTTTGTAGCGCAAGCACGGAAGTGCTGAAGGAAAGGAGTAGCAGGTAGGAGCAGAAAGCAAAAAGAGACGACACGAGCGCTGTACCAAATCAGAACTGTCCTTTGTACTAGGAAAGCACTGAAAAAGAACGGCTATTTAGACTAGATGGTTAAAGTGCATATTGAAAGGGTTTGTAGCGCAAACACGGAAGTGCTGAAGGAAAGGCGTAGCAGCGAGGAACGGAAAGCAAAAAGAGACGACACGAGCGCTGTACCAAATCAGAACTGTCCTTTGTACTAGGAAAGCACTGAAGAAGAACGGCTATTTAGACTAGATGGTTAAAGTGCATATTGAAAGGGTTTACAACGGAAGCACGGAAGTATTGAAGAAAAGGCGTAGCAGCGAGGAACGGAAAGCAAAAAGAGACGACACGAACGCTGTACCAAATCAGAACTGTCCTTTGTACTAGGAAAGAACTGAAGCAGAACGGCTATTTAGACTAGTTGGTTATAGTGCATATAGAAAGGGTTTGTAGCGCAAACACGGAAGTGCTGAAGGAAAGGCGTAGCAGCGAGGAACGGAAAGCAAAAAGATGCGACACGAGCGCTGTACCAAATCAGAACTGTCCTTTGTACTAGGAATGCACTGAAGAAGAACGGCTATTTAGACTAGTTGGTTAAAGTGCATATTGAAAGGGTTTACAACGCACACACGGAAGTGCTGAAGGAAAGGCGTAGCAGCGAGGAACGGAAAGCAAAAAGAGACGACACGAGTGCTGTACCAAATCAGAACTGTCCTTTGTACTAGGAATGCACTGAAGAAGAACGGCTATTTAGACTAGTTGGTTAAAGTGCATATTGAAAGGGTTTACAACGCAAACACGGAAGTGCTGAAGGAAAGGCGTAGCAGCGAGGAACGGAAAGCAAAAAGAGACTACACGAGCGCTGTACCAAATCAGAACTGTCCTTTGTACTAGGAAAGCACTGAAGAAGAACGGCTATTTAGACTAGTTGGTTAAAGTGCATATTGAAAGGGTTTACAACGGAAGCACGGAAGTATTGAAGAAAAGGCGTAGCAGCAAGGAACGGAAAGCAAAAAGAGACGACACGAACGCTGTGCCAAATCAGAACTGTCCTTTGCACTAGGAAAGCACTGAAGAAGAACGGCTATTTAGACTAGTTGGTTAAAGTGCATATAGAAAGGGTTTGTAGCGCAAACACGGAAGTGCTGAAGGAAAGGCGTAGCAGCGAGGAACGGAAAGCAAAAAGAGACGACACGAGCGCTGTACCAAATCAGAACTGTCCTTTGTACTAGGAAAGCACTGAAGAAGAAAGGCTATTTAGACTAGTTGGTTAAAGTGCATATTGAAAGGGTTTACAACGGAAGCACGGAAGTATTGAAGAAAAGGCGTAAGACCGAGGAACGGAAGGCAAAGAGGGACGACACGAGCGCTGTAGAAAAACAGAGCTGCCCTGTGTATTAAAAAGCACTGAAGATGAACGGCTATTTGGACTAGTTGGTTAAAGTGCAAATAGAAAGCGTTTGTAGCGCAAGCACGGAAGTGGTGAAGGAAAGGCGTAGCAGCGAGGAGCGCAAAGCAAAAAGAGACGACAGGAGCGGTGTACAAAAACAGAACTGCCCTGTGTACTAAAAAGCACTGAAGATCAACGGCTATTTGGGCAAGCTGGTCAAGGTGCATATAGAAAGGGTTTACAACGCAAGCATGGAAGTGTCAAAGGAAAGGCACAAAAGCGAGGAACGGAAGGCAAAGAGGGACGACACGAGCGCTGTACAAAACCGGAACAGCCCTGTGTACTACGAAAGCACTGAAGATGAACGGCTATTTGGACTAGTAGGTTAACGTGCATATAGAAAGGGTTTGCAATGGAAGCACGGAAGTGCTGAATGAAAGGCCTAAAAGCGAGGAACGGAAGGCAAAGAGGGGCCACACGAGCGCTGTACTAAAACAGAACTGCCCTGTGTACTAGAAAAGCACTGAAGATTAACGGCTATTTGGATTAGTTGGTTAACGTGCATATAGAAAGGGTTTGCAATGCAAGCACGGAAGTGCTGAATGAAAGGCCTAAAAGCGAGGAACGGAAGGCAAAGAGGGACGACACGAGCGCTGTACAAAAACAGAACTGCCCTGTGTACTAGAAAAGCATCGAAGATGAACGGCTATTTGGATTAGTTGGTTAACGTGCATATAGAAAGGGTTTGCAATGCAAGCAAAGTCCTGAACGAAAGGCCTCAAAGCGAGGAACGGAAGGCAAAGAGGGGCGACGCGAGCGCTGTAGAAAAACAGAACTGCCATGTGTAATAAAAAGCACTGAAGAAGAACGGCTATTTAGACTAGATGGTTAAAGTGCATATTGAAAGGGTTTACAACGGAAGCACGGAAGTATTGAAGAAAAGGCGTAGCAGCGAGGAACGGAAAGCAAAAAGAGACGACACGAGCGCTGTACCAAATCAGAACTGTCCTTTGTACTAGGAAAGCACAGAAGAAGAACGGCTATTTAGACTAGTTGGTTAAAGTGCATATTGAAAGGGTTTACAACGGAAGCACGGAAGTATTGAAGAAAAGGCGTAAGACCGAGGAACGGAAGGCAAAGAGGGACGACACGAGCGCTCTAGAAAAACAGAATTGCCCTGTGTACTAAAAAGCACTGAAGATGAACGGCTATTTTGACTATTTGGTTAAAGTGCAAGTAGAAAGTGTTTGTAGCGCAAGCACGGAAGTGCTGAGGGAAAGGCGTAGCAGCGAGGAGCGGAAAGCAAAAAGAGACGACACGAGCGGTGTACAAAAACAGAAGTGCCCTGTGTACTAAAAGTCCTGAAGATCAACGGCTATTTGGGCAAGTTGGTCAAGGTGTATATAGAAAGGGTTTGCAGCGCAATCACGGAAGTGCTAAAAGAAAGGCGTAACAGCGAGGAGCGGAAAGCAAAAAGAGACGAGACGAGTGCTGTACAAAAAAAGAACTGCCCTGTGTACTAGAAAAGCACTGAAGATAAACGGCTATTTGGGCAAGTTGGTTAACGTGCATATAGAAAGGGTTTGCAACGCAAACACGGAAGTGCTGAATGAAAGGCGTAAAAGCGAGGAACGGAAGGCAAAGAGGGACGACACGAGCGCTGTACAAAAACAGAACTGCCCTGTGGTCTAAAAAGCACTGAAGATCAACGGCTATTTGGGCAAGTTGGTCAAGGTGCATATAGAAAGGGTTTGCAGCGCAATCACGGAAGTGCTAAAGGAAAGGCGTAACAGCGAGGAGCGGAAAGCAAAAAGAGACGAGACGAGTGCTGTACAAAAAAAGAACTGCCCTGTGTACTAGAAAAGCACTGAAGATAAACGACTATTTGGGCTAGTTGGTTAACGTGCATATAGAAAGGGTTTTTAACGCAAACACGGAAGTGCTGAATGAAAGGCGTAAAAGCGAGGAACGGAAGGCAAAGAGGGACGACACGAGCGCTGTACAAAAACAGAACTGCCCTGTGTACTAGAGAAGCACTGAAGATGAACGGCTATTTGGACTAGTTGGTTATAATGCATATAGAAAGGGTTTGTAGCGCAAGCACGGAAGTGCTGAAGGAAAGGCGTAGCAGGTAGGAGCAGAAAGCAAAAAGAGACGACACGAGCGCTGTACAAAAAACAAAACCGTCCTTCGTACATGAAAAGCACTGAAGATGATCGGCTATTTGGACTAGTTGGTTAAAGTGTATATAGAAAGGGTTTGCAGCGCAAGCACGGAAGTGCTGAAGGAAAGGCGTAAGAGCGAGGAACGGAAAGCAAGGATCGACGACACGAGCGCTGTACAAAAACAGAACTGCCCTATGTAATAGCAAAACACTGAAGAAGAACGGCTATTTGGGCTAGTTGGTTAAAGTGCATATTGAGAGGGCTTGCTACGCAAGCATGGAAGGGCTGAAGGTAAGGCGTAACAGCGAGGAACGGAAAGCAAAAAGAGAGGTCACGAGCGCTGTACAAAAACAGAACTGCCCTGTGTAGTAGGAAAGGACTGAAGAAGAAGGGCTATTTAGACTAGTTGGTTAAAGAGCATATAGAAAGGGTTTACAACGCAAACACGGAAGTGCTGCAGGAAAGGCGTAGCAGCGAGGAACGGAAAGCAAAAAGAGACGACACGAGCGCTGTACCAAATCAGAACTGTCCTTTGTACTAGGAAAGCACAGAAGAAGAACGGCTATTTAGACTAGTTGGTTAAAGTGCATATTGAAAGGGTTTACAACGGAAGCACGGAAGTATTGAAGAAAAGGCGTAAGACCGAGGAACGGAAGGGAAAGAGGGACGACACGAGCGCTCTAGAAAAACAGAACTGCCCTGTGTACTAAAAAGCACTGAAGATGAACGGCTATTTGGACTAGTTGGTTAAAGTGCAAATAGAAAGTGTTTGTAGCGCAAGCACGGAAGTGCTGAGGGAAAGGCGTAGCAGCGAGGAGCGGAAAGCAAAAAGAGACGACACGAGCGGTGTACAAAAACAGAACTGCCCTGTGTACTAAAAGTCCTGAAGATCAACGGCTATTTGGGCAAGTTGGTCAAGGTGCATATAGAAAGGGTTTACAACTCAAGCACGGAAGTCCTAAAGGAAAGGCGTAGCAGCGAGGAACGGAAAGCAAAAAGAGACGACACGAGCGCTGTACAAAAACAGAACTGTCCTTTGTACTAGAAAAGCACTGATGAAGAACGGCTATTTAGACTAGTTGGTTAAAGTGCATATTGAAAGGGTTTACAACGGAAGCACGGAAGTATTGAAGAAAAGGCGTAAGACCGAGGAACGGAAGGCAAAGAGGGACGACACGAGCGCTGTAGAAAAACAGAACTGCCCTGTGTACTAAAAAGCACTGAAGATGAACGGCTATTTGGACTAGTTGGTTAAAGTGCAAATAGAAAGCGTTTGTAGCGCAAGCACGGAAGTGCTGAAGGAAAGGCGTAGCAGCGAGGAGCGGAAAGCAAAAAGAGACGACACGAGCGGTGTACAAAAACAGAACTGCCCTGTGTACTAAAAAGCACTGAAGATAAACGGCTATTTGGGCAAGTTGGTCAAGGTGCATATAGAAAGGGTTTACAACACAAGCATTGAAGTGTCAAAGGAAAGCCACAAAAGCGAGGAACGGAAGGCAAAGACGGAGGACACGAGCGCTGTACCAAATCAGAACTGTCCTTTGTACTAGGAAAGCACTGAAGAAGAACGGCTATTTAGACTAGTTGGTTAAAGTGCATATTGAAAGGATTTGCAATGGAAGCACGGAAGTATTGAAGAAAAGGCGTAAGACCGAGGAACGGAAGGCAAAGAGGGGCGACACGAGCGTTGTAGAAAAACAGAACTGCCCTGTGTAATAAAAAGCACTGAAGATGAACGGCAATTTGGATTAGTTGGTTAAAGTGCATATAGAAAGGGTTTGCAATGCAAGCACGGAAGTGCTGAATGAAAGGCCTAAAAGCGAGGATCGGAAGGCAAAAAGAGACGACACGAGTGCTGTACCAAATCAGAACTGTCCTTTGTACTAGGAAAGCACTCAAGAAGAACGGCTATTTAGACTAGTTGGTTAAAGTGCATATTGAAAGGATTTGCAATGGAAGCACGGAAGTATTCAAGAAAAGGCGCAAGTGAGCGGAACGGAAAACAAAGAGGGGCGACACGAGCGTTGTAGAAAAACAGAACTGCCCTGTGTAATAAAAAGCACTGAAGATTAACGGCTATTTGGATTAGTTGATTAACGTGCATATAGAAAGGGTTTGCATTGCAAGCACGGAAGTGCTGAATGAAAGGCCTAAAAGCGAGGAACGGAAGGCCAAGAGGGGCGACACGAGCGCTGTAGAAAAACAGAACTGCCCTGTGTAATAAAAAGCACTGAAGATTAACGGCTATTTGGATTAGTTGGTTAACGTGCATATAGAAAGGGTTTGCAATGGAAGCACGGAAGTGCTGAATGAAAGGCCTGAAAGCGAGGAACGGAAGGCAAAGAGGGGCGACACGAGCGCTGTACAAAAACAGAACTGCCCTGTGTACTAGAAAACCACTGAAGATTAACGGCTATTTGGATTAGTTGGTTAACGTGCATATAGAAAGGGTTTGCAATGCAAGCACGGAAGTGCTGAATGAAAGGCCTAAAAGCGAGGAACGGAAGGCAAAGAGGGACGACACGAGCGCTGTACAAAAACAGAACTGCCCTGTGTACTAGAAAAGCACTCAAGATTAACGGCTATTTGGATTACTTGGTTAACGTGCATATAGAAAGGGTTTTCAATGCAAGCACGGAAGTGCTGAATGAAAGGCCTAAAAGCGAGGAACGGAAGGCAAAGAGGGACGACACGAGCGCTGTACAAAAACAGAACTGCCCTGTGTACTAGAAAAGCATCGAAGATGAACGGCTATTTGGATTAGTTGGTTAACGTGCATATAGAAAGGGTTTGCAATGCAAGCACGGAAGTCCTGAATGAAAGGCCTCAAAGCGAGGAACGGAAGGCAAAGAGGGGCGACACGAGCGCTGTAGAAAAACAGAACTGCCATGTGTAATAAAAAGCACTGAAGATGAACGGCTATTTGGAATAGTTGGTTAAAGTGCATATAGAAAGCGTTTGTAGCGCAAGCACGGAAGTGCTGAATGAAAGGCGTAAAAGCGAGGAACGGAAGGCAAAGAGGGACGACACGAGCGCTGTACAAAAACAGAACTGCCCTGTGTACTAGAAAAGCTCTGAAGATGAACGGCTATTTGGATTAGTTGGTTAACGTGCATATAGAAATGGTTTGCAACGCAAACACGGAAGTGCTGAATGAAAGGCGTAAAAGCGAGGAACGGAAGGCAAAGAGGGACGACACGAGCGCTGTACAAAAACAGAACTGCCCTGTGGTCTAAAAAGCACTGAAGATCAACGGCTATTTGGGCAAGTTGGTCAAGGTGCATATAGAAAGGGTTTGCAGCGCAATCACGGAAGTGCTAAAGGAAAGGCGTAACAGCGAGGAGCGGAAAGCAAAAAGAGACGAGACGAGTGCTGTACAAAAAAAGAACTGCCCTGTGTACTAGAAAAGCACTGAAGATAAACGGCTATTTGAGCTAGTTGGTTAACGTGCATATAGAAAGGGTTTGCGACGCAAACACGGAAGTGCTGAATGAAAGACGTAAAAGCGAGGAACGGAAGGCAAAGAGGGACGACACGAGCGCTGTACAAAAACAGAACTGCCCTGTGGTCTAAAAAGCACTGAAGATCAACGACTATTTGGGCAAGTTGGTCAAGGTGCATATAGAAAGGGTTTGCAGCGCAATCACGGAAGTGCTAAAGGAAAGGCGTAGCAGGTAGGAGCAGAAAGCAAAAAGAGACGACACGAGCGCTGTACAAAAACAAAACTGTCCGGCGTACATGAAAAGCACTGAAGATGATCGGCTATTTGGACTAGTTGGTTAAAGTGTATATAGAAAGGGTTTGCAGCGCAAGCACGGAAGTGCTGAAGGAAAGGCGTAAGAGCGAGGAACGGAAAGCAAGGATCGACGACACGAGCGCTGTACAAAAACAGAACTGCCCTATGTAATAGCAAAACACTGAAGAAGAACGGCTATTTGGGCTAGTTGGTTAAAGTGCATATTGAAAGGGCTTGCTACGCAAGCATGGAAGGGCTGGAGGTAAGGCGTAACAGCGAGGAACGGAAAGCAAAAAGAGAGGTCACGAGCGCTGTACAAAAACAGAACTGCCCTGTGTAGTAGGAAAGGACTGAAGAAGAAGGGCTATTTAGACTAGTTGGTTAAAGTGCATATAGAAAGGGTTTACAACGCAAACACGGAAGTGCTGAAGGAAAGGCGTAGCAGCGAGGAACGGAAAGCAAAAAGAGACGACACGAGCGCTGTACCAAATCAGAACTGTCCTTTGTACTAGGAATGCACAGAAGAAGAACGGCTATTTAGACTAGTTGGTTAAAGTGCATATTGAAAGGGTTTACAACGGAAGCACGGAAGTATTGAAGAAAAGGCGTAAGACCGAGGAACGGAAGGCAAAGAGGGACGACGCGAGCGCTGTAGAAAAACAGAACTGTCCTTTGTACTAGGAAAGCACATAAGAAGAACGGCTATTTAGACTAGTTGTTTATAGTGCATATAGAAAGGGTTTGTAGCGCAAACACGGAAGTGCTGAAGGAAAGGCGTAGCAGCGAGGAACGGAAAGCAAAAAGAGACGACACGAGCGCTGTACCAAATCAGAACTGTCCTTTGTACTAGGAATGCACTGAAGAAGAACGGCTATTTAGACTAGTTGGTTAAAGTGCATATTGAAAGGGTTTACAACGCAACCACGGAAGTGCTGAAGGAAAGGCGTAGCAGCGAGGAACGGAATAATAATAATAATAATATCTGGGGTTTAACGTCCCAAAACCACGATATGATTATGAGAGACGCCGTAGTGGAGGGCTCCGGAAATTTCGACCATCTGGTGTTCTTTAACGTGCACTGACATCGCACAGTACACGGGCCTCTACCATTTCGCCTCCATCGAAATGCGACCGCCGCGGCCGGGATCGAACCCGCGACCTTCGGGTCAGCAGCCGAGCACCCTAACCGCTATACCACCGCGGCGGACAGCGAGGAACGGAAAGCAAAAAGAGACGACACGAGTGCTGTACCAAATCAGAACTGTCCTTTCTACTAGGAATGCACTGAAGAAGAACGGCTATTTAGACTAGTTGGTTAAAGTGCATAATGAAAGGGTTTACAACGCAAACACGGAAGTGCTGAAGGAAAGGCGTAGCAGCGAGGAACGGAAAGCAAAAAGAGACGACGCGAGCGCTGTACCAAATCAGAACTGTCTTTTGTACTAGGAAAGCACTGAAGAAGAACGGCTATTTAGACTAGTTGGTTAAAGTGCATATTGAAAGGGTTTACAACGGAAGCACGGAAGTATTGAAGAAAAGGCGTAGCAGCAAGGAACGGAAAGCAAAAAGAGACGACACGAACGCTGTGCCAAATCATAACTGTCCTTTGTACTAGGAAAGCACTGAAGAAGAACGGCTATTTAGACTAGTTGGTTAAAGTGCATATAGAAAGGGTTTGTAGCGCAAACACGGAAGTGCTGAAGGAAAGGCGTAGCAGCGAGGAACGGAAAGCAAAAAGAGACGACACGAGCGCTGTACCAAATCAGAACTGTCCTTTGTACTAGGAATGCACTGAAGAAGAACGGCTATTTAGACTAGTTGGTTAAAGTGCATATAGAAAGGGTTTGTGAGCGCAAACACGGAAGTGCTGAAGGAAAGGCGTAGCAGCGAGGAACGGAAAGCAAAAAGAGATGACACGAGCGCTGTACCAAATCAGAACTGTCCTTTGTACTAGGAATGCACTGAAGAAGAAAGGCTATTTAGACTAGTTGGTTAAAGTGCATATTGATAGGGTTTACAACGCAAACACGGAAGTGCTGAAGGAAAGGCGTAGCAGCGAGGAACGGAAAGCAAAAAGAGACGACACGAGCGCTGTACCAAATCAGAACTGTCCTTTGTACTAGGAAAGCACTGAAGAAGAACGGCTATTTAGACTAGTTGGTTAAAGTGCATATTGAAAGGATTTGCAACGGAAGCACGGAAGTATTGAAGAAAATGGCGTAAGACCGAGGAACGGAAGGCAAAGAGGGGCGACACGAGCGTTGTAGAAAAACAGAACTGCCCTGTGTAATAAAAAGCACTGAAGATTAACGTCTATTTGGATTAGTTGGTTAACGTGCATATAGAAACGGTTTGCAACGGAAGCACGGAAGTATTAAAGAAAAGGCGCAAGTGAGAGGAACGGAAGACAAAGAGGGGCGACACGAGCGCTGTAGACAAGCAGAACTGCCCTGTGTACTAAAAGGCACTGAAGATGAACGGCTGTTTGGACTAGTTGGTTAAAGTGCATATAGAAAGGGTTTGTAGTGCAAGCACGGAAGTGCTGAAGGAAAGGCGTAGCAGCGAGGAACGGAAGGGAAAGAGGGACGACACGAGCGCTGTACCAAATCAGAACTGTCCTTTGTACCAGGAATGCACTGAAGAAGAACGGTTATTTAGTCTAGTTGGTTAAAGTGCATATTGAAAGGGTTTACAACGGAAGCACGGAAGTATTGAAGAAAAGGCGTAGCAGCGAGGAACGGAAAGCAAAAAGAGACGACACGAACGCTGTACCAAATCAGAACTGTCCTTTGTACTAGGAAAGCACTGAAGAAGAACGGCTTTTTGAGCTAGTTGGTTAACGTGCATATTGAAAGGGTTTACAACGGAAGCACGGAAGTATTGAAGAAAAGGCGTAGCAGCAAGGAACGGAAAGCCAAAAGAGACGACACGAACGCTGTGCCAAATCATAACTGTCTTTGTACTAGGAAAGCACTGAAGAAGAACGGCTATTTAGACTAGTTGGTTAAAGTGCATATAGAAAGGGTTTGTAGCGCAAACACGGAAGTGCTGTAAGAAAGGCGTAGCAGCGAGGAACGGAAAGCAAAAAGAGACGACGCGAGCGCTGTACCAAATCAGAACTGTCTTTGTACTAGGAAAGCACTGAAGAAGAATGGCTATTTAGACTAGTTGGTTAAAGTGCATATTGAAAGGGTTTACAACGGAAGCACGGAAGTATTGAAGAAAAGGCGTAGCAGCAAGGAACGGAAAGCAAAAAGAGACGACACGAACGCTGTGCCAAATCATAACTGTCCTTTGTACTAGGAAAGCACTGAAGAAGAACGGCTATTTAGACTAGTTGGTTAAAGTGCATATAGAAAGGGTTTGTAGCGCAAACACGGAAGTGCTGAAGGAAAGGCGTAGCAGCGAGGAACGGAAAGCAAAAAGAGACGACACGAGCGCTGTACCAAATCAGAACTGTCCTTTGTACTAGGAATGCACTGAAGAAGAACGGCTATTTAGACTAGTTGGTTAAAGTGCATATAGAAAGGGTTTGTGAGCGCAAACACGGAAGTGCTGAAGGAAAGGCGTAGCAGCGAGGAACGGAAAGCAAAAAGAGATGACACGAGCGCTGTACCAAATCAGAACTGTCCTTTGTACTAGGAATGCACCGAAGAAGAAAGGCTATTTAGACTAGTTGGTTAAAGTGCATATTGATAGGGTTTACAACGCAAACACGGAAGTGCCGAAGGAAAGGCATAAAAGCGAGGAACGGAAGGCAAAGAGTGACGACACGAGCGCTCTACAAAAACAGAACTGCCCGGTGTACAAGAAAAACACTGAAGATGAACGGCTGTGTATATTGAAAGGCTGTACACCGCAAGCACGGAATTGCTGAACGAAAGGCGTAGCAGCGAGGAACGGAAAGCAAAAAGAGACGACACGAGCGCTGTACCAAATCAGAACTGTCCTTTGTACTAGGAAAGCACTGAAGAAGAACGGCTATTTAGACTAGTTGGTTAAAGTGCATATTGAAAGGATTTGCAACGGAAGCACGGAAGTATTGAAGAAAAGGCGTAAGACCGAGGAACGGAAGGCAAAGAGGGGCGACACGAGCGTTGTAGAAAAACAGAACTGCCCTGTGTAATAAAAAGCACTGAAGATTAACGTCTATTTGGATTAGTTGGTTAACGTGCATATAGAAACGGTTTGCAACGGAAGCACGGAAGTATTAAAGAAAAGGCGCAAGTGAGAGGAACGGAAGACAAAGAGGGGCGACACGAGCGCTGTAGACAAGCAGAACTGCCCTGTGTACTAAAAGGCACTGAAGATGAACGGCTGTTTGGACTAGTTGGTTAAAGTGCATATAGAAAGGGTTTTTAGTGCAAGCACGGAAGTGCTGAAGGAAAGGCGTAGCAGCGAGGAACGGAAGGGAAAGAGGGACGACACGAGCGCTGTACCAAATCAGAACTGTCCTTTGCACCAGGAATGCACTGAAGATGAACGGCTATTTAGTCTAGTTGGTTAAAGTGCATATTGAAAGGGTTTACAACGGAAGCACGGAAGTATTGAAGAAAAGGCGTAGCAGCGAGGAACGGAAAGCAAAAAGAGACGACACGAACGCTGTACCAAATCAGAACTGTCCTTTGTACTAGGAAAGCACTGAAGAAGAACGGCTATTTAGACTAGATGGTTAAAGTGCATATTGAAAGGGTTTGTAGCGCAAACACGGAAGTGCTGAAGGAAAGGCGTAGCAGCGAGGAACGGAAAGCAAAAAGAGACGACACGAGCGCTGTACCAAATCAGAACTGTCCTTTGTACTAGGAAAGCACTGAAGAAGAACGGCTATTTAGACTAGATGGTTAAAGTGCATATTGAAAGGGTTTACAACGGAAGCACGGAAGTATTGAAGAAAAGGCGTAGCAGCGAGGAACGGAAAGCAAAAAGAGACGAAACGAACGCTGTACCAAATCAGAACTGTCCTTTGTACTAGGAAAGCACTGAAGAAGAACGGCTATTTAGACTAGTTGGTTATAGTGCATATAGAAAGGGTTTGTAGCGCAAACACGCAAGTGCTGAAGGAAAGGCGTAGCAGCGAGGAACGGAAAGCAAAAAGAGACGACACGAGCGCTGTACCAAATCAGAACTGTCCTTTGTACTAGGAATGCACTGAAGACGAACGGCTATTTAGACTAGTTGGTTAAAGTGCATATTGAAAGGGTTTACAACGCAAACACGGAAGTGCTGAAGGAAAGGCGTAGCAGCGAGGAACGGAAAGCAAAAAGAGACGACACGAGTGCTGTACCAAATCAGAACTGTCCTTTGTACTAGGAATGCAGTGAAGAAGAACGGCTATTTAGACTAGTTGGTTAAAGTGCATATTGAAAGGGTTTACAACGCAAACACGGAAGTGCTGAAGGAAAGGCGTAGCAGCGAGGAACGGAAAGCAAAAAGAGACGACGCGAGCGCTGTACCAAATCAGAACTGTCTTTTGTACTAGGAAAGCACTGAAGAAGAACGGCTATTTAGACTAGTTGGTTAAAGTGCATATTCAAAGGGTTTACAACGGAAGCACGGAAGTATTGAAGAAAAGGCGTAGCAGCAAGGAACGGAAAGCAAAAAGAGACGACACGAACGCTGTGCCAAATCATAACTGTCCTTTGTACTAGGAAAGCACTGAAGAAGAACGGCTATTTAGACTAGATGGTTAAAGTGCATATTGAAAGGGTTTGTAGCGCAAACACGGAAGTGCTGAAGGAAAGGCGTAGCAGCGAGGAACGGAAAGCAAAAAGAGACGACACGAGCGCTGTACCAAATCAGAACTGTCCTTTGTACTAGGAAAGCACTGAAGAAGAACGGCTATTTAGACTAGATGGTTAAAGTGCATATTGAAAGGGTTTACAACGGAAGCACGGAAGTATTGAAGAAAAGGCGTAGCAGCGAGGAACGGAAAGCAAAAAGAGACGAAACGAACGCTGTACCAAATCAGAACTGTCCTTTGTACTAGGAAAGCACTGAAGAAGAACGGCTATTTAGACTAGTTGGTTATAGTGCATATAGAAAGGGTTTGTAGCGCAAACACGCAAGTGCTGAAGGAAAGGCGTAGCAGCGAGGAACGGAAAGCAAAAAGAGACGACACGAGCGCTGTACCAAATCAGAACTGTCCTTTGTACTAGGAATGCACTGAAGACGAACGGCTATTTAGACTAGTTGGTTAAAGTGCATATTGAAAGGGTTTACAACGCAAACACGGAAGTGCTGAAGGAAAGGCGTAGCAGCGAGGAACGGAAAGCAAAAAGAGACGACACGAGTGCTGTACCAAATCAGAACTGTCCTTTGTACTAGGAATGCAGTGAAGAAGAACGGCTATTTAGACTAGTTGGTTAAAGTGCATATTGAAAGGGTTTACAACGCAAACACGGAAGTGCTGAAGGAAAGGCGTAGCAGCGAGGAACGGAAAGCAAAAAGAGACGACGCGAGCGCTGTACCAAATCAGAACTGTCTTTTGTACTAGGAAAGCACTGAAGAAGAACGGCTATTTAGACTAGTTGGTTAAAGTGCATATTCAAAGGGTTTACAACGGAAGCACGGAAGTATTGAAGAAAAGGCGTAGCAGCAAGGAACGGAAAGCAAAAAGAGACGACACGAACGCTGTGCCAAATCATAACTGTCCTTTGTACTAGGAAAGCACTGAAGAAGAACGGCTATTTAGACTAGTTGGTTAAAGTGCATATAGAAAGGGTTTGTGAGCGCAAACACGGAAGTGCTGAAGGAAATGCGTAGCAGCGAGGAACGGAAAGCAAAAAGAGATGACACGAGCGCTGTACCAAATCAGAACTGTCCTTTGTACTAGGAATGCACTGAAGAAGAAAGGCTATTTAGACTAGTTGGTTAAAGTGCATATTGATAGGGTTTAGAACGCAAACACGGAAGTGCTGAAGGAAAGGCGTAGCAGCGAGGAACGGAAAGCAAAAAGAGACGACACGAGCGCTGTACCAAATCAGAACTGTCCTTTGTACTAGGAAAGCACTGAAGAAGAAAGGCTATTTAGACTAGTTGGTTAAAGTGCATATTGAAAGGGTTTACAACGGAAGCACGGAAGTATTGAAGAAAAGGCGTAAGACCGAGGAACGGAAGGCAAAGAGGGACGACACGAGCGATGTAGAAAAACAGAACTGCCCTGTGTACTAAAAAGCACTGAAGATGAACGGCTATTTGGACTAGTTGGTTAAAGTGCAAATAGAAAGCGTTTGTAGCGCAAGCACGGAAGTGGTGAAGGAAAGGCGTAGCAGCGAGGAGCGGAAAGCAAAAAGAGACGACAGGAGCGGTGTACAAAAACAGAACTGCCCTGTGTACTAAAAAGCACTGAAGATCAACGGCTATTTGGGCAAGCTGGTCAAGGTGCATATAGAAAGGGTTTACAACGCAAGCATGGAAGTGTCAAAGGAAAGGCACAAAAGCGAGGAACGGAAAGCAAAAAGAGACGACACGAACGCTGTACCAAATCAGAACTGTCCTTTGTACTAGGAAAGCACTGAAGAAGAACGGCTATTTAGTTGGTTAAAGTGCATATTGAAAGGGTTTACAACGGAAGCACGGAAGTATTGAAGAAAAGGCGTAAGACCGAGGAACGGAAGGCAAAGAGGGACGACACGAGCGCTGTAGAAAAACCGAACTGCCCTGTGTACTAAAAAGCACTGAAGATGAACGGCTATTTGGACTAGTTGGTTAAAGTGCAAATAGAAAGCGTTTGTAGCGCAAGCACGGAAGTGCTGAAGGAAAGGCGTAGCAGCGAGGAGCGGAAAGCAAAAAGAGACGACACGAGCGGTGTACAAAAAGAGAACTGCCCTGTGTACTTAAAGTACTGAAGATGAACGGCTATTTGGGCAAGTTGGTGAAGGTGCATATAGAAAGGGTTTACAACGCAAGCACGGAAGTGCTAAAGGAAAGGCGTATCAGCGAGGAACGGAAAGCAAAAAGAGACGACACGAGCGCTGTACAAAAACAGAACTGCCCTGTGTACTAAAAAGCACTGAAGATAAACGGCTATTTGGGCAAGTTGGTCAAGGTGCATATAGAAAGGGTTTACAACGCAAGCATGGAAGTGTCAAAGGAAAGGCACAAAAGCGAGGAACGGAAGGCAAAGAGGGACGACACGAGCGCTGTACCAAATCAGAACTGTCCTTTGTACTAGGAAAGCACTGAAGAAGAACGGCTATTTAGACTAGTTGGTTAAAGTGCATATTGAAAGGATTTGCAACGGAAGCACGGAAGTATTGAAGAAAAGGCGTAAGACCGAGGAACGGAAGGCAAAGAGGGGCGACACGAGCGTTGTAGAAAAACAGAACTGCCCTGTGTAATAAAAAGCACTGAAGATTAACGGCTATTTGGATTAGTTGGTTAAAGTGCATATAGAAAGGGTTTGCAATGCAAGCACGGAAGTGCTGAATGAAAGGCCTCAAAGCGAGGAACGGAAGGCAAAGAGGGGCGACACGAGCGCTGTAGAAAAACAGAACTGCCTGTGTAATAAAAAGCACTGAAGATGAACGGCTATTTGGATTAGTTGGTTAACGTGCATATAGAAAGGGTTTGCAATGCAAGCACGGAAGTGCTGAATGAAAGGCCTAAAAGCGAGGAACGGAAGGCAAAAAGAGACGACACGAGTGCTGTACCAAATCAGAACTGTCCTTTGTACTAGGAAAGCACTGAAGAAGAACGGCTATTTAGACTAGTTGGTTAAAGTGCCTATTGAAAGGATTTGCAACGGAAGCACGGAAGTATTGAAGAAAAGGCGTAAGACCGAGGAACGGAAGGCAAAGAGGGGCGACACGAGCGTTGTAGAAAAACAGAACTGCCCTGTGTAATAAAAAAGCACTGAAGATTAACGGCTATTTGGATTAGTTGGTTAACGTGCATATAGAAAGGGTTTGCAATGCAAGCACGGAAATGCTGAATGAAAGGCCTAAAAGCGAGGAACGGAAGGCCAAGAGGGGCGACACGAGCGCTGTAGAAAAACAGAACTGCCCTGTGTAATAAAAAGCACTGAAGATGAACGGCTCTTTGGATTAGTTGGTTAAAGTGCATATAGAAGCGTTTGTAGCGCAAGCACGGAAGTGCTGAATGAAAGGCGTAAAAGCGAGGAACGGAAGGCAAAGAGGGACGACACGAGCGCTGTACAAAAACAGAACTGCCCTGTGTACTAGAAAAGCTCGGAAGATGAACGGCTATTTGGATTAGTTGGTTAACGTGCATATAGAAAGGGTTTGCAATGCAAGCACGGAAGTGCTGAATGAAAGGCGTAAAAGCGAGGAACGGAAGGCAAAGAGGGGCGACACGAGCGCTGTAGAAAAACAGAACTGCCCTGTGTACTAGAAAAGCACTGAAGATTAACGGCTATTTGGATTAGTTGGTTAACGTGCATATAGAAAGGGTTTGCAATGGAAGCACGGAAGTGCTGAATGAAAGGCCTAAAAGCGAGGAACGCAACGCAAAGAGGGGCGACACGAGCGCTGTACAAAAACAGAACTGCCCTGTGTACTAGAAAAGCACTGAAGATTAACGGCTATTTGGATTAGTTGGTTAACGTGCATATAGAAAGGGTTTGCAATGCAAGCACGGAAGTGCTGAATGAAAGGCCTAAAAGCGAGGAACGGAAGGCCAAGAGGGGCGACACGAGCGCTGTAGAAAAACAGAACTGCCCTGTGTAATAAAAAGCACTGAAGATGAACGGCTCTTTGGATTAGTTGGTTAAAGTGCATATAGAAGCGTTTGTAGCGCAAGCACGGAAGTGCTGAATGAAAGGCGTAAAAGCGAGGAACGGAAGGCAAAGAGGGACGACACGAGCGCTGTACAAAACAGAACTGCCCTGTGTACCAGAAAAGCTCGGAAGATGAACGGCTATTTGGATTAGTTGGTTAACGTGCATATAGAAAGGGTTTGCAATGCAAGCACGGAAGTGCTGAATGAAAGGCGTAAAAGCGAGGAACGGAAGGCAAAGAGGGGCGACACGAGCGCTGTAGAAAAACAGAACTGCCCTGTGTACTAGATAAGCACTGAAGATTAACGGCTATTTGGATTAGTTGGTTAACGTGCATATAGAAAGGGTTTGCAATGGAAGCACGGAAGTGCTGAATGAAAGGCCTAAAAGCGAGGAACGGAACGCAAAGAGGGGCGACACGAGCGCTGTACAAAAACAGAACTGCCCTGTGTACTGGAAAAGCACTGAAGATTAACGGCTATTTGGATTAGTTGGTTAACGTGCATATAGAAAGGGTTTGCAATGCAAGCATGGAAGTGCTGAATGAAAGGCCTAAAAGCGAGGAACGGAAGGCAAAGAGGGACGACACGAGCGCTGTACAAAAACAGAACTGCCCTGTGTACTAGAAAAGCACTGAAGATTAACGGCTATTTGGATTAGTTGGTTAACGTGCATATAGAAAGGGTTTTCAATGCAAGCACGGAAGTGCTGAATGAAAGGCCTAAAAGCGAGGAACGGAAGGCAAAGAGGGACGACACGAGCGCTGTACAAAAACAGAACTGCCCTGTGTACTAGAAAAGCATCGAAGATGAACGGCTATTTGGATTAGTTGGTTAACGTGCATATAGAAAGGATTTGCAATGCAAGCACGGAAGTCCTGAATGAAAGGCCTCAAAGCGAGGAACGGAAGGCAAAGAGGGGCGACACGAGCGCTGTAGAAAAACAGAACTGCCATGTGTAATAAAAAGCACTGAAGATGAACGGCTTTTTGGAATAGTTGGTTAAAGTGCATATAGAAAGCGTTTGTAGCGCAAGCACGGAAGTCCTGAATGAAAGGCGTAAAAGCGAGGAACGGAAGGCAAAGAGGGACGACACGAGCGCTGTACAAAAACAGAACTGCCCTGTGTACTAGAAAAGCTCTGAAGATGAACGGCTATTTGGATTAGTTGGTTAACGTGCATGTAGAAATGGTTTGCAACTCAAACACGGAAGTGCTGAATGAAAGGCGTAAAAGCGAGGAACGGAAGGCAAAGAGGGACGACACGAGCGCTGTACAAAAACAGAACTGCCCTGTGGTCTAAAAAGCACTGAAGATCAACGGCTATTTGGGCAATTTGGTCAAGGTGCATATAGAAAGGGTTTGCAGCGCAATCACGGAAGTGCTAAAGGAAAGGCGTAACAGCGAGGAGCGGAAAGCAAAAAAAGACGAGACGAGTGCTGTACAAAAAAAGAACTGCCCTGTGTACTAGAAAAGCACTGAAGATAAACGGCTATTTGGGCTAGTTGGTTAACGTGCATATAGAAAGTGTTTGCAACGCAAACACGGAAGTGCTGAATGAAAGGCGTAAAAGCGAGGAACGGAAGGCAAAGAGGGACGACACGAGCGCTGTACAAAAACAGATCTGCCCTGTGGTCTAAAAAGCACTGAAGATCAACGGCTATTTGGGCAAGTTGGTCAAGGTGCATATAGAAAGGGTTTGCAGCGCAATCATGGAAGTGCTAAAGGAAAGGCGTAACAGCGAGGAGCGGAAAGCAAAAAGAGACGAGACGAGTGCTGTACAAAAAAAGAACTGCCCTGTGTACTAGAAAAGCACTGAAGATAAACGGCTATTTGGGCTAGTTGGTTAACGTGCATATAGAAAGGGTTTGCAACGCAAACACGGAAGTGCTGAATGAAAGGCGTAAAAGCGAGGAACGGAAGGCAAAGAGGGACGACACGAGCGCTGTACAAAAACAGAACTGCCCTGTGTACTAGAGAAGCACTGAAGATGAACGGCTATTTGGACTAGTTGGTTATAGTGCATATAGAAAGGGTTTGTAGCGCAAGCACGGAAGTGCTGAAGGAAAGGCGTAGCAGGTAGGAGCAGAAAGCAAAAAGAGACGACACGAGCGCTGTACAAAAACAGAACTGCCCTATGTAATAGCAAAACACTGAAGAAGAACGGCTATTTGGGCTAGTTGGTTAAAGTGCATATTGAAAGGGCTTGCTACGCAAGCATGGAAGGGCTGAAGGTAAGGCGTAACAGCGAGGAACGGAAAGCAAAAAGAGAGGTCACGAGCGCTGTACAAAAACAGAACTGCCCTGTGTAGTAGGAAAGGACTGAAGAAGAAGGGCTATTTGGACTAGTTGGTTAAATCGCATATAGAAAGTTTTGCAGCGCAAGCACGGAAGTGCTGAAAGAAAGGCGTAACAGCGAGGAACGAAAAGCAAAGAGAGACGACACGGCCGCTTCTCGTGGTTCCTTCAGAAGTGAGACCAGATGTCCTCCATGCCCTACACGACGACCCGAAGACTGGACATCTCGGTGTTTCCCGCACGCTCGCAAGGATACAGGAATAGTACTACTGGCCATGCCTTGCCGCCGACGTCGCTTGTTACGTAAGGATTTGCCAAGACTGTCAGCGACGCAAGGCACCGCGGACAAGGCCTGCAGGCTTTCTTCAGCCGATCGAACCACCTCGCCGATCGTTTCATAAAATCGGGACGGACCTACCGGGGCCGTTCCAAACGTCGACGTGAGGAAACAAATGGATCGTCGTAGCTACCGACTACCTCACACTCTTCGCCGAAACAAAGACCCTTCCCTAAGGCAGTGCCGCCGAGGTAGCCAAGTTCTTCATTGAGAACATCGTCCTTCTTCAAATGATAGCGCGCACTTACAACGCGGACAAAGGGAGAAGGACACGACAACACAAGCGCTAACTTTCAACTTAAGTTTATTCAAGGAAAAACGGAAGAAAAGAAACTAACACAGAGAGTACCACGCATGCGTCACTGCGCAGAAAACATAACTCAACAATGCGTCACACATCACTTCAAGGCCTAACAACATGTCGAGGTGATAACAAATATTTGTTGACCCTTGCATGGCGCTAATTGGTGTGGCCAAGGAAAGATAGTTCTTTATCTGTTAGTGCCAATGACGTCTGGCTCACACATCTATGTTATTTTATTGCGATAGCAATTATATTGACACTCTGGGCTGATTTTCGCCGTCGCCGTCTGTCAACGCCGTCATGTCCCGGATATGTATATGTATCTGTATATACAAAAAAGGCATAAAGAAAAATTACTCAGTAGAAAAAAATTCCAAACCACATGACCGGGGATTTAAACCAGCGACCTCTCGCTCTGCAGCCTGCTGCGCTAGCCAACACAGCCACACGCCATGCTCGTGCCAGCGCAATAACGGCGAGCTATTCATATGCACAGTTCGTGCAGCAGCCAATCAGAGAGTAGCGGTACAGCGCCATCTAGAATATCATCACTCAACTGCAGCTTGTATGTACTCCTATGAGACAGCGCCATCCATTATTCTGTTCGGGAGATACCGCCGGTTACCCCTGACGCGTGACAAGGTTGTACTAAGAGGAGCTTCGCCCCTAAAAAAAAGAACACCGGGCACACTTGGCGTCAGACGCCACCGCGTGGCAGAAGACGCTGAGGGGTCATTTCACGTGCCGCAGTTTAAAAGAAAAAGAAGTATCAAACAGCGTCGAAAAGTCATATAATCATATAATCACTCCTTGACCAATCCCCCCTGAGTGGGTATGAGCCATGTCAGAGGCAAGAACAACAGTGTCGGCTTCTGCATTTTGGACACTGGCAGCGCGTTGCTCAAATACAAACACTTAACAACTGCGACAGCTGTTAGTTCACGCTTGTACTGTGTATACCTATGCGTCTTTTTCGAGCTTCCTTCTTTGAGCTGCAGCGGCGCGTTGCAAGTATCGAGCTGCTTGTCGTTCTTCGTGCGACAAACTAATTTCTTGCTGTTGCATTCATTGCTTCGCCCTAGTGGCGAAACTGACTTTTTTTATTTCGAAGGCCTCACAGATCTCCCTTGTAACCTTGTCCTTGTGACGGAATAAAACTGTGGTGCCTGTGAAATCCGCGGAGCACCTGCACCACAGTTTTATCCGTCGCAAGGACAAGGTTACAAGGGAGATCTGTGAGGCCTTCAAAATGAAAAAAAAAGGACATAGATGTGTGAGCCAGATGTCATTGGCACTAACAGAAAAAGAACTATCTTTTCTTGGCTACATCGATTAGCGCCTTGCAAGGGTCAACAGATCTTTGTTATCCCCTCGACATGTTGTTAGGCCTTGAAGTGATGTGTGACGCATTGTTCAGTTATGCTTTTCTGCGCAGTGACGCATGCGTGGTACTCTTTGTTAGTTTCTTTTCTTCCGTTTTTCCTTGAATAAACTTAAGTTGAAAGTTAGCGCTTGTGTTGTCGTGTTCTTCTCCCTTTGTCCCCGTTGTAAGTGCGCGCTATCCTTTGAAGATGAATACCTACCAACTCGCCCAGTTTTCTGCATCGTCCTTCGTGATGGCGCCCCAGAGGTTCTCATCGCCGTCAGAGGTACGGCCTTTACTGCTGATTTAACTCAGGCGATCTTGGGATATAGCGAGACAAGCCACCGCCTACCACCCACAGGCGAATGGCCTCACCGAGCGTCTTAATGAGACCATCGCCGATACGCTGGTCATGTACGTTAACGTCGAGCACAAGACATGGGATTCCATCCTCCCGTATGGGACCTTTGCATACAACCCGGCCGTACAAAAAACGACGCAGATGACGCCATACAAGTTGGTCTACGGAAGGCGCCCGTCTGCGCATCCAGCGCCAACAAAAGACCGATAGCCATCGCTACAACCTTCGACGACGCCATGCGCAATAGCAGCCCGGTGACTGTGTCTGGGTCTGGACACCGATACGACGACGTGGACTGAGTGAAATATTTCTGCGACGATACTTCGCATCGTATAGGGTGCTTCGACGTCTCGGCGCACTCGACCACGAGGTTGCCCCAGATGGCATCTCGAACTCTCAGCGACGCCGGGCACGTCCAGAGGTCGTGCTTGTCGTGCGCCTCAAGCCATTTTACGCGCGTTAGAGAACCTGTGGACTGTACCTTTTACTTTATTATTGTAATTTATCTCTTGTATTTATTGCTTATTGTTCTTTCTTTCTTATTGTAGTTTCATCGTGTGTTAAAGCATCGAGACGATGCCTTTTTCAGAGGGGGGGCATTGCCACGCGTGTTATTTTGATGTGCTCTGTTTAAACCCACTGTGGCGCATGTGCGACCTCGTAGACCGGCGAAGTCTCGGCCTTACCAGACAGAGAGCGAGCCCCGACACTACCGCTGTGATCAGAAGTATTTTAATGACTGATTCGAACGCCAGCGCGCGCAGGCCCCTGACCGCGGCACCTGCCTCGTGCAAGAGCGAACGTCTCGTCTTCTATGCGACGCCGATGCTGCTGCCGCTACAGAGGGCTCCCCCCCCCCCCTAGAGAGGAGGAAAGGCCGACGAACGATTGGAACTCCAGGAGACACGATGTGTCTTGGGTGTGGCGTAAGAAGGCAACGATCCGGAATGCAGTAGCGTCGCGTCGCACGATGGTGTGGCCGATGGCAACACTGCTTCGATGTAGGCAGACTTGAGACGTTCGAGAGCGATTGTGTCGGGCCGGCCGTTGACGTTGACGACGAATGTCGACGGACGACGCTTGAGAACTCGATACGGTCCGGAATAGTGCGGCTGCAAAGGCTTCCGCATGGCACAGTTGCGCACGAAAACGTGTGTTGCAGAGGTGAGCTGCGGAGACACGTAAGGAGCTCTCGATTCGTGCGGGCATGTAGGCACGGGCGTATCTGCTGGAAGATGTTTTGCAGTTCGGAAACGTAGTCTCCGGCTAGTGGCACAGGTGTTTTTGAGGGGGGCATCGAAGAAGTCGCATGGCAGGCGTAGCGAACTGCCGTAGACCAACTCGGCGCATGAACAGCCGAGGTCGCTCTTGATGGCAGTTCGTATGCCGAGCAAAACAAGTGGCAGTTGTACGACCCACTTCTCTGGTGATCCATGTGCCATGAGGGAGGACTTGCGATGCCTGTGGAAACGCCCGACCAGCCCGTTTGTTCGTGGGGGGGTGAGAGGTCGTGCGGCGGCGTGTCGTTCCGAGAAGCTTGAGGAGTTCGTTGAAGAGCGCCGAATCAAACTGCCGACCGCGATCGGTGACTACAGTAGATGGGAAGCCGAACCTCGCAATTCATGTGGACACGAAGGCTGCTGCAACTGTGGGTGCTGATATGTCGGCGACGGGTGTAGTTTCTGGCCACCATGTGTAGCGTTCGATGCATATCAGTATGTAGTTGTAGCCCTTGGAAGGTGGGATAGGGCCGACCAGGTCCAAGTGCACGGTGTGAAAACGCGCGTCCGGTGGAAGGAAGGTCTTCGCAGGAGGGACGGGATGGCACTGGATCTTGGAGCCTTGACACGGCAAACAGCAGCGCACCAGTCGCGAACTTGTGCGTTGATCTGAGGCCAAACGTAGCGACTGGAAATGAGCTTCTGTGTCACGCGAATTCCTCGATGCGACAGACTGCGTACAGCATCGAACAGGCATCTGCGAAGCGGTGCCGGGATGAAAGGTCGGGGTGTGCCGGTAGAGCTATCACACGCTACCGATGTATCATCTGAAGTCAAAACGACGTCCTCCAGTTTCAGCGACGTTGACGAATTTCGGAGGGTACGCAGCTCGGCGTCGTCACGCTGGTGAGTGGTGAGTAGGCCGACGTCGATGATGGAAGCCTCTGCAGTTGGTGTGGAGACTGCATCGACACGGCTCAGAACATCGGCAGGAATGTTGTCGGTGCATTCGACGTGACGCAACGTTGTTGTAAACTCCGAGATGTGGGAGAGATGTCGACTCTCGTGAGGTGAGTAGCAGGACACCGATCGGTTCATCGCGTGCACAAGGAGCTTATGGTCGGTTAAGACACTAAACTGACGACCTTCTAGGAAGTGCCGGAAGTCTCGGACAGCCAAGTACACGGCGAGTAGCTCGCGGCCGAAAACGCTGTAGCGGCTCTGTGCAGGCTTCAGCTTCTTTGACAAAGGAAGCGAGTGGATGCCATGTGCCGTTGATGAACTGTTGCAAAACGGCGCCAACAGCGTTGTTCGAAGCGTCTGTCATGATAGCAGTCGGTGCATCTGGTTTCGGATATTTCAGCAGTGTTGCTCTAGAGAGGGCAGGCTTGATGCTTGTGAAAGCGTGGGCGGCCTCTTCAGTCCACTGAAGCGCTTGTTTCCGTTTGGAGCTTAACAGAGCGTCTAGAGAGGCCACAAGTCGTGCACAATCGGGTATAAACCATCGATAGAAATGGACGAACCCGAGAAATTGGCGAAGCTTGGTGTTCGTAGTCGGTCGTGGAAAATCTTCGACGACGCGAATCTTGGACGGCAGTAGTCGAATCCCGTTCGCGTCGACTCCGTGTCCAAAGAGCTCGAGTTCCTGTCGACCAAATTACCTTTTGGCGGCGTTGATGACGATTCCTCGGCTGACCAGGTGGGAGAACAACAACCGCAGGTGTTCAACACGCTCTTCAATGGAAGGACTTGCAACAAGGAGGTCCTCGATGTAGGCAAAGACGAATGGCAAGCCTTGGGTGACGGAGTCGATGAAACGCTGGAACGATTGACCTAAGTTCCGTAGGCCGAAGGGCATGCGGAGGAATTCAAAAAGACCGAAAGGTGTGGTGATGGCGGTCTTCGGGATGTCTTCCTCGGCGACTGGCAACTGATGATAGGCGCGAACAAGATCGATCTTGGAAAAGATCGTCGCACCGTACAGCGCTGCCGTGAAGTCCTGGATGTTCGGAAGCGGGTAGCGATCAGGAACTGTGCTGTTGTTGAGCGCCCGGTAATTGACATATGGACGCCAATCCCCAGTCTTCTTAGGCACCACGTGAAGTGGTGACGCCCAATTGCTAGACGAAGGTCGGATGATACAGAGTGCGAGCATGTGCTTTAACTCCGCGCGAGCTACCTTAAGTTTCTCAGGGGACAAACGCCGAGGTCGAAAATAGACCGGAGGGCCGGAGGTGACGCAAACGTCGTGTTAAACCGGTTTAGTCCAGTCCGGCTGGCGCGTCAGAGTGGAAAACTCGCGGAGGAGCTCGGCGAACGGTTCTTCTAGCATAGAAGATATTGGTGCGATTGGCGATGTGGTTGTTGCAGGGGCGCCGGTAACAGTCAGGTGGGTAACAGAGTCGATAAGACGACGCTGTTTCACGTCGACAAGGAGCCCATAGCGGTGCAGGAAATCAGCTCCGATGAAGGCGCGTCGGACGTCTGCAACCAGGAAAATCCAGCGAAACGCTTGTCGGAGGCCAAGATTAAGCATGATGGAGCGTGATGCGAAAACAGGAATCTTGGTACCGTTGATGGCTTGCAAAAACGACATAGGTGTCGTTTTTCGGTCAGAGCGTTGAGCAGAAATAATCTTTACGTCTGCTCCTGTGTCTACTAGGAAACGTTATCCTGTGGCTCTGTCCGTGAAATAGAAGACGTGGCTTGTGTACTCGGCCGGACCACTTGTCGCCGTCAGAGGTCGGCCGGCCTGTTTCCCTGCCACGTGCACGGACGCCGGCAGTGACGAGCGTCGGCTCCAAAACGGCGATGGTAGTAGCCGACGCCCGGCGTTGGCGACGGGTCAAGGCTGGTGGGTGTGCGTCTCGGCTTGCTGGAACTTCGGTGGCATGGACGGCGAGGTGACGCGCAGCGATGTTCTGCTGCAGAGGCGATGCGTTCGAGACGCTCACACAAGGGCGTCGAGCGGAGATTCCGCTGTTGAAGACGGGAGAGTTCGCAGCGTGGTTTTACTGTCACTAGTAGACGCTGTCGTGGCTGCGATGGTTGGCGTGGCTACTTCCATCACCTTGTCGGCCAAAGCGGCAAGTCCGGTGAGGTCCATGGTAGAAGCTGTCGTCAGAACGCTCTGCACGTTATCCGGTAGTCGTTGTAAAAACAACTCGCGTAACAGCGCGTCGTCGATGGATCTTGCGTTGTCTCCGAGCAGCTGCTTCATTCGGCGAAGAAGTTGACTGGGGCGTCGGTCGCCGACTTCTTCAGCGGACAGAAGCTGCTAGATGCGAGAACGCTGTGAAACTGCCGTGCACTGGAGCAGGGTCGTCTTAAGGTAGGCGTAGGCATTCGCAGACAGCCGGGTGCTCAACAGATCCGCTACTTCGTCAATGGCGGTGGGCGAGAGTGCCGCGACAGCGTAGTGCAACTTCGTAGCTTGGGAGCGGATACCAGCAACTTGAAATTGCGATTCCGCCTGAAGAAACCACGCCGTTAGATGATGGTTCCCAGTACTGAGGAAGGTGGACAGAGATGGCTGATCAGGAAGGCTCCCCGCGTTGCTCGGGAAGGATCTGGTCTCGAGAACTCGCGCTGTCGGTCTGTTCCATGGTCGCCTCTGCCGCGGAAACGTATGGCCACAATCACGTCCGGGTCACCAAACTGTGGCGAATGTGCGCCCTCGCAAACCGGCAAAGTCTCGACCTTACCACAAAGAGAGCGAGCCCCAACACCTGCGATGAGAAGTATTTTAATGACTGATTCAAACGCCAGCGCACGCAGGCCCCTGGCCGCGGCACTTGCCTCGTGTAAGAGCGAGCGTCTCGTCTTCTATGCGATGCCGATGCTGCTGCCGCTACACCACAAAGACTGTGAGCAATGCTCAGCGCAGATCGCGCCTTGGTGTTCGAGAAGCTTCACGTTTGTAGTAGATCGCTTTGTTAACATTGCGCACAGCACGCGAACACAAGATTATTCCAGAGCTTGCACGACGACCAGTGATAAGGCTAGAATGTTCGACGCGTGTTGTATAAAAGCCGGCGCGTTCCAACGATGATCAGATTATCGACGACCGACGCCCTGTGCGCAGATATTGCCACGCGCGTTTCTTTTACTGTATTCGGTTTCCGCCCACAAAGACTATCAGCAGTACTCGGCGCAGACCGCACCTTATTGTTCCAGAAGCTTCTCGGTTGTAGTAGATCGTTTTGTTAAGATTGCACGCAAGACGCTAACACTCAAGATTATTCCAGAGCTTGCGCGACGACTAGTGATAAGGCTAGAATGTTCGACGCGTGATTTATAAAAGCCGACGCGTTCCAGCGAAGATCAGTTGACCGACGGACGACGCTCTGTTCGCCGCTATCAGCGCCAGTAGGTCTCGCTGTAATCTGACTTTCGGTTTACCGGCCACAAGTTCGGCCTAATAAACAGTTTGATCGTTGACATACCGGCTACTGCCTTCGTCGACGTCACGACCACGTGACATCTGGTGGAGGTGCGGCTTCTTTCATGTACCGGACGCCCCCGTCAAGCCGCGAACCCAGCCCAAATTGTGACGAAGACACCTACCCCACCACGAACAGTCGAGCCAGCCGCAGACTGAAAGGACTGCCCCCGCAGCACGGACTCCTCCCGGACAAGAGCAAAGCCTAGGCGACGAAGACGACAGGCACGATGACGGCCGCTGCGTCCCCGGCAACGATCGTGATCCAGCCGCCGAGAGAGCCACCAACTTTCCATGGATCGCCAAGTGAGGACCCCGAGACCTGGCTGGAGACGTATGAACCAGTCGCGGCTTTCAACAACTGGGACTCCCACGAAAAACTGCGTCGAGCTTACTTCTACGTTGAAGACGCCGCGAGGACGTGGATCGAGAACCGAGAATCCACGTTACGAACATGGTATCTCTTTCGGACGACGTTCCTAAGCACGTTTACCAGCGTGGTCCGCAAGGAACGGGCCGCAGCTATGCTGGAGACCCGTGTGCAGCTACCCAATGAAAGCATCGCTATCTACACGGAGGAGATGAATCGACTGTTCCGGCACGCCGACCCCGCCATGGCTGAGGAGAAGAAGCTCCGGTTCCTGATGCGAGGTGTCAAGCAAGAGCTGTTTGCGGGACTTGTCCGCAACCCACCCAAGACTGTCGACGAATTCCTTACCGAGGCCACGACAATCGAAAAGGCACTTGAGATGCGGACAAGGCAGTACAACCGCCACTCTTCAACAACCAACTACGCCGAAGCTCATGCCCTCAGCACCAACGACCTGCGCGAGACCATCCGAGCGATCGTGCGGGAGGAGCTCCGGAAGCTGTTACCTTCGCCGCAGCCTCAAGTGGACTCGATCGCCGACATTGTCCGCGAGGAAGTTGATCAATCGCTCGGAATTCCCGAACCACCGCAGCCTCATCCGGAGGCCATGACCTACGCTGCCGCAGTCCGCCGTCCCGTGCCCGCTCCGTGACGACGTCAAGACAGCGCATCGCCGCACTTCGGCCGCCAGACCCCGGCGCCGCCGCCACCACCGACGCCCAACCGGTCCTCCTGTCGGCCAGCGCTATGCGCCGCGCTACGCCCCCAGGAAGACCGATGTTTGGCGCACCCCTGAATACCGCCCGCTCTGCTACCACTGCGGGGAGGCCGGCCACACGTACCGCCGCTGCCAGTACCGCCAGATGGGACTGCGTGGTTTTGCCATCGACGCGCCGCGTCCACAGCGGGGTGAACGACCACGCGACATTGCCGACTACCTCGCAGGAGCGCAGTGGACGCCTCGAGGATCTTCCCGATCGCCTTCGCCAGGGCGCCGCACCTCACCGCACCGCAGTCAGTACGCCGCCCCTGCTCGGGGCCGTTCTTCGAGCCCTTATCCGGAAAACTAATGGCAGCAACCGATGGAGGTGCGGTTGCTGTACGTCGAACGACCGAAGATCCTCCGCCGACGCCGCTGCCGCGACGACAACTGCTGAACACGACGCGAAGCAGACAGAGCCCTGCTGACGAAACCTCGTGGATCGAGGAAAACCTGACGACCCAGCATGAAAGCGGCGCAACAAATCGACGGAGCCGTGATCCCACGCCTTGACCTAACCGGAACGCAAAGCGAAGGACTAGCGACCTCGACGTTCTCATCGACGGCCACAACGTCACCGCTCTCGCCGACACTGGGGCCGACTATTCCGTCGTCAGTGGGCCATTCGCCGCCAAGCTGAAGAAAGAAAGACCGCGTGGAATGGACCTGAAATCCGGACAGCTGGAGGCCACCTGATTACGCCAATTGGAGTCTCCACGGCGAGAGTCACCATCAATAACCGGACTTATCCTGCGAGCTTTGTAATCCTACAACACTGCTCCAGGGATGTGATACTTGGAATGGACTTCCTAAGTGCCCACGGCGCCGTCATCGACCTGAGGTCTGAGTCGATAACACTAACCTCAGAAAACGCGCTCCCGTCCCACGCGACGTAAGGGAACCATGCATTGAACGTGATAGAAGAGCAGGTGACCGCTCCGCCACTCTCCAGCATCATAATTTCCGTCGGCACGGAAAAACCCGCAGACTTCGAAGGCGTCATCGAGGGCGATCAGCACCTGCTTGTAAACCGTCAGATTTGCGTCGCAAGAGGCATCGCCGAGTTGCGTGATGGCAAAGCAAAGGTACTGCTGACAAACTTCAGCCACGAATATAGGCACCTTAACATTGGTACGACGGTCGCCCACATCGAGAAATTCATGGACACCAGCCACGCTTTCGCCCTCTCCGATGCTACCGAACCTGCTTCGATGAATCGACGTCCCAAACCAGATTTCGACGTCAACCCGAACCTTCCGAAGGTCAAGCAGGACCAGCTGAAGGCCCTGCTCCTGCGATTCAAAGACTGCTTCTCGGCGTCGTCAAGAATTCGACAGACCCCAGTCGCGAAACATCGCATCATTACAGAAGAAAGTGCTCGACCAGTTTGACAGAGCCCGTACCGAGTATCGACGCGCGAACGCGAGGCCATGAAGAAACAAGTCGACGAAATGCTACGCGAAGACATAATCCAGCCGTCCAAGAGTCCCTGGGCGTCTGCCGTGGTTTTGGTGAAGAAGGACGGCACGCTACGTTTCTGCGTCGACTATCGTCGCCTGAACAAGATCACGAAGAAGGACGTGTACCCCCTCCCACGGATAGACGACGCCCTGGATCGAATCCACAACGCAAAGTACTTTTCGTCGATGGACCTCAAGACAGGCTACTGGCAAATCGAAGTCGACGAGAGAGACCGAGAAAAGTCTGCTTTCATAACTCCAGACGGCCTGTTCGAGTTCAAGGTCATGCCTTTTGGTCTTTGCTTGGCCCACGCGACCTTCCAACGCGTTATGGACACCGTACTGACTGGCTTGAAGTGGCAGACTTGTCTTGTGTACCTGGACGACGTCGTTGTGTTTTCCTCAAACTTCGACGAACACCTCCGGCGCCTTGAAGCTGTACTTCAAGCAATCAAGACAGCCGGACTCACCCTGAAGCCACGAAAGTGCCGCTTCGCCTACGAGAGCTCTTGTTCTTGGGCCACGTGATAAGCAAGTCCGGAGTACGCCCCGACCCTCAGAAGGCAGCCGCCATCGCTACATTCCCGCCACCCACCGACAAGAAGGCCGTGCGTCGATTTCTCGGCCTGTGTGCCTATTACAGGCGGTTCGTCAAAAATTTTGCCCGCATCGCCGAGCCGCTCACTAACCTTACCAGGACCGACGTCGCGTTCAAGTGGGAAACGCCGCAGGGGGAAGCATTTCGAGACCTGAAACGATGCCTGCAAACGCCTCCGTTACTTGCGCATTTCGACGAACACGCCGAAACAGAAGTGCACACCGACACGAGCAGCGTAGTACTCAGCGCTGTCCTTGTGCAGAGGACCGACGGACTGGAAAGGGTTATCAGTTATGCTAGCCGGTCGCTATCCAAGGCAGAGGCCAACTATTCCACAACAGAAAAGGAGTGCCTCGCCATCATCTGGGCTACGTCAAAGTTTCGTACCTACCTCTATGGCAGGCCCTTCAAAGTTGTGAGCGACCACCACGCCTTGTGTTGGCTGGCTAACTTGAAGGACCCTTCAGGTCGCCTCGCAAGATGGAGTCTAAGGCTTCAAGAATTCGACATCACCGTCGTTTACAAGTCAGGACGAAAACACTCCCCGTGGACCCGCCGCCGCAGGACGACCAGGAGGATGACTTCTTCTTGGGAACCACAGGTGCTGACAACTTCGCCGAACGACAGCGAGCCGACCCGGAACTCAGGGGCCTTGTGGAGTACCTTGAAGGCAAGACCGCCATTGTTCCGAAGACATTCAAGCGAGGACCCGCTTCGTTTTTCTTGCGAAACGGTGTTCTCATAAAGAAGAATTTCTCGCCACTTCGAGCCAACTACCTTCTCATAGTGCCTTCAGCATTGCGACCAGAAGTACTCCAGGCACTACACGACGACCCGACACCTCGGACTTTCCCGCATGCTCGCAAGAGTACAGGAAAAGTACTGCTGGCCGCGCCTTGCCACCGACGTCGCCCGCTACGTAAGGACGTGCCGAGACTGTCAGCGACGGAAGACACCGCCCGCAAGACCAGCAGGCTTTCTTCAGCCGATCAAGCCTCCTCGGCGACCATTCCAGTAGATCGGGATGGACCTCCTGGGGTCGTTCCCAACGTCGACTTGCGGAAACAAATGGATCGTCGGAGCCAGCGACTACCTCACCCGCTACGCCGAAACAAAAGCTCTGCCGAAAGGCAGTGCCGCCGAGGTAGCCAAGTTCTTCGTTGAGAACATCGTCCTTCGACACGGCGCCCCAGAGGTTCTCATCACCGACAAAGGCACGGCGTTTACGGCTGACCTAACTCAGGCGATCTTGGGATACAGACACACAAGTCACCGCCGGACCACCGCGTACCACCCACAGACCAACGGCCTGACCGAGCGTCTAAACAAGACCATCGCCGACATGCTGGCCATGTACGTCGACGTCGAACACAAGACGCGGGGACCTTCGCATACACGGCCGTGCAAGAAACGACGCAGATGACGCCATACATGTTGGTCTATGGACGGAGCCCGGCAACGACGCTCGACACCATGTTACCAAACGTGACCGACGAGGAAAGCATCGACGTGACCGCCTACCTACAGCGCGCCGAACAAGCACGACTGCTCGCCCGCCTGCGGATCAAGGATCAGCAGACGACTGACAGCCGCCGCCACAATCTTCGATGACGCTTCGTGGAATACCAGCCCGGCGACCGCGTTTGTGTGTGGACGCCGATACGACGACGTGGACTTAGTGAAAAACTTCTGCGACGATACTTCGGACCGTATAGGGTGCTTCGACGTCTCGGCACACTCGACTACGAGGTTGTCCCCGACGGCATTTCGAACTCTCAACGGCGGCGTGCGCGACCTGAAGTGGTCCATGTCGTGCGCCTCAAGCCGTTTTACGCGCGGTAGTGAGTCTGAGGACTGTACTTTTTTTTCCTTTGGACTTTCTTGCTTGTGCTTATTGTTTATTGAACTTTCTTGGTTTATTGTCGTTATTTTAATGCATGTATTTTCCCATGTGTTCTGTTCTAAGCATCGGGACGATCCCTTTTCAAAGGGGGGGCATTGCCACGCGCGTTTCTTTTACTGTATTCGGTTTCCGCCCACAGAGACTATTTCGGTGCAGACCGCGCCTTATTGTTCCAGAAGCTTCTCGGTTGTAGTAGATCGTTTTGTTAAGACTGCACGCAAGACGCTAACACTCATGATTATTCCAGAGCTTGCGCGACGACTAGTGATTAAGGCTAGAATGTTGGACGCGTGATTTATAAAAGCCGACGCGCTCCAACGATGATCAGTTGATCGACGGACGACGCTCTGTTCGCCGCTATGAGCGCCAGTGGGTATCGCTGTAATCTGACTTTCCGTTTACCGGCCACAAGTTCGGCCTAATAAACAGTTTAATCTTGGACATACTGACTACTGCCTTCGTCGACGTCACGACCACGTGACAATATAAGTGTACAGAGTGTATTGCTTGCTGTAATTTCAATTTCCGTTTTGCGGCCACAAGTTCGCCCAAATAAAGAGTTTCACCGTCAAGAAGCCTACTGCTGTCTCCGTGCACGTCACGACCACGTGACGATATGAAGATTTGAAAATAATAAACATCTTGTCAGGATTTGCACTTGTCCGCAACGCGGTCTGTGTAGTGGCCTTGTGTGAGGTTTTAGGAAATATCTTTGGCATGAATCATTCCACAGCCGATTAAAAAAATAAACGCAAGTACATCCGAAATACGCGCATATGTCGATCGCAAAAACGCCGTAGCTTAGGAATAAACTGGCATCAGCTGCAGTTTGTGGCAGACCCGACGTGTTGAAACTAGTTTGGACCCTAATTCAAGATTGCTAGATGCTGAACTGAATTCTTCCATCCAGCCAGGCAGATCATTGTCAACGGTGTTTACACAATGCTTAAAGGGACACTAAAGCGAAACAATGACTTGGTTTAGATTGACAAACTCTACTCTGAGAACTCTAATAGCATATGTTTCACTATCATAAGCTCATTATTACCGGAGAAAATCAAGGTTGAAGTTTTATTTTTAAGTTTGGCGCCGTTATCTGCGCGCGTGACGTCAGAAACTCCAAATGTATTTTTTGTATTTTCGCGACAGTGGCTCGATAAAATTTTCTGAAACTTCGTATGCTAGGTCTATGACACCCACAGATGACAATTCACCTCATTTTTGTCGATTAGCAGCTACGCAGGACTCAGTAGACGCCTTCAGAATCTATGACGTCGCGGTGCTCGGTGCGGGAATCTCAAGGTGGCGTCTCGACCCGAATTTTCTTTTCTCGTGTTTTCTCGCTTACCAAGCGTCGTGTCGCGGAAAGAGCGGTGTTTTGGGGATTGTGAAATTGTGCGTAACTAATACGCGAAAAATCGTTTTGCCCTTTAGTGTCCCTTTAAGAAGAGGGCGTAGCACCATGCACAGATGAAATAGAAACATGCAATAGCTAATGACATTTGTTATATACGCCACATAGAAAAATAAAATAGCAAAGTCAATACTTCGGCGGGACACCATTTCGTTTATTTGGTAACATAGGAAATACAGACTTAAAAACAAGATATGTGTACTTTAATGTAAACTAAACAATTGGAACAACTATCCTACTACTTCAGATGTCTCTCTATGCACTGTTATACATTTTTGAAGACTAGAGAATCAGTATAGCGCGAGATCTCGAAATGAAAATTTTTATGTATGAGATTAAAGAACATCAAGCAATAAGATACTCCCATTTGGCATAGCGACGACTTTCTTCCAGTGGGGTTCATGAGAGTGCAATATTTTCTAAGTTGGTGGTACAGCGTGAAGTAGTACAAGGCGCGCAACGACAATGAAGACTTCTACTGCTTGACGCTACACCACTTGAACAGAAGTTGGAAACCATCTAACCCACACGGCTACTCTCCCAAGTATAGTAACAGCTCGTTAATTCGGTTTCAACGGGAGCGGAAAAAAATGTCCGAATTAACCTAATGCCGAATAATCGAAAGTATCAAGACAAAAACAATCATGTTTGTTACATCAATGCAGTTTCATGTTCTTGGTGAATACGAAAATCCTGTACTTATTCTGCGTAAGATCAGTGTAAAAGCCGCAATTTTTTTCTTTCTGCGGCTTCGCCCTCAATGCGAACACGGCAGAATTGTGACGAATTGGGCCTGTTGGTTGATCATCTTAAGCACTTCGTAGCGCAGGAAAAACAGACACAAAGAAAACGACACTAGAAAACATAGTGGATACCTTGCATGTGCTGTGCCGTGATGGCAGAAAGAGAATGTGTGGTCTGGAACGCGCTTATTCTTCATCGTCATGGCGAATAATGGTTACATTGCACGTGCTGTGCCGAGATGACAGCGTCATCGTCATCTGGCCATGGCGGACAATGGAGGGACAGAGCTTGTTCATAAGATGCTTCGCATCCAAAATTCACGCATGATTCATCATCATCAGCCTGACTACGCCCACTGCAGGGCAAAGGCCTCTCCCATGTTCCGCCAACCAACCCTGTCCTTTGCTTTCTGCTGCCACGTTTTACCTGCAAACTTCTTAATGTCATCTGCCCACCTCATTTCCCGTCTCTCTCTAACGCCCTTGGTTTCTTTTGGAATCCAGTTACCCTTAATGACCAGCGGTTATCCTGCCTACACGCTACGTGACCGGCCCATGTGCATTTCTTCTTCTTGATTTCAGTTATGATATCCCTAATCCCCGTTTGTTCCCTGACCCACTCTGCTCTCTCCCTCTCTTTTAAAGTTACACCTATCATTTTCCTTTCCATCGCTCGCTGCGTCGTGATCAACTTAAGTTGAACCCTCTTTGGAAGTCTCCAGGTTTCTGCACCGTCGGTAAGTACCAATAAGATGCAGCTGTTATATACCTTCCTCTTGAGGGATAGTGGTAGACTACGATTCATGATTTCAGAATGATTGCTGAACGTGCTCCAACCCTTCCGTATTCTTCTAGTCACTTCACTCTCACGGTTTGGCTCCGCGGTTACTAACTGTCCTAAGTTGACGTATTCCTTTACAACTTCCAGTGTCTCGCCACCTATCGCAATGCGCTGTTCTCTGCCGATATTGTTGCAAATTAGTTTTAGGTATATTAATTTTCAGACCTACTCATCTGCTTTCCGTGTCCAGTTCAGTAATCATGAGCTGTAATTGGTCCCCTAAGTTACTCATCAATGCAATGTCATGAGCGAATCGCAGGTTACTAAGATACTCTCCATGAACTCTTTTCCCGAACTCTTCCCAATCTAGGGCCCTGAAAATCTCTTGTAAACACGCGGTGAATAGCATTGGAGAGATCGTGTCTCCCTGCCTTACGCCCTTCTTTATTGGGATTCTGTCGCTTTCTTTATGGAGGACTATGGTGGCTCTGGATTCCATGTACATTTCTTCCATTATGTTAATATAGGCTTCGTCGATGCCCTGATCCCGCAGTGCCTGCATGGTTGCCCATATCTCGACTGAATCAAATGCCTTCTCGTAATATATGAAGGCTATGTATAGGGGTTGGTTGTATTCCGCGCATTTTTCTATCACATGATTGACAGTATGAATATGATCTATTGTTGAGTAGCCTGTACGAAATCCTGCTTCGTCCTTTAGTTGATTGAACTCTAACGTCGTCGTAATTTTATTAGCTATTATTTGTGTAAATAGCTTGTAGACAACGGACAGTAAGCCGATCGGCCTGTAATTTTTCAAGTCCTTCACATACCATTACTTATGGATTAAGATGATGTTGGCATTCTTCCAAGGTTCCGGTATCCTCCCCGTCGAGAGACACTTCGTACACAGGGTGGCCAGTTTTTGTAACACAATCTCTCCACCGTCTTTCAAAAGGTCTGATATTACTGACTTGATCCTCACCAGGGCCTTTGCCTCTTTGCATTCCCTCTAGGGCTTTCTCTACTTTCCCTGTCGTTACTGGGGGGGGATATCCGATTCCTCTGGGCTATTACTGCTTCTTACGTTATCATCCTGATTGCCTCGGCTGCTATACAGACCTCTGTAGAACTCCGCTACCTCAACTATCCTATCCATATTGGTAGTGATTTTGCCTTCTTTGTCGCTTAATGCACACATCTGATTTTCGTCTATCCACAGTTCTGTCCTCGCAGCTTTGAAGCTTCTTCCGTTCTTTAGAGCATGCTAAATTCTCTCTAGGTTATACCTTCTTACATCGGCTGCCTTACGCCTATTGATTAATTTCGAAAGCTCTGCTAGCTCTATTTGGTCTGTTGCATTTGAGGCTTTCATGGCTAGATGTCTCTTAATGAGGTTTTTCGTTTCCTGGAACAGCTTGCCAGTGTCCTGTCTAATGACTGTACTCCCGACTTCCATTGCACACTCTTTAATGGTACCAGTGAGATTATCGTTCATTGAGTCAACGCTAACATCGGTTTCCTCGGTTAGAGCCTCGAATCTATTCTGAAGCGAAACTCTGAATTTCTGTACGTTCTCTCTCAGCGCTAGCTCATTAATTGGGTTCTTGCGTATCAGCTTCTGGCGTTCCTTTCTGAAGTACTTTCTCAATTCGAGACCTTACCATTCTATGGTCAATGCATTAGATCTTGCCATATACTTCCACATACTCTACAATGGCCGGGTGTGCACACAGAATGAAGTCTATTTCATTTTTAGTTTCACCATTAGGACTCCTCCACGTCCACTTACGGTTAGCCCGTTTTCTGTAGAAGGTATTCAAGATCCGGAAATGATTGCGTTCCGCGAACTCTACTAGTAACTCTCATCTGGAATTTCTAGAGCCGATGCCATATTCCCCCCACTGCTTGGTCTCCAGCCTGCTTCTTGCCTACCTTGGCAATGAAGTCGCCCATCAGTACAGATACTGAGTCTTTACCTTACTCATTGCTGATTCTACGTCTTCGAGGTGGCGTTCAACCAAATGATCATCATGGCTCGATGTAGGCGCGTAGGCCTCTACCACCTTCATCTTGTACTTCTTATTAAACTTAAGTACGGTACTTGCCACCATCTCACTAATGCTATGGTACTCCTCTATGTTGACAGCTGTGACCACGCATGATTACGACACTACCTAATGTGGAATCTGAGCGCAGCTTCGTTTTGTGGCAACGCCAACTGTGTCTGAATTTTTGGCTATCCGCAGTTGTAGCAATTCAACATTCGTTACATATAGATGTCTCTTAATGAGGTTTGCCAGCGCTCGATTGCTATGCACACCACTCTGTACGCTGTAGGCGTCGCGAACCAAGCCAAACGCCGACAGCCCCGTTACGGCAAGCGAAGCCAGCAGCACTGTGCCAACCATGCATACGCACGAGCTCCGACCGAGCGTGACGGGGGAAGAAAGTGCGGTTCGAGACCAGTGGCTCGTATAAGCAAGAGCAGAGAGCAAGCAGAACTTCGTCAGTGACTTTGCATTTCACATCCGGGACCAGTTGCATACGGTCGCGTCCCTACGATGAACAACTGTCACGTACGTGTGACCTGAGTGTTCTTGTGCAATGAGGAAGCGCGCAATGACGAAGCAGGTAGCCAATACGCGATGCGCAGCGGTGATAGGGGCGCCACTGAAAGCCGCGTAGCGGCGGCCGTCGGAAACGCGCGCGGGTCGCGTAGCAGACGCCTCCTTTCACTGCAAGCATGACGGAAGTGCGCGCGTGCGATTTGCCACTTGTGCGCGTCCCAAACGATTACTTTTGCGGTGATAGTGTGCGCAAAGGAGCCGCAGTTTATAAAGGTGGAACCGCATGGCGCGTTTTCCGACGCGATTGACGCACGGCTGGAGGGACGCGCGCGTCTTTTTCACGAACGCCCACGCGAAATCGCGCCATGCGGGACGGTTTGACGCGATTTCAGGCGCGATTGACGCGTGGTCGGAGGGACGCGCGCGTTATTTTGACGAACGCCATCGCGAAATCGCGGCGCGGCATCTTCCTACTCAGAGTAGAAAAAGAAAAAACGCCTCGCGCGTAGCGTCTCCCGTTCGTCCGCCAACCAGCGTTTGGGGTGCAGACGCGTGTTTGGTTTTTTGCAATGCCGCCAGACGGCGCCGACATCCACGCATCTCGGCGAAACCTTTTGAAGCTGCCGTGCGCTTTGACGAAAAGCTAGCGACCCGGCAAACGCGGCGCGTAAACGCCGCTACTTTCTTTCCATGCGGGTGCACTTGCGACCGCGGCAGCGCGGGCGTTCTCCGCGCGTTGCGTTTTTCGCTCGCGGAAAACGCGCCATGCGGTTCCACCTTAATAGTGAACCAACGCGTGAACCAACGTTTTTTCTCGACACAGTAGCTTCGTTTACGTGTCATGTGTTTATATAGTAGATTTTGAGGGAGCGCTGTCGCACCGGCGCATGGATTTCACGGGTGCGGCCACACGAAGGGTCAGCGTTGGTAAAACTTTGAAACCAGCACGATAAACTTGTCAAAAAATATCTCGGCAGCTTGCGCTAGTGACGCGAGACTGAGTCACTGCGCAGCTGGTGGTCACCTAGCTTGTTATACCAGCTTGGTAACGTATTTGCTAGGTTTTTTGCAAGCTATTACCAAGTGTTGAAAAAATGGCGTTAGGTTCTACGTGATAATACGTGGTGTTGGCGGGAACATGGCACGTGAGTAGATACGCTAATTACGTGATTCTTGCGAGAACGTTTCACGTGATTAGTTACGTGACTTTCACGTGATTAGTTACGAACCAACATATACTCACCAATTACATGCCAAAGAAAACATAGCAACCAGTAGCTAGCACCACCAGCAAGAATAAAGAAAAGAGAACACGTCAGTTTCATAATCGGCTCCACTCAGGCGTGCGCAGGGTTCCCCATCAAGGGGGGGGGCAAAGGATCATCGCAGCGCCCCAGGCCCCACCAAGTCAATGCATGGGGCAGATTTTGCGCCCCCCCCCCCCCCTCTTAGGCGAATAAGAAAGCCCCCCCCCCCCCCCCCCCCTTTCCCGTGCGCACGCCTATGGCCCCGCTCATAACACAGCTTCTGTAAAGCGAATGAGCATTAGTGGGGTACATTAAGGGTTTCCTATTAGCATGAAGTCATGTTACGAGGCATTCAAAAGGAGGTTGAATCGGTTGAATGTCCTGTCAAGAGCCTTCAATGCGCACAGGTGTCATGTTTTACAGCCAATATGCATATAGTTGAGGTGAGCGCACAGCGAACATTCTGCACTGGTGATCACATTCCAGTGCCATCAATAGGTAGAATGCAGCCGATTTCGGGCAGCATACGTGTGATTTCAGGGCGCTTTTGTAAAGGAGCCGTCACCTGCCCCACATTCTCTGGCATTGCGCTTCGCGCCATTCGTTTTTCAAGAGAGCCTAGGCATCGCGTCTTATCAGTAATAACAACCTCATGTGTATTGTAGCGTTTACAATGCAGGCGAGGCGACCAAGTGTAAACGTAGCAGCGTTCGCTGAACACGTAGCGACATAAATGGAGAAATAAAAACACGGTAACCGTTCTAACACTGCCGTAAACAAAGCGCGATTGCGTACCTTTTTCGGACAGCCGCAATCAACCACCGCCGTCGCTATCGCTCATGAAATAGCACCGGAAACCTGTAGAAGTGCGTTCCTGGCGATTTTTTGTATGCGTTTGAGCAGCCGACAACACAGCAGTTATTTTTCGGCATCGCTGAAGCCCTACAGAGTCGTTAAATCACGATAAAAACACATCCATCCGTGCACTCGCGTACACACTCACGGGAAAACTGCTCGCCCGGACCCGCGAGCGCTTCCGAGCCGTGGCGGCAGATGGCGTCGTCGGCGCTTTGCGCATCGCCTATACTGCAACCACATTTCACATTGCCCCGACATGAAGCCGGCGTCTATAGGCGTTTTTTACCATAGCAGTTTGGAGACCCAGCTGGCCTCTGTGGTAGAACGCGTGACTGCCATGTAGAATGTCTGTGTTCGATTGCGTCTCGATCCGCGATTTCCATTTTTTACTTTTATCGAAATTTTTCGTTCATCGACAACGCTGTCGACGCCGGCACTGCATTTTCTGTGACACGAGCTCCTTAAAGGGCCCCTAAACCTTTACCTTCGATATTTTTTCAGACATTTCAAGTAAACACGCGCATCGTGTGCAGAATACCGTCACGATCAACGATGCCACACGTGACAGCGCTACAAGCCGCGGGCGCTCCACAAATTCCAAGAAACAATCCTCTCTCCTCTCCGGGCCCTTCCAACCGCCGTAGTGACGTGAGTGACGTCACGTAGTTGAATCTGTGACGCCGAGCACAAGTCATGCTGCGATTGGTCGAACAAGAACCTACGAATTCGGGTTAGTCTGCAAGCAGCTGCCCGCGCTCCTTATTCTTCGTCGTGTTGTGCGGAGGGGCAGTCGGCGAGGAGTGCAAACCGGTTTTGTGAGAGGGGACCAGCGGAGCGAAGCGAAGCAAAGGGCGAAAGGCACGATTGCCGCGTTTCGATCATCAAACGCGTCTAACTCCGCTATTACGGCACAGTTTCGAAAAATTCTCGCGGCTGTTATGGCGGAACAGCGCAAACGACGGGACGAAGAATATACAGGACTGTTATGCAGGTCTAGTGTCTGTTGGTTTGTTTTAATTGAGGCAAGGCCTCTGACCGGAAAAGAAAGGAGCCATTATCAAACACACAAAAAATGTAACTTTATCACACAGGGAAAGAAAAAGACAAGAAAAAAAAAACATGGTTGATCCCTCCATCATAGGAATTGGTAGAACACGAAAGTGAAACGTGTCCTTAAAGATGTAGTTAAATATTTACTCTACATTGATATGCAGAGCTTGCACAATGTCTGTTGGTGTTTGAGAGTTATAACCCCGTTTAACGTGGATTCACCCACGTTGACGCTTGGTGGTACATCTGTATCCCGACGACTAACGTCCATGATCAATGATTAAACAAACCCTTACGGTCATAGATGCTTCTGGTAGCTGTACGGTGAGAGCGGAATCAGGGAAAGCGGTTTGACACCCAAAAGAGCGTCACTGATTGTACGCCGAACTAGGGCTCAGGTCGCCTACTCGCGGCATAGAGTTATTGAACACGCGGCATAGAGTTATTGAACAACGCTGCCCGACCAGAGGGAAACGCAACGAGCGTTGTGTCTTCCCCGTTGGCCGGCTGCGATTTTTTTTTTTTTTTTTGTGGGGCGAGCTAGGAACGCGGACTCACTGCCGCGCGGAGCACTCGCGCGTCGCAGAGATATTTTTGCTATGCAAGGGTGCTATAAGCGAGGACGATGTTAGAGGTAAGGTCGCCACCTGGCAGTGTGTTATTGCGTCGACAAAATTGCCCTTTTACTATTCGAAACGCGCCGAATTGGACGGACGCGTAGAAACAACGCTTTGAAGGAACTAATCGTGCATTTCATGGTCATAATGCATTACTTTAATTTAGCAAGAGCACTCTAAGAGGACAGTGGTAGATATAAAAGGCCTTATTTTTAAAGCCTACAGAGTATGTGATCCTGGCGCAGTGGTTAGCGTGCCCGGCATCACTTGTCGCGGACCTAGAAGTCGTAGGTTCGAATCCCGTTGACGGAACTTTTTTCTTTGTATCCTGATTATCTGTATTTTCTCGACGTCATTTCCGTGACGGAAATACGTCACTCAAATCTTGGTGGACCCCGGCGTAAAACACTTTCATGTTAAAAATAACAGGCCACCGAAGCAAACACAGTCAGGCTACTCCTACCCTAGCGCTGTTGCGACCGGTGCTATAATAATCATCAAAGTTCCGTCAAACGTTCCAAAGAAACAAAGTCACCGGTTATTGAGTCGCTGGTGGTGGCTCAGACGGCGGAGTCGTCGCTTACACGCTGACTCGTTGACGGCTATGGCACCTGTGGGGCGGACGAGGAGGCAGAAGAGCTCGAAAGTCGCTGATGAAGGCGTCTTCAGGCACACCAGGCCGGTGACCCCCCTTGACATCGTACGTCGCATGGAGGTCGGCAGCAGGCCCTTGGACTCCGAGTCGCGGTGAGCAAGCAGCAGCAGGAACCACGAGTGCCTGGTTCCGAAGACCCTTCGACGCTGTCGGGCCCTTCGTACTCGACTCCGCAAGCCGACAGCACGGACCCTGACACCAGCGTCGTGTCCCTCTGGCTACTCCGGGTCTCACTGCCTCGTCGTCGTCTTCTTCCCCGGCTCCGTGCCACCTTCCCATTCGCTCTCGTCCGATTTCCCTTGTCCGCTCACCCCGTGCTGTGCCCCGCCACCGTCGTCCTTCTTTTTGTGATGCACGTGTACGTTTTGTAGTGCCATTGTCGCTTCTCATCACCGCGTTTGCACCACTCGCGACACCATCACAATAACTCACCGAGAACACCACACCAACACAACACCGCACTGTTGAACTACACTCATCACAAGGACACAGCGCTTGACAATGTGAAAGTTCTGAAGAAATATCGAGATCAATGTTCACGCGAAATTTGTGAGGCGCACGTAATTCACAAAAGGGGAGCAGCTTGTGTCAGCACGCCATCACTAGCACTCTTTGATAAAGAAGTTCGATACCTTGAGCCACAACTCTGATCACCAAGCTTGTTTTCACATGCTTTTGTTTGTCTTGTTTTGTTTTCTTTTTTTTATTGTTCGTGGTTACAGTTTTCTAGCCTTGTTGTAAAAGAAAAGCAGCGCTGTGTCCTGTATATGTGATATGTGATAGCGCATTTCCCCCTTTTTTTTCTCTTTCTTAATATGAAGTCTTCTTTACTTTGTACGCCCTCTCCTGTATAGACCTGAGAAGGCCCACAGTATTGACTAAATAATAAAAAAAATTGTACTTGATCCCTCTGATATAGGAATCGGTATAACACACAAAATTGAAACGTGTCTTCACAGAAGTATTTGAATGTTTATTGCACATTGATATAATCTATAATATCTGTTGGCATAAGCGTGCGCACGGAAAACCATCGACGTCTCTCCGGAAAACCATCGACGTCTATAGCGTTGAAACGTCACACTTCTGCGACACCAAACAGAACCCTGCCGTCACTTCAGCACACCGCGGACGCTGGCAAAATACTGAGAACCTCGTGCACAGATTGCTGGTAGCCTTAACAATCTCGCTAATTTCGTAGCATACACTCGCGAGGTAGCACAAGAAAGCAGGACACACATACACAAAACCTTCGAAAAATTGGACACTTTGTACATTCTAAAGTGTGTTTGGCGAAAGCGTGTGGCCGTTCCACTGACTATGCCATGTCTTTTTTTCTTTTACACTCTCTGTGGGATAACACACAAAGCGAATGTGTGCGTGTTTTGTTTTTTAATTTTTTACCGCGAGTCGCAGCGAGACGCGAGACTAATCTTCCTCCGTTCGCATGCGTTAGTATTTTCTCGCGCTTTATGCATCGTGCAAACGCCATAGCGTTCCAGCGCTTAAATTGACGGGCCCTTTGTAATTTCGAAGGTGTATTCCGTGAACGCCTGTGTCCATTGAGACGGCGTCGTTCAGAATGATTGCAAACGCTGGGCACAGCGAAGCTACGCAAGCAAAGAGTGAGCGCTGTAGAGTCCGACGCGACCGGCGTCCGTTTGCGCATCCCGGCGGCCACCTGGCTCCGTGCCAGAGCTCGGATGGACGGACGGACATGGACGGACGGACAGACAGACAGACAGACAGACAGACAGACAGACAGACAGACAGACGGACGGACGGACGGACGGACGGACGGACGGACCGGATGGACGGACGGACGGACGGACACCGGATGGACGGACGGACGGACGAACACCGGACCGACAGACGGACGGATGGACGGACGGACACCGGACGGACGGACACCGGACGGACGGACACCGGATGGGCGGACAGACAGACGGACGGACGGACGGACGAACGGACGGACGGACACCGGACGGACACAGGACGGACGTGAGCATGAGACAATAAAGGCTTTCGCCTTAAAAGACACGCCGTCGAGCGCCTCCAACTTCCAAGTTTCAGTGCCCCTGCCCTTCGTTAAAGGGACCGACAACTGCCCAGAACATGAAGTGAGATGACTCCACTGATGAAAACATTGTGCGTCGCGCTGACTCAAACCAACCCTGTTTTTGTCGTGAGAGGTGGATTTATATTTTTATTTCTTCATCGAAAGATGCGTAAAATGACGTTGGGCACCTCTGGTGGCAAATACATCAAGGAATCGATGTACCTTGTCACGTGACCGTTGCTTGCTGTAGACGGTTGAGGATCTTTTTGTTGGTACTGAAATATTGTTCTTTATTTATATTAAAAGATATTATTCCATAAAAATGTACAGATAGGCATGCGTTAGTAGTATGCATTAAAGCGGCGCTGCCTTCGCGTGACGTAATGATACCCTGCTCGTCAGCGCGTCTTGAGCGACTTTTCAGCGTGCTCATGCAACCGTGCACGCAGTTTGCAGGTCGCTAAGATTTTTGAGCGACATCATTTTTCTACCTACACTTCGTCTCAGAAATGACGCGCACTGCTACTCGGCGCGGCCGTGCATATGCGTAGTGACGTTTTCAGGCACTTGGCTTGGCTCGTGCATCGAGAGAGTGACGACGCCGGGACAAACCACGCAAGACACAGGCGCAGGCAACCTTGGGCGCAGGCGCACACAACGCGGTATAAATACAGGGAAGGTGTATAATGCCACATCATCTCATTGTAGCGGCTTGTTATTTTCAAAAATAGTTGAAAAGCTCTAAATAAAGGTGGCTAAGCACTGTTACAGGAACTCCAACGAAAGCAGAACGACGACAGCATTCACACATCGCGAGAAGGGCTGGCGGCCTCGCTATCAATTCTCAGCGTTGCTGGAGGAAAGGTACATGTGTGTTTAGAGCCTTCCAGATCGAAAAATACTGCTTGTAAGATAACTACGTGCTTTTCGGATTAACTACTGCAGCTACAAACACTACGAAGGGTGAGCTTTCTGTCGCGCCGTAAAAAAAAATGGGTCGAGAAAAATCAGTTGTCGGTCCCTTTAATTTGACTAGGGAATTTCTGGGCACACCTAGGTACCCCAGGGAGCTAGTTTTGCTCGGCAGCACAGGGTAGCCAACACAAACCACGCCTACGCCGCTAACATTGTGCGTTGTTTAGGTGGATTTTTAGTCTCGCGCGTCACGATGCGCTCAACTTTGAAAACGCGTAAGGCAGAGTTCTCAGCATGAGCAGTGAACGCGCGGAGGCCTGCTCCCCCCTGGCGTGTCCCTCGCAACACTAAACTCCCTTCCGCAACATTCGGCCGATGGCGCCGCTTCATGCAGCAGTTCTCGTAGTCGGTGCCACGGTGCCATCGCACTCGTATCAGTAGACGGCGGAGAAGCACCGTCGGTGCATATGGAAGCTGCACACGCTAGCACAGTGCGAAAGACAAAGCACGTAACTGCGTCGTCACCAAATCAGCGCGCATAGAGCGTCGCAATTACAGTCTCTGCTCGTTAAAGCCCCTGAAACTTCGTAAAGTAGCGACATATGTGGGGAAAACCGCGCCTCCTCTCTTTTCTCCCTCCTCCGACCTCTCCGAGGCTGACGCCGCGTCGGCATTGGCCAGATGCCGTCACGTGGCAGCGCCTGCGGCGTTCGTTTGTTTACCGTCGCTCTCTCAAAAACCATCTTTGCTCTCGAAGCGCGGACTCGCTGGTGTACGGATCATGTGTTTTACGGATACGCACTTGTCCTTCCGTGCGCGTTGTGCTGTGAAATACTTTTCACCCAACACTGACGTCGCCGTTGCGCCTTCTGATGCTAGAACAACTCCAGTGACGGCCAAAAGCTCTTCATAATACCGTCCGTTAAGCGCAAAGAGCTACTCCAAAAGACGTGGTTGCATAGAATCGGAAGTGAGAGTTCAGGCCCAGATTTGCGACTCCACTTTGCGAGGTACGTTGCGAGTCGCTCACTATGAGTATGCGTCGAGGTTCGCGTAATTCGATTCCCGTTCTAACGACATGCATGTCACAGTTAATTGTGCAGAACGTCGCCATCTCTGCGGGGTCTGTTTTTTTGTTAAGAATACATGGTTACGTTTTCTGCTCGACGTGATGCGCCGACAAGTTTGAGTTCGCGGTATTGGTTTATGCACTTAGCAGGCACGCAGACGCACGATCGACAGTGTGATTGCGAAACTTCAGATTCCGCGCTGCTGTTCTGAGTAAACTTTAGCAGATCAGACTGTCGGGCTAGTTGGCTGTCCATGATCACAGAAATAACGAGCGCTAAAAATGACGAGCACACAAAGAGAAGACCAGACACGGCACAGGCGCTTCCGTGTCTGGTCTTCTCTTTGTGTGCTCGTCATTTTTAGCGCTCGTTATTTCTGTGTTCTGAGTAAACAAAACTGGAGTGCGAAAACTCTCATTAAGATTTGTACTCTGCGTTAGTTTTTGTTGCGTGCTCGTATATTTCAGAGCAAATTGCGTTCTCTAGCTCTCTTACGTTGACGGATCAGCTGGGGGACTTATAATGCGAGGGTAGCTATGCAAAGCGCGCATGACCGACCGAGTCGTTGGGTGCGTTCATTGGTACGCCCCGTATACGTGCCATTTCGCGCGACGGTTTACGTGCTATTTCGTGTGAAGGTTTATATCCACGAGTGGATCTCTCGCGAAGGAATCGCTTACGGTGGCACGCTTGTTCATTCATTCGCTCGCTCGTTCTTTCAGCGATATAGTTCGTATGCCAGACACGTCAACAAGGCGCACTTGCAAAATATGGTTGGTGCGTCTAAACACTTAACGAAACAACCACAGCTGTTGGAAGGCATCAAATATAAATGATGTGCGCCTTCTGGCGCATTATTAAGGCGAAAGCCCTAGATGCCTCATCAAACGCTGAAATTGACCGTCGGCGACATCGCCGTGCTGCGTCCACAGCGTCAATGCGAGCTGTTGCTTCCACTTACAGTCATTGTGAATGCTGTCTGCACATATTGTATACCCTATGCGGCACCACACAGAAATGTCGTGGGTCAACGTTACACTCGTATAGATAATTTTAGGATGAGTTAGACGGCTGGCGCGAATGCTCTCAGCGCGCTGCCTGGCAAGAAGCGCTCTTTCCGTGAAAGGGCGTCTGCTACGCAAGAGCAAGGCAGGTGGCGCCACGTTCGAAAAGAGAGTGCGAAGGAGAGTAGACCGAGGAGAAACGAGAGCGGAGAAGAATGTCGCTACTTTACGAAGTTTCAGGGGTTTTATCTGCTCGTAACCTCAGAAATTAGCTCCAGAAACGTCGGAGATAATTGCGGAGGCCACGCTCTGCTGTGCTGAGTAGTGCCAATGCCACCTAGGTGGCATTGGTAAGGCGCATTTATGCCAGCGTCCATTCGAATGCTGGCATCGAGGCGCCGTAGTGCCGAGACTATATACAGAAGCGTTCATTGTCGGTGCTCATTAGTGTCCTAATGCAGTGCTTCTCTTCTCCACTCGTAGGTGGCGGCACCACCCCGACAAAGCAAGAGCACGGGTACATGGAGAAGGAGTGTGAGATATATAAGGCGCGTCTGAAGACCTCTTCGCAAATGCGTTTGTGGCACAGTTGGTTGAGCGCCCGGTATCCATCGGCGCAGACCAAGAGGTCGGGGATTCGACTCCCGAATGTTGCAAATTTGCGATACTTTTTCTTCTGGTTTCTTTCTTTGTATTCTGTTCTTGTAAATTTTAACGTCACATTCGTGACGGAAGTACGTCAGTGCAGTCTCGGTGGACCCCGGCATAAAACACTTTCGTGTTAAAATATATTCTTCGTCCCGTCGTTTGCACTGTTCCGTCATAATGATCATGAAACAACTAGCCCACCTAAGAACCATTGTGCCTCACGGCTACGTGTTCGTTGTAGACTCGTGCACAGCTTGCCCACCGCAACTACATATCGACCTCTTTAGGGGCCCTTTAGGGCTTTCGCGTTATGATTTCGAAAGTCTATTCTGCCGGTCTCCGGGTTGAAATATACTCTTAATCACCTGTGGCGCATACCCGTACAGCGCGGGTCGTGCAACGTGGGTCGCGACTGGTGGCAAGGGTTTCGTGGCATACGCTGCGTACTAGTGGTGTTTTTCATGTCATGACCCGTGAATCGTGTTAGTCATACGCAGTGTTTTGAGCGTTACCGAAATAAGTAAGTAAATACGTTACTCGTTGAGCTAACAAAAAGGGAACCCTTTACCGGCCTGCGTTATATACAAAAACGAGGTAACGCGCTACCGTTAACGTTACCGAAGAAAAGTAACGTAGCCTTCCTCTGACGTTACTCCACGATCAGAAATTTGAATCGGTGCACCCTCGTTGCAGGAATTAGAATAACAATTTAATAAACCTCGCATTTATTTTCCACATAAATCCTCTAGCCCAAACAACAATTTTAGCTTAAATATTGATAAACGAAAAGACTTTGCACAAGTGTGCCGGACTTTAACAATATTATTTTTTGCTGCATTGTGTTGCTGGAGGCCTGTTAGTCATAACACGGCACATCGTTTGCTGCAGCTCGCGACAGATATTTAATTACAGGCTCCTCATTAGCGACCAATTTCAGTTTCGGTTAAAAAGAGCTCCAAAAACGACAAGCCACCGGGTGCAACTATCACCACCTAGCGTGTGCAGCTCTCGACCCCGTCACCCCACAGAACTGTGACGCACTTCCGCGCGGTCCGCATCAACATGTCTTTTCGAACAGGAAATGGGACAGCAGTGTAGCCAAAGACAAAACTTTGAACGCGTGCACCGCGGCCACGGAATCGCAAGCAGCCGCCGAGAAGTATAGACCGCTGGAATAAACGCGGGAAAGAAAAAAATGGCAGCAATGACATCATCATAACTCGTTTTATTGACTGCAGCGTGGTGACGTGAGAGAAGTAAGGGGGTCCCCATGGGGTCCCTTTTGATGGTGTCAATACCTTCAAAATTCAAACTTCAAAATTGTTGTCAAATACCTTCCAAGCTATATTCGCTGTTGATGTTTTGCAGATGATATACGCATGTTCACGGGAATCGATCACGCATGCTACCTCGGCCGCGAAATTCTGTGTCAGTAACCCTTTAAAGGCCAACTCCGGCGATTTTTTGACCGTGTCAGGATAATGGTGCTTTATGTTCCTGAGACACTCTTGTCACGCGCCCGATAGCTGAAATGCTCAGCAAATTCGAAAATAATTTTTAATAAGCAAAAAGGCGCAATACCGAAACCGAAACCCAACCGAGTGTACTGTATAAGTATGACGTAGTAGTTTGTTACGAACCGGAAGTCGTGCAAGGCATGCTGGTCCCGCCGGCGCGGAATATCACACGCTCCTCCACAGAGAACAGAAAATCGCACACCAAACCAGCGAAGCGCCGGCCAAACACCGTCAGCTTGTGACCAGCACAATATACGCTGTAGCGGCCAAAGTTAGCGAACACATCGGCTGCGTCACTTCCGTCGACCGGCAAACCAACACGTCACACACGCAATGTTGCTAATAATTGTGGGAAGCCAGGTGGGCGTTTGCAGACAATCTTTAAAATTCATTTACAAACAATCAGCGCATGTCTCAAGCTTGAAATTTGGCATAAATGACGGAAATGTGCAAAGGAACGTACCCAGCGAATTTCATTGAGATCCATTGACCTCGAAAAACCTCCGGAGTTGGCCTTTAAGGGTACCCCACTTTTTTTTTTTTGCCTTGGCATACAGAGCCCAAAATGACACTTGACCAAATCTTCCTGCCCGACCCCGACTTCAGCTAAAAAAGGTGCCCTCCCCCCCCCCCCCCCTCCCATTCATTAAAAAACAATTTTGCCTACGCCCCTGATAGGCACGTTCTGCCTGTGGCTAACGTAATGTAGGCGCACAGTTGAGAGCAAGCCACACCGAGGGGACGTACCCAGCCATGAAAGGCACGGTATACGCATGCATGTGCGCATAAGTGTGCGTGGCTCCGAGCCGGATCTGTAACAACGAAACGCTGTAGAGATATGGTGCAAGCACCCCGCCTGAACAACGAGGAGATTGCGGGTTGCCAACAGCGCCCGACAGCGAAGAAAACAGCATCAGAGGGGGAGAAGACAGAAACGAGAGAAAGACATGGCTGATCCCTCTGTCATAGGAATCGGCACAACGCGAAAATGAAACGTGCAGTCACAGATGTAGCTGAGAGTTTATTATGCATTGGTTCACCACAATTGCGAATGAATGAATGCTACAGCAACAAATTGTAAATGTCAAGAGAAGAATGACAAGCCGCTCCAAACATGTAACGCTCTGCTCAATCAGAAAGGACGCACAGAAAGATCATACACAGGATGAGCGCGAACTAACAACTTTCACAGCTCGACATTTAAAGCGCGCTGCTCAAATACAAAGGAGGACGCACGAAGCGAATGTACAAGTATACACAGGACGAGCGCGATCAAAAAGTTGCCACATTTGTAACTTCTTTATGTGTGAGCGAAGCGCTCTTTTCGCAAAAGTGGCCGCTGCATTGAGCCAAGTGACCTTCGTGCTCTAACCTGCGGTGAGAGCACCGCTCCCATCACGAGATAAGCGCTCGCGCATCGCAACGTCGCGCCATCTCGCTAGGGATGACGAAAACACGCTGAAGCCAACGAGCTCTGAGTACCGCCAACGGCAAATGGTGTATATAAGTATCTCGCCGTTAGTATTGTAGTGAAGAGAAGAAAGACGATACGCTCGGGCGTTTGTCGCTGTGCACGTGATCTGCGTTCCTGTTGGACCGGCGCTACTTCGACTGCACAAATCGTCAGTGCTTTATTAATAAATCGCCATACGACATTTGGTGGAGGTTGCTGCAATCCCTGACCTCAACCTGGAACTTCGCAACCGAACGTTGCCGGCCGCTTCAACCGCTGCAATGTCTGACAGTGCCAACAATCAGCCCGACACCGCCGCGGCTTCCAGCTCCAGCGGCGCCATTCAGCAGTACCGCGACCCTCCTATCTTTAGCGGAACAGGTGAGGCTGACGTGGACGATTGGCTTTCCACCTATGAGCGCGTCAGTGGGACCAACAACTGGGATGACCGGGCGAAACTCCGTGTCGTCATCTTTTACCTTTCTGAAGTCGCCAAGCTCTGGTTTCACAATCACGTGCGTGAGATCCACACCTGGTGTGATTTCAAGAAAGCGATCGCAGAAGTCTTCGGCCGCCCAACTTTACGGAAACTGCGCGCTGAACAACGTCTACCCCAGTGTGCTCAACAGCCCGGTGAGACGTATACGAGCTACATCGAGTGTGTAGTAAACATTTGTTCCCGCGTCAATGCTTCCATGAGCGAAGAGGAGAAAGTGAAACATATCCTCAAAGGCACCGAGGACGAGGCATTCCAGATGCTTCATGCGCAGAACCCTGCTTCTTTCTCGGACGTCGTCACTCTTTGCCAGAGTTTCGATGAGCTGCGTCGACAAAGGGTCCTTGCGAGCAGCGCTGTCGCAGCTGCCGAACCACTCTCGAGCCTCACGCTAGCTTCGAACCCGTCGTCCGATACATCGCTCTCAAGCCAAATCAAAGACTTCATTCGGGAGGAAGTGGCGCGCCAGCTCTCTATGCTGCCTCTAAGCGATCGACCCCTACAGCCTGACGCACCCCTGTCTGCTCCCATCAGGAGGGCTATCCGTGAGCAACTTGCCGAATCGGTACCTCTGACCCAGCCATGTCTGCCTGTGGCTGCAACCTCTGACCTATGCCGTGGTCGCGGCGCGACCTCCACCGCCGACATTTGCCTTCTCCGAAGCAATGCACCAGCGAACAGCCCAGCCTCCAGCGTCGCCTCCAATGCAAACTCGGAGTCATTATGTTCAGAACCCCTGGCGCACGCGCGACAACCGGCCCATGTGCATCGCTTGCGGTTTCGCCGGCCATGTGGCGCGCTACTGCAACCGTCGTATGCCACCTGCCCATCAATCTACCGCAACGCCCGGATACGGCTACCCACATGCTGCTACCGATCACGCCCCGTGCCTCAGCTCAGACTTTTCGCCGCCTCCACGACGGCCTTCCGGCAATCCATCGCTCCCAGTCACCCCGTCGTCGCTCGCCTTCACCTTTGCGTAGTCGGCAGTCCCCTAGCGAGGGAAACTAGTTGCTGCAGTTCCGCAGGCACGAACTGCCAGCTTCGCGACTTCCACAAGGCCTGCACAGTCACCACGCAATTTACTAGACGTCATAGTAGAAGGAACTGCCGCAACTGCGCTTATCAACACTGGGGCTGCGATTTCAGTCATGGACGAGAAGTTTTGTCGAAAACTGCATAAGGTCACAACGCCGTTCTCCGGCAAGCTACTGTGCACCGCAAGTACACAGCACATAGCACCGGTTGCCGCATGTACTGCGAGGGTGAATATTGACGGTGCGATCTACGTCGTGGAACTTCTTGTGCTATCTTCATGCTCACACGACATCATCCTCGGCTGGGATTTCTTGTCTCAGCATCATGTCATCATAGACTGTGCCCGGGCCGAGGGGGGCGCTCTTCCCGCACGCTGATGCCGCATTGCCTGACTTTTCTAAAAGTACAGCCCAAAAGCTCACTGTTGTGTCCGACACGGACATACTACCCGGAATGTCAGTGCTTGTGCCCGTCTCTTGCTCCACCGCGCCGGATGCTACCGTCGTTTTTACGCCATCGCACATTTTTCTGCGTCGCCGGGCCCTCCCTCTCCCGTTTGCTGTTCTCATACTTCATCCGGATCATCTACTATGCTTGTGTGCAATCCGTTTCGACAACCTTTGACCTTGCTTCGAGGAGAATCTCTTGGTCGTGTCCAGCCTGTTGATCCGCTTCACATCATCGAGACTTCAAATGACACGCCCTGTTATGAGCTCGACGCCCTTACTTCTCCCGTTAAGCGCACGTCATCTGCGTCATCATCACCCTCGCCTTCATCTGACATCTTTGAATCTGTCTTGGATGCCGATCTGCCGCTTCCGCACCGGACACAAGTCCTTGCGCTTCTGCAGAATTTTCGCTCGTCATTTGATTGCGACCAACCGTGCTTGGGCCGTACGGCGAACGTCAGTCACAGCGTCCACACAGGTTCTCATCCTCCATTACGCCAGCGACCATACCGTGTGTCGGCAACCGAACGTAAGGTGATTAACGAGCAAGTCGATGAAATGCTGCAGCGTGGCGTCATTCGCCCTTCCAACAGTCCTTGGGCGTCTCCTGTGGTATTAGTACGCAAGAACGACGGGTCAATACGCTTCTGTGTGGATTACCGGCGGCTAAATAAGATCACTCGTAAAGACACCTACCCGATGCCTCGCATAGATGACGCACTCGACTGCTTGCAAGGAGCGGAGTACTACTCATCTTTAGATCTTCGCTCTGGCTATTGGCAAGTGCCAATGGCTGAGCGAGACTGCGAGAAGGCAGGTTTTGTAACGCCCGACCGCTTATACGAATTTACCGTGATGCCTTTTGGGCTCTGTAACGCGCTCGCTACTTTCGAGCGCATGATGGACACCATCCTTCGTAACTACAAGTGGAAAACATGTCTGTGCTACCTTGACGACATCGTCGTGTTTTCCTCAGATTTTCCGACGCACCTCGTTCGATTGCGTGAGATAATGACCTGCCTCAGCTCCGCCGGCCTCCAGCGAAGGATGGTGCGCTGCCCGACCCAGCGAAGCTTCGCGCCGTCGCCGAGTTTCCCAAGCCTACAACTCTTAAGGCGCTCCGCAGCTTTGTAGGCCTCTGCTCGTATTTCCGACGATTTGTACGTAATTTCGCAGCCATCATAGCACCACTGACGAATTTGCTTACGGCTAGTAGCGGCAGCTCCGCTTGGTCGACCACGTGCGATGAAGCCTTCGAGCAACTACGTCGTCTACTTCACCACCTATTCTTCGACACTACGATCCCGCAGCGCCTACGGAGATCCATACCGACGCTAGCGGGATCGGACTTGGGGCAGTCCTAGCTCAGCGGAAAGATGGCTACGACGAGTACGTCGTCGCGTATGCCAGTCGCAGTTTGAAGAGGGCTGAAGCAAACTATTCTGTGACGGAAAAGGAGTGTTTGGCCATCATTTGGGCTCTCGGCAAGTTCCGTCCGTACCTATATGGTCGTACTTTCGACGTCGTTACCGACCATCACTCCCTTTGCTGGCTTTCTTCGTTGAAAGATCCGTCAGGTCGCCTCGGCCGATGGGCGCTTCGCTTACAAGAATACGAAATTCGCGTTGTCTACAGATCCGGCAGGAAGCACTCTGACGCCGATGCGCTATCGCGATCGTCGATACCTTCCGACGCAGCTTCCCCATCAACGCTTTTCGAGACCATGTCATCCATCGACGTCACGGATATGCTGGTTGAACAGCGCAAGGATCCCCTGCTTTCAACAATGCTCAGCTTCCTGCAGGATCCATCAACCACACCTTCTTCCAGAAAGCTTCGCCGCCAAGCCGCCCACTTTACTGTGCGCGACAACATCCTTTACCGCAGAAATTATATGCCCGATGGTCGCAAATGGCTGCTCGTGATACCAGGGCACATGCGTTCTGACATCTGCGCTTACTTCCATGCTGCTCCTCACCATGGTCACGCCGGCGTTATGAAAACTTATACTCGCCTAAGGCAGCGTTTCTACTGGCGTGGAATGTATCACTTTGTCTGCCAGTATATTCGCGCTTGCACGGCGTGCCAGCGGCGTAAATTCACCAGCGCCCTTCGGGCGAGCTACAGCCGCTTCCCTGCCCTGCTCGCCCTTTTGATCGCGTCGGCATAGACGTATACGGCCCACTTCCCTGCAGTTCCTTGGGTAACAGATGGATAATTGTCGGCGTCGATCATCTGACGCGCTATGCAGAGACTGCGGCACTCCCAGCCGCCGGCGCTCGCGAGGTTGCATTATTTATTCTGCGAAACTTCGTTCTTCGACATGGAGCACCACGAGAACTTCTCAGCGACAGAGGGCGCGTCTTCCTGTCCGACGTTATACAAGCCCTTCTCGCGGCATGCAACATCATTCACCGCAAGTCTACCGCATACCACCCACAGACGAACGGCTTGACGGAGAGGTTCAGCCGCACACTCGGTGACATGATAATTATGTACGTCGCGTCGGATCACAGTAACTGGGACGCTGTTTTGCCATTTGTCACTTACGCATACAATACTGCCTCGCAAGCTACCACAGGTTTTTCGCCGTTTTTCCTGTTGTACGGACGAGAGCCCCCCTCGTGCTATGGACACATTGTTTGCATACCGACCCGACGCTTCCGAATGCACGCCGATGTCTGAAGCAGCGAGATACGCAGAGGACTGTAGGCAGCTCGCTCGTGAACTGACAACCGCCGCTCAAAGTCGCGAAAAAGAGCGACATGACAACGACGCATCTACGCCAGACTTCCCGACTGGTTCCCTCGTTTGGTTGTGGATCCCGCCTCACAGCCCTGGGCTTTCCAACAAGTTTCTTGCACGCTATGATGGCCCCTACCGCATCAAAGGCCGCACCTCCCCTGTGAACTACATAGTTGAACCCGTGACGCCGTCCAACGACCTCAGACATCGCGGTCGTGACACGGTTCATGTCAGCAGACTGAAACCATACTATGACCCAATGATACTGCCTACGGCTTAAGACGACAGGATGGCTCATCTTCTCTCCCGGGGGCAATTGTAGTGAAGAGGAGAAAGACGATACGCTCGGGCGTTTGTCGCTGTGCACGTGATCTGCGTTCCTGTTGGACCAGCGCTACTTCGACTGCACAAATCGCCAGTGCTTTATTAATAAATCACCATACGGCAGTATGCTCAAGAACGTGTCCTCTGTGGCCGAGTCGTTTCGCGCCACGCGTTCAGGAGCGAGGGGCCATATATAGGTTCGACTCTCGGAGGAAGAATTTTTCTTTTAGTTTTTTCTATGCCATCTGTATATTTTACAGCGTCCTATCCGTGATAGAAACACGTCAGTGGAGCCGTGGTGAAGCCCGGCATAAAACACGCTCGTGTTAAAAAGGTTACGTAGCACATTAGGCGGAAAATGGTGGCCCAATCCTGAGAGATTACAACACAGTACTCTGCCGGGAGTGAAACAGGGCTAGCGATGTGCTTGTCGACAATATGCAAAAGAAGCGAGCATGTGATCTGTAGACAACCGGTTGCTAGTTAGAGTAACGGAATGGTTGCCGATGGATGAGAAGTGCAGCCCAGGACAGTCAGATGGAGTGATAAAATCAAAAAGTCATCAAGGAGAATGAAAAATCGCACTCCATTGCCCTGCAGTAGGTATGAAATGGACTGACAACGTAAGGGCCGGGCACCGCGTCGCCATAACCTCACTCCCTCGTTAGGAAGGGTGTTCAGAGAGAATGCAAGCGGGAACTGTGGTGGTGGTACTCGTATGATTATGTCTCCTGCTAACACTTTTCCGAAATTCCTTCAACTATGCATTTGTGGTTGGCGTCCAACGCACTTCCGGAGGTGTTTCATATCACCATACTTGAAATACGCGCGCGTAACTTATACAGGGACTTAGGAAGAAGTGCATGTCTTTGTGGGCGTGTCCATATCATCCTAAGTCCCTGTTACGCGCGCGTATGTCAAGTATCATGAATCACTAACTCACCAAATCAGCCATTTTAATATAAAGCCCAGAGGTGGCGCAATACGCCTTGATTTCAATAATTTGTTCAAGTTGTGCAGAATACCAGAAACACGTTTTCTCACTCACCATTTCCTCGAAATCCTTGTCTCGTCCAGGAAACTGCAGCAACAGAAAATTTGAGAGCGGAAGCAAATCGTCAAGAAAATTCTAGAATTGACTATTTTCTGGTATGAGGACACTCACACAATGAAACATCGAATCTGTTCAGTTCTCAATTGTCAATTACACAGAGATAAAAAAAGCCGGCAGATCCCACGCACTGTGTGAATCGATGTAATGCGAAGCAGCCAGGAAGGAGCAAATCATGCTTTACATAATTTGCATGTCATGTTTTACATGTTAGGACCTGTCATTTATGTTCGTGATACAGTCACGTCACTCAATACCAAGTTTGGTGTATATCAAGCTAACGAAACAGCCGCGAGCGCGCCATGAGCGTGACATGCAAGTCATGTCGCACATGACAAGTCATGATTTTCATATTACCACTTGTCATTTATGTTCGTCATACAGTCACGTCACTCATTCCCAAATTTGGTGTATATCAAGCTAACGAAACGGCCGCGAGTGCGCCATGAGCGTGGAATGCAAGTCATGTCTCTCATGACATGTCATGATTTTCATATTGCCACTTGTCATTTATGTTCGTCATACAGTCATGCCACTCAATACCAAATTTGGTGTATCTCAAGCTAACGAAACGGCCGCGAGCGCGCCATGAGCGTGGAATGCAAGTCATGTCGCTCATGACATGTCATGATTTCCATATTACCTCTTGTCGTTTATGTTCGTCATACAGTCATGTCACTCAGTACCAAGTTTGGTGTATATCAAGCTAACGAAACGGCCGCGAGCGCGCCATGAGCGTGGCATGTAAATCAAATCATGTTGTTCATGACATGCACGTCATTATTTGCATATAACCACTTGTCATTTATGTTCATCATACAGTGACGTCACTCAATCCCAAATTTGGTGTATATCAAGCCAACGAAATGGCCGCGAATGCGCCATGAGCGTGGCATGTAAATCATACTTTTCATGACAAGCTAGTCATGATTCTCATGATATGACCAGTCATTTATGTTCGTCATACAGTCATGTTATGCCATACCAAATTTGGTATAAATCCCATTAGCGATACGGCCAGGAGAGCACAAAATCGTAGGCGGCTAGATAGATAGATAGATAGATAGATAGATAGATAGATAGATAGATAGATAGATAGATAGATAGATAGATAGATAGATAGATAGATAGATAGATAGATAGATAGATAGATAGATAGATAGATAGATAGATAGATAGATAGATACGCTCAAAGTCGCTGAAGTTCGCTAAGAAATGCTTCGCATTTAAAAAAAAAGACAGGAAAAATACAGGAAGGGGAAGATAGAAGCTTGCGATAAAAAAATCCGTAAACAAGGCTTTAACCGAGCACACAACCCCTGTTTACGGATTTTTTTTTTTTAGATGCGAAGCGTCTTATGGCGAAGTTCAATCCGGTGGTGGTGGTGGTGGTGGTGGTGCTGTGCGGCGTGACCACCCTTACTGCGCATGCGCAAACCCTTAAAAAAAATTAAAATAAAAAAAACCTCCTCTCCCCCTCTCTCTCTTCTAGGCATCCCTCCCCGCGGCCTCACTGCGCATGCGCGTCCCCTCCCTCTCTACCCTCCTAAGATCCCCCCCTCTCTCCTGAAGAGTGGCTTGTTGGGCGAGTTGGTTAAGCATCATAATAGCATAAGCGCAAAAAACATGGACGAAGAAAGAACCACACGAACCAGCGCAAACTATCAACTGAGTTTTATTGAAAAACATTCATATAAATAGTAGTGCAAATAGTCACATGGTCAGAAATCAAACTCGTGCAGAAAAGATTAGATTTTAGCGGCTGGCGTTTAAGAAATCTATTTCAGTGGGATGCAGCGTGATCGAGGGCCTCGCTACGCATGTCTCGCCAGATCTACTAATAAAAACGCTTCATCAATTTCTCTCGGCCCTTTCTCTTTTAATCCTGAAAGCACCCTTGCGCTTGACAGCAAGGGCGCGCAGCCGCAGTCTCTACAATTCAGGTACATGGATGATTACATGGTTTTCGTTGATGATTGTCGGTGTGTTAGCACTAGGGTCGATGTGTTGAAAGTGTTCAGGGAAATGGGATCCGGGCTGACGTTTACCTGTGAGGTGCCTAAAGGCGGTTGTATACAGTTTCTGGATCTGTCTCTAGTATTCGCTGGAAGCCATGTTTGCTGTATGTACGCGCCCTGCAGCGTCAAGCCTATTATCGATTTCCGTTCGGGTCTCTCCAAAATAGTGAAGGATGGTGTTGCGATGTCCTGCCTGAAGGCGTCGCTCAAAAAGTCTTGTCCACATCGCATGAACGACAGCTTTTCAAGACAAGTGGAGCGGCTGAAGCAGTCACGGTTCCCTGCGGGTCATCTAGCCGCCCTAGGCGAGAGAATTTTGCAGAAGGTGAAGATGGAAGTGAGGGGTAAAAATCAAGTTAAAAGCAAAGACGTGGCTCCTTTTGTGAGCATCCCGTACCTTCATAGGGTATCCCATCGACTGAAAAATGTGGGCACTAGGTTGCGGATGCCGGGTGGTTTTTACCGCTGGGAACAAGCTTGGCCGGATATGCGCGGCTGTGGACAAGAAGTTGTCGGGGCAGAGCAAGCGGGATCATGGGTGTCCTATCAAGCACCGTGAAAAATTGATTGATTGTGGCACTGGGGTGGTGTACCGTTATCGTGTGGGAAGTGCTACGTCGGGCAGACGGGCCGGTGTTTAAATAATGGATTACTAGATCACAAGGCTTCTTTGAGGGGAGCACCTTGTTCGAACCTGTCTCTACATTGTAGAGACTGCGGCTGCGCGCCCTTGCTGTCAAGCGCAAGGGTGCTTTCAAGATTAAAAGAGAAAGGGCCGAGAGAAATTGATGAAGCGTTGTTTATTAGTAGATCTGGCGCGACATGCGTAGCGAGGCCCTCGATCACGCTGCATCCCACTGAAATAGATTTCTTAAACGCCAGCCGCTAAAATCTAATCTTTTATGCTCGAGTTTGATTTCTGACCATGTGACTATTTGCGCTACTATTTATATGAATGTTTTTCAATAAAACTCAGTTGATAGTTTGCGCTGGTTCATGTGGTTCTTTCTTCGTCCATGTTTTTTGCGCTTATTCTATTATGCCCCTCTCTCCTCTAGGCATCCTCTCCGCGGCGTCCACACCCGCACTGCCCATGCGCGTCCCCCCCTCTCTCTCCTCTCCTACGCTCTCCCCCCCCCCCCCCCTCTCTTGCCGACGCAGGCAGCGTCTGCTAGCGAGTTTCTTGGTTGAAAAAAACCGGCTGCTCGCGCTGTACAACCGTTCACTGGCCACCCCGTATATATGGCACTGGATCTTGACCTGCAAGATAGTGCCGGTGAGAGATTTCTCCTGTGCGTTGTTGAACAATAAAAATTCGCAGCGTGCGCGCTAACTAAAAGCGGACTGCGGGTCTCTGTGTCCACTCGGAGTCTTCTGTCTCTCATTGCCCATTAGCAGTGATTGGCATGTTCCAGTAGGAAACACCGGTCCATCACTGCGTGCTTTTCGCCTCCCCAGGCTTCTCTCCTGCGTAACGCCGCGATGAGCGCCAGCGTCAACGCCGCCGCCAGTGTAAGCGTTAGCGCCCGCTGCTTCGCATCTACACATGGTTCCCTTTAGCGGGCGATGGTGTAATTATTTCAATTACACAGAGTAAACTTTAAAAATCCGGACTGCTGATTTTTAAACCAAGAAATGTGCATACTATTAAGCACATTGAGATTTGCTGGTAAAAAGTGTAGTATGCACACTGCCGGACATAATTTATCATAGTCATAGTTAATGCGCTCTTACCGTTCTTTACCAAATCACAATGCACTCTAGCATCAATTGTTCTGCGAACATTTTGAACACCCATTCTGTGGCATTTCTGCTGCAACAGGCGGCTCTGTCTAATTCAGCAGCTGACGGGCGGCGCAAAATGCACAATGTCCCTGTTCCATTTAGCCTTCCATATTTGCCCTGGCAGCATAGCATGCTGGGTGACTATTGTTTGTACCTTGGCACAAATGTTCCAACGAAGGTTCAGTCAGGTGACTGAGAAACCAATATAGTCGAGTGACATTTAATACAGCAAAATCGTAACAAGTTCTGAACTGTTCTAGCATTGCTAGGCTGAGCCGCCCAGTATATAGCGTAGCCAGAATTTTTTTTTCGCGTAGAAGGGGGGGCGAAGGGGGGGGGGGTGTTCATGTAGACAATGTATGTTCGTGCGTCTTCGCATATGTCACAAATTCACAATTGAAAAAAAAGGGGGGGGGGGGGGCATTCAGCCATTGAGAAAGGGAAACTATACATCCGTAAATAGCGCACGCTGGCATAGAGCCATGCGGCCGAATTAGAGAGAAAGGAAGTCTAGATAGGCCTTCCTTCTCTCGCGAAATGCATTGCGGCACGCAAGTACCAGCACGGCCGCAAGTATTACACTGCAACCCGCACGGCTGCAGTGTAAATTTAAGCTGCTTTTCGGGAAAACCACAGTCTTGTCACACGATAAAATGGAACGAGTTATAACCGAATCTTACATGATGACACAGGCACGTGCCGACGAATGTATCAGCGCACCATCCATTAATCTTTCTTCAAAAGAAATTCACTTCATAGGAACGAATTAACTTTTGTAATGCGCATGCCCATTTGAATATTTTTATGTTGCCTCGGTTTTTTGCGATGCTTTCCTTTGTTTATACCGGGTGTTCAAAGTTAAGCTTTATGGTTTTCTTAAAATTCAGCGCTGGGAAGAACATGAAAACCACCTTTGCAGATAACTTATATATCCAGGGGGGACACAAAGTGAGACAATGATTATTGCTGACAGGCGCCCAATTAACTCAGATTCAATAATTAACTTTTTAGTGACTGCAGCAAGCAAGCATGTTTGTATTGAAAAGTTGCAGGCAGTCGCGTTTATACACAGTTCCACTTGGAAGAATTCTTCTAGCATGTCTGTGCTCCGAGATATCCCGCTGCAAAGTTTAATTGTGGTTTACGTGATTACGCATGCAAGACAGTCAGCAGTGGCGCCAACTCCTCCCCGGTGGGCCGTGCCGGTTGCGTGCGTCGTTTGATCTGAAAACGGGTCGAAGGAACAGGCAAAGATGATAACGGTTACCCTTTTGCTACTGGCTGGCGATGGCAAGCAGTGACTGTTCGTCACATCGGGGAGGAACATTGCGCTGATCCACAGCGCCCTGCATGCGTAATCATGAAGACCACAATTAAACTTTGCAGCGGTAAATATCGGAGCACAGACATGCTAGAAAAATTATTTCAAGTGGAACTGCGTATAAACGCGACTGCCTCCAACTGTTCAATACAAACATGCTTGCTTGCTGCCGTGACTAAAAAGTTAATTATTGAATCTGAGTTAATTGGGCGCCTGACAGCGATAATTATTGTCTCACTTTGTGTCCCCCCTGGATATATAAGCTATCTGCAAAGGTGGTTTTCAAGCTCTTCCCAGTGCCGAATTTTAAGAAAACCATAAAGCTTAACTTAGAACACCCGGTATATGTGACCAAAACGCTTGGAAATAAAATAGTTGTTATTCTGCGCTCTGTGTTTGTGGTGTTTTCCGTCCGTCCCTGTACGATAAATAGCGCGATTAGCCAAGATATTGCATAGACTTCACATTCTTTTATAAGCGCGTCTTGCGAAAACTCGTTCAAATCGGCGGAAAACCGACGGCGAAGCTTAGCAGACAGACCGGCACGCTCCTCTGATTCCTCTTCACAACAAAACAAGAGATGCGCTGCGGGCAGGCCACTTCCACCGACGCACCTGGCATCCCAGTAGACGATACGTTAAGTGTTTCCAACTCAATACAGTAGTGTTATTTCTATAAATGGATAATGCGTAGTTTCGAAGGAAAAACAAGCTTGCTTCTTTTCAAGTGTTGTAAAAAATAATTCATTATATCCTGATGCCAAATCTGGAACACAATGGCAGAGCGATGCATACCCTGGTGGTTAATTTTCTCCAGGTTTCCCTTCAATCTCACGGTCACAGAAACTTTTTTCAGTAAGTTTTACGTAGAAAAGAATGAAGCAAGTTTAAATTGGAAATAACTTATAATGACTTCCCTATCGGAAAACCCAGGGGCACTGTCCCAGCGCCATACCTGATTATGGGACCAGTGTGGCGCTGGGTACTGGGACACTGGCACGCTGCACGGGGCACACTGGACGCTGGTGCGCTGCACACTGGGACACGCGTTATGGGCCAAAATCGCGCTTTTAAATTGTTCTTAAAAATTTTAGTTGTGCCCACATCGTAATTAAGGCTGAAGCACGAGTACTGGGACAAAAAAAAAAACACAAAAAAAATTTTGTTTTTAAAACAAGCGCGCGGTATTCGAACCGGCTACCTTGACGAACTATTCACTGTGAGCCTGACACGCTACCCACTACGCCACACTAGAAAGAGCAGCTTCGAGTTATTTTTTCTTCACGTTATAGCTAATTCCGGTATCCAATAGCAATGTTTTCTCGCTTAGAAACGCAGATCATCGTCTCTTCGTGCTCGCGCCAACCTGACAGGAGATTGTTTGTTTGTTTGTTTGTTATGGGCTGCCTTGGATCAGAACGTCTACCTTGCACGTTTTCCACCAAAACTAATGAGCGTAATCGCAGATATGTTGCGGCAATCAAACTGACTCGCTAAGCGGTTAGTCATACCTACGTAGCAAACATCGTGCATCTGAACTGCTCACTGAACACTGTACTTATCGTCACCTGTTTGAACATATTTTCTGTCCCCTTGTTTACGTTCCGCGTACTAGATCTGCAGCAGTTCACTCTAGCCGAAACGAGCATTAGGCTTAGGGCCGCACTTCGTGAGCCAGGGTCGCTGTGAAGATCGTGGATATATATTCCATTACAAAGAGTCTAATAACCGCTAAAATGCAGTTTCGATCATAATTGACCCAAGTGAAGTCATATTTGGACCTCCGATTTCACAAATCAGAAGCCAAAAAGGCCGAGATTGGGCGTTGCAGCGGCTTACTGCTGCCGCTGACGTGCGGCTTTCTGCGGTAGGAGCGGGAACGACTCACTGCTAGAGCAGGTTGATCTTGATTATCAGACTAATATTACTGCCATATTGCGTTGCGAATGATGAGTTCTTTCGATGTGGTTTATAAACTACATTGACGACACTCGAGCACACTTCAAGGAAAGCGCACGCGCGCTCGACAGATGATTGCTTTCGCCTACAAGCACATCCGTCGCCTAACTGAAACTAAAGCTATCTATGTGTAGCACACAGGACAGAACATTTTGAAAATATCTGGTAAATTTTACGCTTGACATCTCGCGATCCAATATAAAGTCTTATAGAAAGTGCATCAAGCGCGCCCAGTTTCTTCCAATGTGCCGCCGGTGTTCCCAGTGTGCGGGCAGACACTGTACAACGTGACCAGTGACTCCCAGTGCGCTGTAAGACACTGGGCCACGCTGCACAGTGTGTCCCAGTGCGTTTCAGCGCACTGGGCGACACTGGGACACGCTGTACAGCGCTTCCAGTGTCACCCAGCGCCAGGCCCGTAGCCAGGAATTTTTTCGGGGGGGGGGGGGGGGGGGGTGCAGTTGTTGAAAGCCTTGAAAAACACCTATTTTTATTATTTTTCCTCGGTAAAACACCCCCTTCCATCCGAATTTCGGGGGGGGGGGGGGCCTTGGGACCCCCCCCCCCCCCCCCTGGCTACGGGCCTGCCCAGCGCGCTCAAACGCAGTGGGAGACACTGGAAACGCTGTTTTTTTTCGATAGGGTTTGCTTTACACTTGGCAAACAAGCGTCGTGAATCTCAAGAACGCAATCCATCCGAAGCCTGTACTTCCCATCATTCCCATGGCGGTACAAGCGCCGCTGAAGGAGCCCGCACAGACACTCGCGCCAGATTCCCCTCTAGGTATTACAGTATGAAACTATGGTTCTCCGGGGTCTGGGCCTCTGTGATCTCAGAGGCCATTGGACGAGAAGGTGGTAGGGAGAGTTCGAGCCGCCTATCACTGAGTGTCCCGTTTCCCTTTCGCTGTGGCACAGCCCTTCTTTATCCGTATGTTAGCATTTTGAGCAGCTCCCTGACATGGTGAAATGTGTGCTTGGCATGGAATTTTCACAAATAAGCAATTTTGCAGATATGTACGATTCCTCATGTCGTTTTTATACGAGTGTGATTAAAAAAAAAGGGGGGCCGTTTGCTAACATTTAAATATTTACACGTCCGAATAAAGATTAATTTGTGCAGCGCCATGTGTTGAGTCTTCGTGAAGGTACTGAAGTTATTGTTCTGGTTTCTGTAGTTGTCTGCTGGACAGGGACTGGCGACGAAAATGTCCGCGAGAATCGTTTCTCCCGCCTGTAGTGAGCTGTATCAACTTCTCAATTTCATGGGCTCTTGTGCCTAGTTTATGGACCTGCAGTGATGAGTGAAGGAAAGGTCAGAAAATGATGTTGATACTTCGCAAATGACCACGGGATGTGCACGACGAAGGGTGGAGTGGCAGACCCAGCGTTGACTCCAATGAAACTGCTCAACAAGGGGTCAACGAATTGCAATTATATCGACGACTGACAGCGGTCAGTCGCATAAATTTCCTTTTGTTTGGCCGCATTACATGCGGTGGCACACCGGGCAGGGGCCCGGTGTGCCACCCCCTGGCTACGCCACTGGTTCAAAGTACAAACAAACTACAAGCAATTCAAGCTGTGCACTTATGGCGGCTTGAACAGTCTACGGCCGTCGAGTAATGTGAGGTGCGTCGGCGTTAATACAAGCGACATCGAACATTCGAGCCTTATCGCTGGTGCTCGCTCTCGAATAAACTTTACTATTTGCGTCCTGCGTGGAATCTTAGCAGAATGAGCCCAAACAATCTCGAAGCTTCCCAAACATTGCAGCGTGGTGTACGCTGAGCACTGATACAAGTTTTTGTGGGGAAAACACGCATACATTAAAATCAGTCAATATACGCGCCTGGCAATATCATGTCTTGCAGAAGGCTTTTATTCCACCAGCACAAAGTCAACGATATAAAGTATCCTCTCATTACATTCATTCGCGCAACGGGTACAAGGAATTCATATCGTCCAAATATTCGCAAAGCCCACGAACTATAGGTGGCACGCTGAGCAATTCAAGATAGCGCCCGGAGCAGGGTCCGCATGTTTGTTAGCGTATATAGGAACATATGGGACGTGCGGACATACGGCCCGTGCCACTTTCACCGGATGAAGTCATGAGCTGCACTGAAATGGATATGAGACCGAAATACTTTCCCAAGCCACGCGAAGTGCTAAGTGCCTGCCTCTTAATTATTGGCCGCGGTATGAAAGGTTATATTTCAGCTCTGTTACCATACATCAATGACGCTTCGCGAAATCCTGTGCGTGCTACATAAAACTGCATGAGGCTATAATTGACGTAGAACGGCACTCTGAGGTAGTATGTACCGAGCCTGCCTGACGGACTTGCCGCAGTAGTAGGTCGCTAGCGAGTAGCGCTCCGTTGCCGGCTACTGCTTTCAACCGACGCCGTGTTTACGTTCGCCGTTCTTAAACGCGATGTGATCACTTCGGAACTCATCAGGGAACATTCTTTCATGTCATGGCGGAACAAGACAGTTTTCGCGCCGTGTGCTTGGTGTACGAGCTTCAAAGCTGCATCGCGGCTATCACTCGCGCATGCCTGCGCTGCTCTTGGCAAGATTACTTTGTTTGTTACACTGCGACAACAATTACATGCTGAACAGGCAGCTCGTGCGCCTCATTAATTCTCAACGAACAGACCGATTGCACTGGAGCGTGTTGTTTGCCCTTGGTTTTCGATTGTGTAGTTAAATAATGTGGCGTTTGGTCGGATGCTATGCGCGCGTATTGGTTCACTATTCGTATTAAATGCGAAGCATTTCTTTGCGTACTGCAGGCACTTCTATCTATCTATCTATCTATCTATCTATCTATCTATCTATCTATCTATCTATCTATCTATCTATCTATCTATCTATCTATCTATCTATCTATCTATCTATCTATCTATCTATCTATCTATCTATCTATCTGTCTGTCTGTCTAGCTGCCTACGTCTGGGTGCTCTCGTGATCACCCCCCTTAACTTGGGGTAAACCAAAATGACTCGCTGGTCTTGGCATGAATAATGTGACAATTCCGTCACGTACATCCTCAAACCCTCTCCGCTAGACACGTGGGGCACATACCCGTATACCACGGGCTGTGCCACAGGTGTTTGATAGTTTATATCTACCAAGGAACGACGAGAACAGACATTGGAAATTTTAACGCGACAGCCTTAAGAAAAATGTGACATCGGCAGCGTTGACCAGATGAATGCAAAGAATAAATGTCAGGGTCCCAGCAGGAATCGAACCCCAATATTGCCACGCGCTATACTTATTTTCACTTTTGTTGTATTCGGTTTTCGCCCACAAAGACCGTCAGCAAAGCTCAGCTCAAACCACGCCTTATTGTTCTAGAACCTTCACGATTATTGTAGATCGTTTTGTTAAGATTGCGCGCAAGACGCGACCACTCGAGATTATTCCTGAGCTTGCGCGATGACCAGTGATAAGGCTAGAATGTTCGACGCGTGGTGCATAAAAGCCGGCGCGCTCCAACGATGTTCAGTTGATCGCCAGCCGACGCTCTGTTCGCCGCTATCAGTGCCAGCGTGTATTGCTGTAATCCTACTTTCTGTTTACCGGCCACAAGTTCGGCCTAATAAACAGTTTCATTTTGGACACGTCGCCTGCTGCCTTCGTCGACGTCATAACCACGTGACATCTGGTGGAGGTGCTTCCCGGTCCATGTACCGAACGCCCCCCCTCCAGCCGTGAGCCAAGCCCACACCGTGAAAAGGACATCGACGCCAACGCTGAGCAGCGAGCCAGCCGCAGGCCGCAAGGTCTACCGGCAGAGTACGGGCCTCTCCCTGAAAAGACCCGGAAGACCAAGACCCTGACCTCGGCCGCAGCGACGATGACAGCCCCTGTGCCGTCTGCACCCATCCTGCTCCGGCAACTGAAGGAGCCGCTGACCTTCTATGGATCGCCAAGTCAAGATCCCGAAACCTGGCTCGAGACGTTCGAAAGGATCTCGGTATTTAACAGCTAGAGCTCCGAGGACAAGCTGCGTCATGTGTACTTCTACCTGGAGGACGCAGCAAGGACCTGGTTCGAGAACAGAGAGCCCACCATTACAACTTGGGACATCTTCCGGACCAGCTTTTTCACCGCGTTCGCAAGCGTCGTGCGAAAGGAAAAAGCCGCCGCTTTGCTAGAAACACCGGCGCAGCTCCCGAATGAAAGCGTCACAATCTTTGCGGAAGAGATGATCCGTCTCTTCCGCCATAGCGACCCTGACATGACCGAGGAGAAGAAGGTCCGTTTGCTCATGCGAGGGGTAAAGAGCTCTTCGCTGGGCTAGTGCGGAACCCACCCAAAACAGTCGAAGAATTTGTCTCGGAGGCTACGATGATCGAGAAGGCGTTGGAAATGCGGACCCGCCAGTACAATTGTCGATCGATGCAAGAAAGCGCAGCTGTTCACGCCCTCGGATCCGACGACCTACGCGAAACGATCCGAGCGATCGTGCGGGAGGAGCTGCAGAAATTGTTGCCGTCCTCGCAGCCCCAAGTTGCCTCGATCGCCGACATTTTCGAGAAGAAATCCAGGACTCGCTGGGAACCATTGAACCACCACATCCTCAGCCGCAAGCCATGAGCTACGCTGCTGTAGCCCGACGCGACGCCCCCCTCTCCACGCCCACGTCAAGAGCCCGCAAGGCCGCATTTCCGCTGCCAGACACCGCGGCCACCGCCGTCGGCGCCATACCGTCCACCTGCCGGCCAGCGCTACGCCCGAAGAAAGACCGACATTTGGCGGGCCCCTGACAACCGCCCGCTCTGCTACCACTACGGGGAAGCCGGCCACAATTACCGCCGTTGCCAGTACCGACAGATGGGCCTACGCGGTTTCGCCGTCAACGCGCCTCGCCCACAGCGGGGTGAACGACCGCAAGACATCGCCGACTACCTCGCAGGACCTCAGTGGACTCCCCGACGACCTTCCCGCTCACCGTCGCCCGGCCGCTGCATGTCACCGCACCGCCGGCAGTACACTGGCCCGAAACCGGGGCCGCTCACCTAGCCCGTACCCGGAAAACTAAGGGCAGCAACCGATGGAGGTGCGGTTGCTGTTCGACGAAATGCCGAAGATCCTCCGCGGCCGCCGACGTCGACAACGCGACGAGACCTGCGCAACACGACGAGAAGCAGACGAAGCCCTGCCGAGGCAACCTCGTGGACCGAAGAAAACCTGACGACGCAGCATGGAGGCACCACAACATTTCGACGCAGCCGTGATTCGACGCCGCGACCCAACCGCAACGCACGACGACGAACCAGCGACCTCGACGTAATATTTGACGGCCACACCGTCACCGCTCTCGTCGACACTGGAGCCGACTATTCCGTCGTCAGTGGGTCTTTCGCGACGAAGTTGAAGAAAGTAAAGACTGCTTGGCAAGGCCCTGAAATCAGGACCGCTGGGGGGTCATCTAATAACGCCGGCCGGTCTCTGCACCGCAAGAGTCACCATCAATAACCGGACTTATCCCGCCAGCTTTCTAATTCTGCAGCACTGCTCCAGGGATGTGATACTGGGGATGGACTTCCTCAGTCAACACGGCGCCGTCATCGACCTGAGGTCTGAGTCGATAACACTGACTTCAGAAAAAGCGTTGCCGCCCCAGACGTCGCCGGAGAATCATGCCTTGAGTGTAATAGAAGAGCAGGTCACCGTTCCGCCTCTTTCCAGCGTCGTCATTTCCGTCGGCACCGAAATACCCGCTAACCTTGCAGGCGTCGTCAAGGGCGATGAGCACCTGCTTGTGAACCGTCAGATTTGCGTCGCAAGAGGCATCGCCGAGTTGCGCGACGGCAAAGCAAAGGTACTACTGACAAACTTCAGCCACGAATATAGGCACCTCAACATTGGTACGACGGTCGCCTGCATCGAGAAATTCGTGGACACCAGCAATGCTTTCGCCCTCTCCGATACTGCCGAACATTCTTCGACGAATCGAGGTCCCGAAACAGATTTCGACGTCGACCCCAGCCTCCCAAAGCAGAAGCAAGACAAGCTCAAAAATCTGCTCCTGCAATTCAAGGACTGCTTCTCATCGTCGTCAAGAATTCGACAGACCGCAGTCGCCAAACATCGTATCATAACCGAAGAAAGTGCCCGACCAGTCCGTCAGAGCCCGTATCGAATTTCGACGCGAGAACGCGAAGCCGTAAAGAAGCAAGTCGACGAAATGCTACGCGACGACATAATCCAGCCGTCCAAAAGTCCCTGGGCGTCTCCCGTGGTGTTGGTGAAGAAGAAGGACGGGACGCTACGTTTCTGCGTCGACTATTGTCGCCTGAATAAGATCACGAAGAATGACGTGTACCCCGTCCGACGGATAGACGACGCCCTGGATCGACTCCACAACGCGAAGTACTTTTCGTCGATGGACCTGAAGACGGGCTACTGGCAAATCGAAGTCGACGAGACAGACCGAGAAAAGACTGCCTTTGTAACACTCGACGGCCTGTTCGAGTTTAAGGTCATGCCTTTTGGTCTTTGCTCGGCCCCCGCGACCTTCCAACGCGTTATGGATACTGTACTGGCTGGCTTGAAGTGGCAGACTTGCCCTGTGGACTTGGACGACGTCGTTGTGTGTTCCTCGAACTTCGATGAACACCTGCGGCGCCTTGAAGCTGTACTTCAGGCAATCAAGACGTCCGGACTCACTCTCAAGCCAGAGAAGTGCCGCTTCGCGTACGAAGAACTTTTGTTCTTGGGCCACGCGATAAGCAAATCCGGAGTACGCCCCGACCCGCAAAAGACAACCGCCATCACTGCTTTCCCGCCACCCACCGACAAGAAGGCCGTGCGTCGATTTCTCGGCTTGTGTGCCTATTACAGGCGGTTCGTTAAAAACTTCGCCCGCATCGCCGAGCCTCTCACTAACCTCACCAGGACCGACGTCGAGTTCAAGTGGGAAACGCCGCAGGAGGAATCATTTCAAGAACTAAAACGACGCCTGCAAACGCCTCCGTTACTTGCGCATTTCGACGAACACGCCGAAACAGAAGTGCACACCGACGCGAGCAGCGTAGGACTCGGCGCCGTCCTTGTGCAGAGGACGGACGGACTGGAAAGGGTTATCAGTTATGCTAGCCGGTCACTATCAAAGGCAGAGGCCAACTACTCCACAACAGAAAAGGAGTGCCTTGCCATCATCTGGGCTACATCAAAGTTTCGCCCCTACCTTTACGGCAGGCCCTTCAAAGTTGTGAGCGACCACCACGCCTTGTGTTGGCTAGCTAGCTTGAAGGACCCTTCTGGTCGCCTCGCACGGTGGAGCCTGAGACTTCAAGAATTCAACATTACCGTCGTTTACAAGTCCGGAAGAAAAAATTGAAGGACACTTTGTACATTCCAAAGTGTGTTCGGCGAAAGCGTTTGGCCATTCCACTGATTATGCCATGCCTTTTTTCTTTTACACTCTCAGTGGGATAAGACACACACCGAATGGGTGCGTGTTTTCTTCTTTAATTTTTCACCGCGAATCCCAGCGAGACGCGAGACTCATCTTCCTCCGGCCGCATGCGTTAGTATTTTCTCACGCTTTGCGCATCGTGCAAACGCCATCCGCGTTCCAGCTCTTAAATTGACGGACCCTTTGTAAATTGGAAAGTGTATTCCGTGAACGTCTGGGTCCATTGAGACGGCGTCCGTCAGAATGATTACAAACTCTGGGCAAAGCGACGCTACGCAAGCAAAGCGCGAGCGCTATAGAGTCCGACGCGACCGGCGTTCCGTCTGCGCATCCCGGCGGCCACCTGGCTCCGTGCCAGAGCTCGGACGCACAGACGGACGGACGGACAGACGCAGGACGGAGGTCGGACGGACACCGGACGGACGTGAGCATGAGACATTAAAGGCTTCGTCTTAAAGATTACACCATCTCCCGCTAAAGGGAACGATGTGTAGATGCGAAGCAGCGGGCGCTAACGCTTACACTGGCGGCGGCGTTGACGCTGGCGCTCATCGCAGCGTTGCACAGGAGAGAAACCTGGGGGCGCAAAGCACGCAGTGATGAACCGATGTTTCCTACTGGAACATCCCAATCGCTGCTAATGGGCAATGAGAGACAGAAGACTCGGACGGGACATAGAGACCCGCAGTCCGCTTTTAGTTAACGCGCACGCTGCGAATTTTTTATCGTTCGACAACGCACAGGAGAAATCTCCCACCGGCACCACCTTGCAGGTCAAGATCTATTGCCATATATACGGGGTGGCCAGTGAACGGTTGTGCAGCGCGAGCAGTCGGTTTTTTCAACCAAGAAACTCACTAGCAGACGCTGCCTGCGTCGGCGTCGCGAGGCGATAGAGGGGGGGAGCGTAGGAGAGGGGATGACGCGCATGTGCAGTGGGGGGTGTGGACGCCGCGGGCAGGGATGCCTAGAGGAGAGAGGGGGGAGCGTAGGAGGGGGAGGGGAGGCGCATGCGCAGTGAAGGTGTGGTTGCCGCGGGGAGGGATGCCTAGAGGAGGGAGAGAGGAGGTTTTTTATTTTTATTTTTTAGAGGGTTTGCGCATGCGCAGTAAGGGTGGTCACGCCGCACACCACCACCACCGGACTAAGCTTCGCCATAAGATACTTCACATCTAACACCTGCCGGCGCTTACCTCCTCAACCTATCCTCCTCCTCCTCCTCCGCGGACAACGCTGGACAACGCTGGACAACGCCGGATGCCTGACATAGCCCGACTATGAAATGCATTCGCATTTAAAACTTCTCGCCACTTCGGGCCGACTCCCTCCTCGTAGTACCTTCGGCATTACGCCCAGAAGTTCTACATGCTTTGTATGACGACCCGACGGCTGGACACCTTGGATTTTCCCGTACGCTGGCTAGGATAACAGAAAAGTACTACTGGTCTCGCCTCACTGCCGACGTCACCCACTACGTAAGGACTTGTCGAGATTGTCAGCGACGGAAGACACCACCGACTAGGCCAGCCGGACTTCTGCAACCCATCGAGCCACCTCGCGGGCCGTTCCAGCAAATTGGCATCGACTTACTGGGGCCGTTCCCGACGTCGAATTCCGGAAACAAGTGGATCGTCGTAGCTACAGACTACCTCACCCGCTACGCCAAGACAAGGGCCCTGCCCAAGGGCAGTGCCGCTGAGGTAGCAAAGTTCTTCGTCGAGAACATCGTACTGCGTCATGGCGCCCCAGAGGTCCTCATTACCGACAGAGGTACGGCCTTTACCGCGGACCTAACTCAGGCGATCCTAAGGTACAGCCACACAAGTCACCGCCGGACCACCGCTTACCACCCACAGACCAACGGCCTGACCGAGCGTCTAAATAAGACCATCGCCGACATGCTGGCCATGTACGTCGACGTCGAACACAAGACGTGGGACGCCATCCTTCCGTACGTGACCGTCGCATACAACACGGCCGTGCAAGAAACGACGCAGATGACGCCATACAAGTTGGTGTACGGACGGAGCCCGGCAACGACGCTCGACGCCATGTTACCGAACGTCACCGATGAGGAAAACATCGACGTGACCGCCTACCTACAGCGCGCCGAAGAAGCACGGCAGCTCGCCCGCCTGCGGATCAAGAATCAGCAGACGACCGACAGCCGCCGTTACAATCTTCGACGACGCTTCGTGGAATATCAGGCCGGCGACCGCGTTTGGGTGTGGACCCCGATACGCCGACGTGGACTTAGTGAAAAACTCCTTCGGCGATACCTCGGGCCGTACAAGGTGCTTCGACGTCTCGGCGCTCTGGACTACGAGGGCGTCCCGGACGGCATAACGAACTCTCAACGGCGCCGTGCGCGACCTGAAGTCGTCCATGTCGTGCGCCTCAAGCCGTACTACGCGCGTTAGCAAACCAGAGGACTGCACTTATTGCTTAATTATTGTACTTTCTTTCTTTATTGTTGTGATTTATTGTTGCATGCATTTTCCCCCGTGTTCTGTTTGAAGCATCGGGACGATGCCTTTTCAGGGGGGGGCATTGCCACGCGCTATTCTTATTTTCACTTTTGTTGTATTCGGTTTTCGCCCACAAAGACCGTCAGCAAAGCTCAGCTCAAACCGCGCCTTATTGTTCTAGAACCTTCGCAATTATTGTAGATCGTTTTGTTAAGATTGCGCGCAAGACGCGACCACTCGAGATTATTCCTGAGCTTGCGCGATGACCAGTGATAAGGCTAGAATGTTCGACGCGTGGTGCATAAAAGCCGGCGCCTTCCAACGATGTTCAGTTGATCGCCGGCCGACGCTCTGTTCGCCGCTATCAGTGCCAGCGTGTATTGCAGTAATCCTACTTTCTGTTTACCGGCCACAAGTTCGGGCTAATAAACAGTTTCATTTTGGACACGTCGCCTGCTGCCTTCGTCGACGTCACAATCACGTGACAATATTCACTTTAGTTCCGTTCACTTTGTGCGTGGCAATCGAAGTATTCTAGCGCAGAGCCACGTCATGCAGGTTTCGGAACTGCTTTTCAAATAGACCCTAATGTTCGTGAAACGTCCATTGTGGTTGCAATGATGGCTATCCAATTTCATAAACATTACATATGTACTCCTATGTACAGCCATCACGTCGAGTTAACGTCAATTGTAGTTAAGCGCCATCCACTGAAGTTGATTTATGTAGCAGTGTCCAGGGTTACCATCCTCGTGAGCACAAGCGCTACATATCAGCTTACCGCTCCTCGTGTTGCTAATACCCATGTTTCTCTTGGGATCATTACGCAACTGTGAACAACTGTTTATATAAAACATATACGACTGTTCAACGTGTCTGTGCGTACATCTTGTACATATCTCTACAGTGACATTGCAACGTTTCCCTCAATAAAAAAAATTACAACACAGTCACCTTCTCTCCGCATGCTTCGCATAACATCGATTACCAAGGCACGTGGGATCTACCGAATTTTTTTCAAGCGATTCATGTGCTATCACGGTCAAATCAGAGGAGTGGTCCGGATGTCCTGACTGCCCCCCCCCCCCCCCTTCCCCTTACTTTTTTTTGTAAAGTTCGATCCTAAGAAGAGCACGTCAGGTTCTCCCAAACGCTGATTTCCTTTCGGAAATTGCTGTGTCCATCCCTATTTGCTATAAACTGTTACCGTATTGGAACTGAAAAAAAAAATATATATGTTTTTCCGGCAATTCGATTGTGGGTGCGCTACGAATGCGCTGAGGTGGTTTTGGAAATGTTACGTCGGTGAGACTAAACCGCCTAGCTACAAGGGGTAAGGCGCCAATGGGCCTTGAAAGCGACGATGTGAACACGAATACTCTTGGCGTATCGTGTTATTTACGAGCACACTTTTCATGTTCACTTTTCACGTGCGTGAGATGCGGAATTTCTTTTATATTTCAATTTCCGGTAATTCTACGCATAACAAACGATGGTGTCTACTCCGCGAAATATTTTTATTTCAAAAATAAAAAGAGGACAACATTTTATTTAAAATTAGATGCACAAAACATCAGGTCAACATAGGCTGTCCCTTATCAAATGCGCTTTAAAATGAGTCAACATCACTTTCCTTTCGCCATCACTGTAACTAGCCGCGTCGCGCGCTAAAGCATCCTCTCAACCATCCGACACTACACGCATGATATCCATAGCTAAGAACGCTTTATCCGCAACACCGAAAACATAGACAAAATTTTATAATCTAGTGCAAAGCTTCAGTCTCATCGTACCTTCTTGTTGTGAGGCAGTTTTTTACGCTTAATAAGTGTCGACGTAATAACTGTCGACGTAATAACTAGGACACGCCGGTAACGTTTACAGACCCTTACACGCTCGTCTGACATTTTTATGCCCCGACTGCCTGTTAACAAAGCAGATAGAAGCACGAAGTAATAGCAGCGGCAGCAATACAATTTGGACACAAGCTTCCAACATGGCTGCGAATCGGTAGCTTCGTCAAACCTCCGACAGATGGCAGCAATTTTCCATAAGGATGGTTCCGGGGCTTACATTTGGGAACTCAGTGGTGTGCATGAAGTCAGTGGTGCAATCAGGAATGGATGTAAATTAAAGGACTGTGGGACGCCTCGCGTTGGGCGCTCACGGGAAGACGACAAATGAGGCTGTAAAGGGCGATATGGGATGGACAGGTTTTGAAGTGAGGGAAGCTCAGAGCAAAATGAGATTTGAAGAGAGGCTGAGGGAAATAAAGGAGAGTAGATTGCAGAGAAGGTTTTCAGGTATTTTTATAGAAAAAGTGTTGACACGCAGTGGAGAAAAAGAACTAGGAGGCTCACCAGTAAATATACGGCTAGCAGTGTGGCGATAATGCAACAAGGAGCATTAAGCGAAAAGTCAGAGAGGCGGAGAGGACTTATTGGATGACACCGATGGAAAAGAAGCCGGCTCTTAGTAACTACCGAAATGGAAAAAAAACAAATAAGTAGGGAGAGGTCTTATGATAATTTAAGGGGAAGCGCTTTACTGTTTGAAGCAAGGTCGGGTTGCTTTAGAACGCGTAGCTATAAAGCGAAATTCTGTAACGAAGAAGAACAATGTACATGCTGTGGGGGGAACTAAGGAAACGATGGAACATGTACTGATTGAATGTGGCAATATTCACCCAGGTATACGTGTGGGCACGGGTATTCATGAAGACTTGGGTTTTAAGGACAATGGAAAGCTGAACACGTCCGCGATAGAAATAAGTAAGAGACGGTTAGAGTACTGGTGGCAGAAAAGTAGAGATCAAGGACAAAAGAAATAATGGGGAAAAATAAGGTCATTCTGCCTTAAGAGGCAGAGAGATAGACCGTGAATTTATATTTTTCTTTGGTATAATAACATAGATTCAATCAATGTAGAAAAGGCATTAGGCCAACACAAAAAGAAAGTTTTCTTTCCCTTTTTTTTTCGAGCCTGGTGGCAGACATGTCACCTCCCCGTTATAAAGGGGACGTTCATAGCATCCATCCATCCATCGTCTGAATTTGCATTTTTTTTCCTATAGTAAGATAGATTTAATCGAAATAGACAATTAAGGCATTAGGCCAACTTAGAAAAAAAAAGGAAAAACGAAAAAAATTATGTTTCTTTATTCATCGAGCCTGGTGGCACACCTGTCACCGCCCCGTTATAAAGGGGACGTTCATAGCATCCATCTATCGATCCATAGTCTATACGGAGCTGCGTAACACGGCCGGTGTGTGTGTGGTCCCTGCCGTGTCGCGCTGCTCCGTGTATGTACTGTGCGAATTGAGCGCGCCCTCCCCTTCGGCGCCTCGATCCCCAACTGTCGCGCCTGCTGGCCCCGCGTAGCTCGAGCGTCGGGAACCACCGTTAATAAGCGACATAGTTTCCGTGGCTACGCCGCCAGCCTTTTTCGCCTCGTGCAAGCCTTGCGCCGGCTTTCCCTGCGCGGAGACACGGGGACAACGCTCGCCACACGAACGCTAGCACACATCACTGCACTTCGCCTGTCCTCACTTGCCGCCAGTGACAGCACCGAGGGGCATAGCCAGGAGGTTGTTGGGGGGCTCAAACCGCCCCACCCCCCTGAAATTTTTCAGTTCTGCTTGCGTATATGTACACGCACACATACAAACACGCGCACGAACATACATGGAGTATGGTCGACACCCCCCGCAAAAAATTTCTGGCAACGCCCCTGACAGCCCGTCACCCATGAGCTTCCTTCTGTCTGTCTCGCCGCGTCAGATGCTCTCAGGCCCGCACGAGGGTTTAACGCGCTGCTCTGGCAGGCGGCTTCTCGCCCATGCGCTCGACTGCTGCTCTTTGTGCGGTGGTCGGAGCGCCGCCGGCAAGCGACACTCGCTTGGTCTTGCGGAGTTTCCCTGCCGGCCTGCAAGCCCGTGACTGTGCTGCATATTTGGTTGTTGACAACCTTTTCTGCGCGGTGTCGGAGAGTCGACGACCCCGGCCGTGGCGTCTTTGTGCGCAGCGGCAGTTGAAAACGTCCCGTCCCTTCCCGGTCGCCTCACAGGGTAAGCTTCTCGCAAACGTATCTCCACATAACTGGTATTGCTCTCGGCGCCGAGTGGCGGATGCAGGCAAGAATTGCTGCGGGCACGTTGGACTGGTATCTGCTTGATGCTCATGGTGTTTTCCTGCGCTACGTTTCATCTGAAGAAGCTCCCCAGAAGTCTTTCAAGGTGGTGATACCCCGTGGTCTGAGGAAAGCCACCCTCGGCTATTTCCACGACTCGCGGTTCGCTGGACATGCGAGTGGCCTTAAGACTTTGTCGCAGGTTCGGACCCTGGCAGCGGCAAGTTATCTTTCCGTCCACTTTTCTTTCTTCACACTTACATAACAATTACTAGTTACTAATTACATACGGTATACTTCCCTTAGCATCATTGTCTGTTAGTTCTCATTAATGTTGTGTCTACCAAAAAAAACTAGCCCTTAAATTTCCACTTCTTTCCTGTTATTAGTCGCGTCACGTTGGTGCTCCTTGAGAGGATGTACTTTTGGGCTAGTTGGTTCATACTTGTGGTGAAACAGCGCCAGCGAAAACGAAGCACTAGACCAAGAGGAACGACGAATACACAAGGCGCACTAACAACTGAAAGTTTATTCACTTGATGCGCAGGATAAATAATGGCTGTACATGAATAAACAGAAGAAAGAAAATTGAAAAGAGATATGACAGTGCATCACGTGGTCATTCCTACTGCGCGTGTAAAGCGGTTCCTGTAAGGAATCTGACATCTTTATCCGACAGCATGAGAGACGGCATGCTGACACAGGATTCTCCGAGCTTCTTTATCTCAAGGGCTTCGACAACCTCCCTTGTTAGTCTGTCAGCTGATTTGGACATGACACTAGTGTTCTCAAATCTAGGTGCGCAGCCGCAGTCCCTTGAGGCATCGGGTGAACTTTCCTGTTTCACCAATGTAGACTTGACGGCTATCAGCGCACGGTATGTTATACACGACCCCTGGGAACGATTCACTTTGCAGCCTGTCTTTACATTCACGAGCTGGTTCCAGAGCTTGCTGGTCGGGACGTGAGCAATGCGGAAATGGTACCTTGAAAATACGCGCGAAAGTGCCTCGCTAATTCCTTCGATGTCAGGTATGGTCGCACGAGCAGAGGTTGTCGTGTTGCTCTGTGAGTTTGGCTGTAGCACCCGCTTCTCAGTTTTATAGGTGCAACGATCAGAATAGCCTTTGCGGCTTGGCACCCGATGGATCGTCCTTAGTTCTTTCTTCAATGCATCACCACTCGAGCGGACCCGTACGGCGCGTGTTACCAAGGATGAAACTACGGATGTCTTGTGGCCGATGGGATGGTGCGAATTAAAACTGACATAACGACCTGCATGCGTGTGCTTGTTGCATACTGAGAACCTTTACACCCAAAAAAGGCAGTATGTTGTCCTTCTCGTGTTCAACAGTAAACTGTATGTTCGCATTTTGGACGTTCAGACAGTCCAAGAAGAGTTGAATGTCTGTATTCTTCAAAATGCAGAAGCAGTTATCGGCGTACCGGCAAAACACTTTGGGTGCCGGAATAAACGTTGCCAGGACCTTTCCTTCCAAGGTTTCCATTACTATATTAGCCGTGGCGACTGACATAGCTGCTCCCGTCGCCGTACCATGCGTTGCCTGACAAATGATGCCACCTACGAAACATACGTGTTGCTGAGACGGAACCGCAGCAGCTCGCTAAGTTCGGGAACGGTCAAAGGGGCAGCGACCAGGAAGACCACTGTCTGCTTTTAAGGGCTTCTTCGCACGTGGTTACTGCCAAATCCAATGGGACACTTGTAAAGTGACGGTACGTCGAACGAGACCATAGCGTCGTCCTCACTCAGTGTGACGTCCTTTACCTTTAAACAAATGCGGACGAATTTTAGATGTGCGTCGAGGTCTTACCGGCTCGAGGACTCCACACTTGAAGGTAGCCTGATAGTCGGTAGAGCGGTGATCCGGTGAAGTGGACATCAGGCCGAAGTGGAACGCCAGGCTTGTAGACTTTTGGCAGGCCATACCTTGCTGGGGTTGAACCGTTCGTGCAGAACAGACGGTAATAAAGACCGGTGTGGCGCGGAGGAACCAATTTAAACAACCTGGCGAGCAACTTTTGCAGCTTAGTCGGTAGTCTGATTGTAAGGTAATAAGCTATAGCAGTGTGCATATGACGGTCGTGTATGTATGATGCCTCAAGGAGCACCAACGTGACGTGACTGAGAACTGTCACATACAAGCGCCTTTGCTGAGCACATAATCGCATCATTGACTGCGATTATGCTACTGTCGTCGCCAAGGAAAATAACATGTCATCCCACCGGTTTCTAGAATCACTAACCATTCAGTCAACGCCAGCTACAATGAATACGACAACAGGGACTATACCTGCCATCTATGTGCACTCTTTGCGTCGCCTACCGGCTACATAATTCAGGACAACTTGCAGTCCAGCTCAGGGAACAAGGAAACCGTATGTGGTTCCGAAACGTCAGATAATTTCATCGGACCTGGTTAGTGACCGTGTTTGATCTCATCCAACGCTTTACCAGACAAACTCTTGACTAGTACTAATAAATGACCACTTTGTACGCATGACACGCGATATTTTTTTGTGTGTGGAAAAGTGGACAGCAAGGAAATCCTGAGAAGAGAAGAAGAAACACAGTGCTTCCTCTCTTAGAGTTTGTAATGCAACATCAAATCACCCAACAGGAATTTTTATTAGATGCGAAGCATCTTATGCTCGGGGCTGTGTCCATCCGTCCCGCGTCCCAGGTCCAGCGTCCGGTCACTTTCATGCAGTAGGGAAGCAGCCACTATGCGAACCAGAACACCGTAGTACAATAAGGCCGTCAACCACCATCACAGTCATCAGAGTCATGGCAGAGAGCACAGAGTGGCTGCTTAGCAATGGCTAGGCAGGTGGTGGGTGCAAGCAAAGAATAACGCGCTCTACCGGTGGTGTCTGTCGCCCACGTTGACTCTATTCCTTGATTTTGCTTGCATCTGCTTGTGGGGGCTTTGTCCGTCCCTAGTTCCCTCGTCCACAGCCCCTCTCTCTCCTTTCCTACGCTCCCACCCTTTCTCTCCTCTAGGAATCCTCTACTCTACGGAGCGGCGCCCGCGCCCCGCTGACTACATTCCTTGATCGTGCTTCCATGTGCTTGCGGCGGCTTTGTCCGTCCCTCTTTTCCGCGCCCCACACCCCCCTCTATCTCCTCTCATATACGATCCCCCCCCTTTCTCTCCTCTAGGAATCCTCTACTCTAGGGAGCGGCACCCGCGTCCCGTTGACTCCATTCCGTGATCTTGCTTGCATGTGCTTGCGGGGCTTTGTCCGTCTCCTACGCTCCCCACGTACCTTTCTCTCCTCTAGGAATCCTCTACTCTAAGTAGCGGCACCCGCGTCCCGTTGACTCCATTCCTTGATCGTGCTTGCAGGGGCTTTGTCCGTCCCTCCTTCCCGCGTCCCACACACAGCGCACGCGCGTCCCCTCCTCCTCTCCTACGCTTCACATTTCTCTCCTCTAGGAATGCTCTACTCTACGGAGAGGCGCCCGTGTCCCACAACCGCACAGCGCATGCGCGTCCCCTCTCCTCTCCTACGGTCCCCCCCCGTCCTCTCCTCTAGGAATCCTCTACTCTACGGAGCGGCGCGCATGACAGGTGGTGTGACAGCTGCATACTCTGCTGGGGGGCGCCACGGCAGTTCCGCGGTATGAAAATGACGGAGCGCGCGTGCCTCATTCTCTCTCCTGTGCAGCGTCGCGATGAGCGACCGGGGCGCTGCCGCGAATCGGGAGCGGCGACGTTTCTCCCGCTCAAGCCAGCCATCTCCCCGCTGCTTCGCATCCGCACATGGTTCCCTGCGGGAGATGGGGAATTTTAGGGGCGAAGCTCCTTTTGCCGGGGCTCTGTCTGCCGTTGGCGTTGCCCGATGACGATGACACTGCCATCACGGCACAGCACATGCAAGGTAATTGCGACTATACGCCGTGAAGATGACGATGAAGAAGATGCGAAGCATCTTATGAACGAGGCGCGTCCCACTATCGCACCAGTGTCCGCCGTAGCCAGATGACGATGTTGCTGCCATCACGGGACAGCACATGCAAGGTAACCATTGTACGCCCGTCCGTCCACAGCACATGCAAGGTATGCAAGGTACCAACTATACGCCCACCGTAACTTTCATGAAGTAGGGAAGCACCCACTATGTGAACCAGAACGCTGTAGTATAATAAGGCCGTCAACCACCACTACAGTCACAAGAGTCATGGACGAGAGCATAGAGTGGCCGCTTAGCAAGGACTTCGCAGGGGGTGGGTGCAAGCAAAGAATAACACAACGAACGACGAGCGCACGACGAAATCCGGGAGATCATGCACAGGCAGACCACTCTCGCGGCACCTCCGCTGCGCGTTTTCCTAACGGGACCAGCCGGGTGTGGCGAGACATTCGTTGCACACCTGGTGATGGACGTTTACAACCGATAGAACAACGGAGGTCCCTACAACCCGTTTGTCATCTGTACGAGCACGGGAAAGGCGGCGGTGGCATTAGGAGAAAACCTCAGCAAGGAGGAGACGAAGAAGTCGTTCGAGCTCAAAACACGTACATCGGGTGCGCGACCCAAGAAGCCATGCGAAATACAAAGGTGGGTACAATGTTCCACACGGAATTTGACAACTTACCAATGCAGATTACCATCGTCCATGAGAAGCCGTACATGATCACTACCACCCTTGACGTCGTCGACGGACTAGTCAACTGGGCGGTGGGAACTATGAAGCTTTGTGAGCGAGCCATCTTCCCGAGGCGGTTGTGGCTCCAGTTCGACGTCCCCATAACAGGAAAGCTCGCTCGTCTCCGCTCTCGTCGGGCGGTAGCCGAGGCCGTGCGAAACGGCTACGGCGTCGATCCATCGTGGATACCCATCGAACTTCGCGTGGTCACTCTCCCCATCGACGGCAAGATGCGCGTTGCTGGTACGATGACAGTTAATCCTCGTTCAAGCCAGTGAAAAAAACTTCCCCATCTCCCGCTAAAGGGAACCGTGTGTGGATGCGAAGCAGCGGGGAGATGGCTGGCTTGAGCGGGAGAAACATCGCCGCTTCCGATTGGCGGCAGCGGCCCGAGTGCTCATCGCGGCGCTGCACATGAGAGAGCATGAGGCGTGCTCCGTCATTTTTATACCGCGTGGTGCCCCCCGGCAGAGTATGCAGCTGTCGCACCACTCCGTAGAGGATTCCTAGAGGAGAGAACGGTGGAAACCGCAGGAGAGGAGAGAGAGAGGGGACGCGGATGCGCTGTGGGGGGTGTGGGACGCGGGAGCCGCTCCGTAGAGTAGAGGATTCCTAGAGTTGAGAAAGCGGGTGAGCAGCAGAGAGGGGGAGAGACGCGCATGCGCTGTGGGGATGTCGGACGCCGCTCCGTAGAGTAGAGGATTCCTACAGCAGAGAAAGAGGCTGAGTGTAGGAGAGAGGGGGGAGAGGACGCGCATGCGCTGTGGGACGCAGGCGCCGCTCCGTAGAGTAGACGATTCCTAGAGTAGAGAAAGGGGGTGAGCGTAGGAGAGGAGAGATAGGGGGGAGCTAGGGACGCGCATCCGCTGTCGGGGTGTGGGACTCGGGGGGCCGCTCTGTAGAGTAGAGGATTCCTGGAGGAGAGAAAGGGGGGTGAGCGTAGGAGACGACAGAAAGAGGGGGGAGGAGACGCGCATGCGCTGTGGTGGTGTGGGACGCGGGAAGGCGGGACGGACTAAGTCCCCCCCCCCCCCCCCCCCAAACACACGCAAGCAAGATCAAGGAATGGAGTGAATGAGAATTGAAACTTGAGCTAGTTGGTACGGATTCATCTTGATTTTAGCACCGCACTGACGGACGAGGACTAAGAAAAGAAGGTAGACAACACGGGCGCTAACTCGCAACTGATTTTATTAGGAAAGAACATGCTAATATAAAGGTGAAGTACAAAAAGAACAGAAACAGATAAACATTGTGATCATGTGCAGGTGCCGTTTAGGTATCGAAATTCCGCGTCACTTAGCGCGAGAGAAGGTAGACTGACACATTTTTCTCCTTTCCTTTGGATGTGGAAAGCTTCGATGACTTCTCTTGCTATCTGTTGTTTATGACGTGACAGAATCATAGTGTCGGCGAAGAATGGTGTGCAGCCGCACTGTTTACAATGGGCGGCGAGTGAATATGGTTTCGTGTCTGACAGTGAACGTTCATGCAGAGCGGAAGGTGTGTAACATCCGTGTTAGGGAGCATGAACGTTCACTGTCAGACACGAAACCATATTCACTCACCGCCCATTGTAAACAATGCGGCTGCACACCATTCTTCGCCGACACTATGATTCTGTCACGTCATAAAAAACAGATAGCAAGAGAAGTCATCGAAGCTTTCCACATCCAAAGGAAAGGAGAAAAATGTGTCAGTCTACCTTCTATCGCGCTAAGTGACGCGGAATTTCGATACCTAAACGGCACCTGCGCATGATCACAATGTTTATCTGTTTCTGTTCTTTTTGTACTTCACCTTTACATTAGCATGTTCTTTCCTAATAAAATCAGTTGTGAGTTAGCGCCCGTGTTGTCTACCTTCTTTTCTTAGTCCTCGTCAGTCAGTGCGCTGCTAAAATCAAGATGAATGGAGTGAACGTGGGCGACACTCACCACCTGCCTAGCCATTGCTAAGCAGCCTCTCTGTGCTCTCGGCCATGACTCTGGTGACTGTAGTGGTGGTTGACGGCCTTATATTGTACGACAGTGTTCTGGTTCGCATAGTGGGTGCTTCCCTACTTCATGAAAGTGGCCGGACGTGGGACGCGGGACACGGGACGCGGGACGGACAGAGCCCCGAGCATAAGATGCTTCGCATCTAATAACGGTACACAAATCTCAAGGGGCCACTTACTCTTCGGTCATCTATGAATACGTAAGTCGCACCCGCAAACATTAGTGTGCGTGGCACTCAGCCGATGCACCAACGTACGCAACCTATCCGACCAATGCGAAGGGGGATCATCATTTCCATCACAAGACCAGCATGCTCAACGAGTTTCAAGGTCTCGACCAGCACAGGCGACCTACGCTGATTCAAAGCTACCTCACTACCCTGCGACATGATCCCGTACTGACAGCAGCGGGCGTGCTCTGCTTCATGGAAACTTGGGATACCGCAAGTCCCAAAATCGGACGCGGTCGTCTGCTTCGACAATGCAACATCGGTACACAACCGAATTCAAACACGGCCCCTTCGTGCTCGTCGGAGGCTTCAACGTGGACAACATTGCTGACGACTGGCTTGTCCCACACATGATTTCCCGCAACGATCTCTCGTTTAGCTCGTGAGACCACAAGCGTCCCACCATTATCAGAAGGACCTACATCGACATTGTCTTGGCCAACTTGCCACTACATCTCATAATTCAAGATCCCTTCACCACGTACTTCACTAACTACAAAGCTGTAATTTTCACAGCGAATCGGGTCCCAGAGCTCATTGGGAACAACCCTCCTTTGTGATCAGTAAAACAGTTGTACATTATCGGCATAATTGTATCTATATAATCTTATGTATATAAGTGCGTCGATGTGTAAATAAATAAACGTTATCTATATAAGTGTATATACAATCACCATATAACAACGTCTCACATCTTTATATGATGTGTGGGGCGAACGTTTCAAGGTTTTACCGATAAGCGTTGGAGATTCGCCCCACTCATCAGCATTCACTTCGTGGAGATGGCGTGGATTTTTAGGGGCGAAGCTCCTCTTAGTCTAACGTTGTCCCGCGTCAGGCATAACCGGCAGTATCTCGTGATAATGATGACGCTGATGACCATGAAGAATAAGCGCGTTCCAGACCACATCTAGTTCCCATCGTGGGCACCGAGGAAGCAGAGCGTCCCGCAGGCGGTGTGGCCATCTATGTCAAGCAGAACACTGTAGTACAATAAGGCCGTCCACCACCACTACAGTCACTAGAGCCATGGCCGAGAGCATAGAGGGGCAGCATAGCAATGGCTAGGCAGGAGGTGTCTGTCGCCCAGGTTGGCTCCATTCCTTGATCTTGCTTGGATGTGCTTGCGGGGGGCTTAGTCCATCCCTCCTTCCCGCGTCCTACACCCCTCCAGAGCATGCGCGTCCCCTCCACCTCTCCAACGCTCACCCCCTTTCTCTCCTCTTGCAATCCTCTACTGTACGGAGCGGCGCCCGCGTCCTACACCCCTCCAGAGCATTCGTGTCCCCTCCCCCCTCTCTCTCCTTCCCAACGCTCACCCCCCTTTCTCTCCTCTAGGAATCCTCTACTGTACAGACCGGCGCGCGCGTCCCCTCTCTCTCCTCTCCTACGCTCACCCCCCTTTCTCTCCTCTAGGAATCCTATACTCTACGGAGCGGCGTCCGCGATCCACATTCCCACAGCGAATGTGCGTCCTCTCCTCCTCTCCTCCACGGTCACCCTCTCTCTCCTATCTAGGAATCCTATCTAGGAATCCTCTACGGAGGCATATAAGAACCCCTATCCCTCCACTTCACCGACCATAAAGCCGTTATAATGAAGGGGGGACCGGAAGCCACGTATAGCTACCATTTACGAATAAATAAAATTTCTCGTATATATACACACAGTGTTTGTCACGTCTTTGATGATGTACTGGACGAAGATTCACGGTTTACCGATGAACCTCCAGAGCTTCGCCGACTCATCATTCACTCCGTGGATATGCTGTGATTTTTTTTTTTGTACGCACAGTGCTTGCGGTAAACACTCCGAAAGAGGAAGAGCTTTTTAAAGGTCGCTGTTCGAATTTATATTTGATGTGACTATGCGGCGCGTTCGTGCACTCTTGGTGTTGTTTTAGAACACCGTGACCGAACCTGGACGATGAGTAGACGATATACTATGAGAAGAAAACGGATACCATGCACTCCTTGAATAATGACATAGAATACTCACATAGTACACGCTGAATATTAGAACTATGTCACTGAGGGCATTTGAGGCGTGGGCCACGTCCAGGAGGGCTCTCATGCTCCAGTGATCTGAAAGAGAGCACAAAATGTCTTGGGAAAGTTGGGCAAGTATTTTGGGCAAGTTGGTAATTCATGAATTCAGAACGACTGTACAACGAAAAAACATGGACAACAAAGAAGCGCTCGTAGTGTCTTCTTTGTTGTCAGTGTTCATTTCGTTGTTCTGAAGTTGGGTTGTAAGTAGAGCTGTGCGCCGCCGCGCCACGCCGCCGTCGAGGTCCCGAGAGTGACCACGCCGCCGCGCAATAATTGCCGTTCACCGACGTTAGTTTTTTATTTTAACCCGAACAGGGAATCTGGACATGAAATACACCACCGGGGGAGCTCTTCTTAGAGCACTGCTCGGGCTCGGGCCTACCCGAAAATGGGCCGGGCCGGGTAAAGTAGTTGTCTTCGCGGGCCCGGGCAGGGCTCGGGCCTGAAGCTCCGGGCTTAGGGCCGGGCCCGGGTTTGAGGTGGCTGGCTCGGGTCGGGCCGGGCTTGGACTTTCCTCAGTTCTTAAAGGGACAATAAAGTGAAACAATGAATCAATTTAGCCTGATAAAGTGCACTCTGAGAACTTGAATGTAACTAATTTCACCATCATAAATTTATTAATACAGGAGAAGATCAAGGTCAAAGTTCCATTTTTAAATTTCGCGCCGAAATGTTCGCGCATGTCATCACTGACATCAAACTGTATTCTCCATCCGTTGGAGACAGTGGCTGGACGAAACTTCCTGAAACTTGGTAAGTTATGTCTATAAGCCTTGCAGAGGTCAAGGCACTTAATTTTTACCCGATTAGAAACTACTTTGGCCCTAGTAGTCACGGCCAGAAGCTATGACGTCGCGATGTTTGCTGCGCGAATTTCAAGGTGGTGTCGCCACCCGCGTTTTTTTTTTTTCGCGCGTTTTCTCGCTTATCAAGATGGTGATATGCAAATGTAAAATAGTATTTTGCTGGTAATAGAAAAATCGTTTTTCTCTTTAGTGTTCCGTTAAGTTTGCTGCGCATACGTTGTGCATACATATATGTCCCCCCATTTTATCTCGCAAAAACGCTTTTTTTTGTGTGCGGCAAGTATTTGGAGAAGTTTTATGCGGGACAAGTATAGAACTTTTTTTTCTTCTTGCATATAGGGCTACTGCGAGGGTTGTCCGTAAAATAAGGTTCCCAATAATTTTTCACAATGAGCAAGATGTTTATATATGGATTGAATAATACCTTTTTGTGAAGCTTAGACCTTCTCCTATTTTTCGAAATAATCGACGTTGAGATCAATGCATTTTTACATGTGGTGTACAATCTTCATCATGTCTGAATAGTATAACTCTCCCGCCGTGCCGTGAAGGGCAGCTTAAAACCTCTTTTTGCAGCTCTACTCCGGTTCAGAAATGCGCCCCACACAAGTGTTTCTTCAATTCAGGGAAAAGATGGTAGTTGATTGGGGCTACGTATTGGCTGTAGGGAATGGTGTGTGACAGAATATCGTCCAAATTTGTTGATGAGATCGTTTGTTACACGGGCGATGTACGCAGAAGCGTTGTCGTGATGGAAACGCACTCCCGTCGTGAGCCTGCGTCTCCTCATGTTTTGAATCATACGGAGAAAGATCTTCAACGTCTCACACCAGCGTTCCTCATTGATTGTTGTACCTCCTCGCATGAATTTGCACAACAATAAGCCCTCCTCTCGCAAAAGACGTTCGCCATTCCTTTGCCGCCATCCCTTTGCGCGTCTTCGGCGACCCTGAATATTTCCACTTACGGGGGGTGTTGTTTCGTTTCCGGCGTCATGTAGAAGTAGCACGTGCATTTGGCCAGACGTTGTACGCTCATACACTTTTATTCGTAAACTTCTTACACCTGGGAATGAATCTTCACCAGCGTGGTGTTTTTTGCACAAAAAAAAATGAATCATAGTGCGTGATCCGCGCCATGCCGGAGATGCGAGTAGAAGCTCCATCTCTAAAGGCTGTCAAGTGAAAACTCAGCGTCGGAGGCTAGTCGCCGGGATGGGAACTGTGAGTGGCTGAACAGAGCTACACGCCAGTGTCACCGGATCCCGCGTAACGTTGTTCCTCGTTACTTCAGCTCCTTGGGAACCCTTATTTTACGGACAACCCTCGTAAATTTATCTGAAATGGGCGAGCTAAAAGTAAATATGCCAGGCGTTTATATAGTTAACATATCGCTATTCTGTGCTTTACTTGCGTTCGTTATGATTTTATATCCCAAATGTTATTCTGTTCTCGCAGTAATAAAGGTAATATCATGAATTTACGTCTATAACTTATCATCGCAAGAGTGACCCCAGCGGGGAAACGTTTTCCCAAAGCAGGGAAACGTTCTTGAGAGTTCCAGCCCTCTTTTGAACGAAAGGACTGCGCGAAGTCTCGTTACAGAGAATCCCTTAAAGACCCATTCATTTTCCATGGCTCCGTGACAGCTCCCAGTGATCATGTAACGCGAGATTGACATGCACAGCTGGCTTTGTGTACGCACATTGTTGACGTCTGAGCTTTTGTATTGTTCCACCACATCAGAGGCCTTAAACTCACCTCAGCTAACGGGCCGCATTCAAGAAAATTTACTCCCGCAAGGGCCAGGACAGTGACGAAGGTAAAAACGGGGGTGGGAGGGGGGGGGGGAGAGAGGAATTGGCTGTACTAAATCTGAGCTAACGCTCTCATTTGAACAAAGACCTTTCCCATAATTCATATATGGGCCATTTCTGAAGAGGATTTGGAGGAAAGATTCCAACAACATATTGGTACCTATCTCCAAAATGATATATTTCAGAATCGGCGTCCAGATTATAGAGTTTTGTTTCACCGCTATGTATCAACACATGGTGACCGCAGGGGGTGCCTCACGAAGCAAATGCTTTAGTCATGTCACGCCTATGTATCTCGAGAATGTACTTATAAAGAAAATTAAGAAATGGGACAAAGACAGTCATTTGCGGGCCACGTGTTTCATACCCCTGAGCTATATAGTGCGAGAGCAATATGATACTGCAGCAAGAGCTTTGGAATCTGTAGGAATAGCATAGATCCATTAAACAAGGCGTGGGGCTATATATATTCGCTTGAAAAATATCTAACTTGAAAAGGACAATTACAAATTGCGTGCTTAGTAATCTCCTCTTGCTCGAGCCATATGTATCCAATGAGTAAGCGTCGATAAGCTTATTCGCATCGTTATTACCAAACTGAAACGAACCCCCCAAAATAGGTCGCAGTCACTTCGTCCACCTTCTGCCAGTCCTACCCGCGTAGTTGAATGTCCACCTTCTACCGGTACAACATAGTTAGGAAGGCATACACCATTATAATATTAAAAAGAAAAAAACAGCACAGTGCAAACCATACATAACATACAGTGCTCAAAACTGCAAGGAGAAGCCCTCAAAAAGGAGTTTTAGAAATGATATTGAACAGTGGCACGACGTCCGGGAACAAGAGAAATAAAAGTGTGAGCTGGACAGCTGTGTTCATTCTGCAGCGGTCCACAAAGAAATCGTAAATTTGCTCCATTGGTGGAAGTTACCAACTGCCGAGGCCTTCACGATTTGCAAGGCAGATGTTGTGCGGCCCTCTGGCTAGCGCAAGCATTGCAAGGAACTTTAGCGCGGCAAGATATGTCATACAACCGTGCGCGGAGTGCTTAAAGCCGGAACCTCTCGATAATTTGACTTTTCTGGCAATAACATGTAAAAGAATAAACTATAAACTATACCACAGAAGCTTAGACTGTATTTACTAACAGTGATGTGATGTATGAAAAGTATGCTATGACAAACAGCTTTTTTCTTCCTTACGGCTGCTTATACGTATTTCTAAAAACTGCACGTAGTGCACCCGGTTCGTTATAATTTTTATCTAGGTTAGTGCATTTACAACAAATGTCACAAATCTGGATTTTTCCCTCTATTTCTCTTGTGGTGGCAAGGTGCTGCTGAAGACAGGTGCTGCATATCCGGAAGGGTGCGCCATTGGCTTTGTCGTTAGAGCATGCGTTAAATATTAATAGACAACGCAATCAAAACAAAGGGACAAGAGAATTCCGTTTTTGTTCTCCTCTCTCTCTATAGCGCTCCCTATCGAAAATGAACTCATGCTGCAAATCACTTTCCTGGCGACAACATCTGCTACAGAACGCCCTTTATGATCCTCATTGCATTTGCAGAAAAAATAGGTGCAGGACACCGCCGCCGAACAAACGTTCATCGTACCCAGTATGTACACTCAGCTGTATCGCCAGTGAGCCCCCTTTTACAAGAAATGACCGAAGGCTAAAGCATAACTGTTTGTGAGCATGGGCCAACAAAGCGTTGATATTAGAACGCCTTGCTGTCGGTTCTATGTTTGGGCAACACCACCTAGATTATTGGCTCGGGCCAGTGGCGCAGCCAGGGGTGGCAAAAAAGGCCCGTGCCCCCCCCCCCCCCCCCCTCTCCGATTTTTTTTTCTTTTGCCATGGCATACAGAGCACATAATGACGCTCGACCACATCTGCCTGCCCGGCCCCCCACTTCAGATCGAAATGGTGCCCCCCTCCCCCCCCCCATTCCGAAAAAAATTTCTGCCTACAGCCCCTGGCTCGGGCCCGTGTCGGGCCCGATCGGTAGTCGGGCCGGGCCGGGCCGGGTAGGCTCAATTTTTTCTCGGGCTCGGGCCGGGCCCGGGTCTCGCTTTCGAATCACTGGGCCGGGTTCGGGCGGGTAAACTTGAACGAGTTCCTGGCCCGGGCCGGGCCCGGGTCGAGAATCACGGCCCGTGCAGTCCTCTAGCTCTTCTCGATATGTTCATGTAACGGACTCTCCATTTCAGCTGCCGCTGATTGGTGGGAGCTTGGCCAGTATCACGCCCTGTCTTTCCGGTTCTTCCTCTTCAACGTCATTTTGACGTCACCAAGTTTTTAACAACTCTCGACTCAAATTAGAGGTAAGAAATGCGCTTCTGCATTAGAGGGATAAAAAATAGGAAAGGGCGTGCCTAGCATCTATAAGCCAACCTCTGCTGAACCCGGTTCCTCTTCGGTCTCGCGCCCCGATTCCCATCATGCTCTTGTTTTTGCTTTTCTCGGTGAGCTCATGCAAAAGAAAAAAAAAACCGGATATTCACGAGCGTGCGCGCCTCACGTCCGCAAAGCAGCCTCCTCCGACGCCACTCGTGCTTCATGCATGCTCCTGTTTCATTTTTTATGGCTGGAGAGTTCTCGATGTGTACCCATAGTGGACTGTATTTCGGGCGCAGCTGGTTGGCTGCAGTTAGGTGGTCAGCACGCCCCCCTGTTTCCGGCTCTTCTTCCACAACGTCACTTTGATGTCACGAAACTTTCACAACTCTCGACACTAATGAGAGGAACGGAATGCGCTTCAACGCAACAAACGCAGCGCCCAGACATCCGCTTTTGGGCGTACGTCACGGAAGCCGAGCATAAATTCTGATCGCGATCGAATTAGGTTTGATGCAGCCGCCCGTCTAACGCACCTGTGAATGTGAGCACGCATTCCCTGCATCGTTCTCAAACACCTGGGACACACTCATATGCAGCTTCAGAGTTGACAAGTTCCTATTTCTCTAAATTTCGTCACCTCTCTTCTTACGCTGGGAAGGTGCTGGCGGGTTCCGTGTATGGACGTGGTCAAGAGCAAACGTCCCGGCTCACTGTTTTTTCGAGTAAGTGCATGCGCTCAGCCGAAATTGACTGTGGACATCTCCTTTAGATGAAGACATCGAGAATAGCTCCGCGGAAGTTGTCGTATATTCTCTCCTCCAGAAGACTCAATAGTATTGCCACGAGCGTTTCTTGTTTCAATTTTGCTGTATTCGGTTTGCACCCACAAAGACTGTCAGCAATGCCCTTCGCAAACCGCGCCTCAGTGTTCGAGAAGCTTCGCGATTGGAGTAGATCATTTTGTTAAGATAGCGCGCAGGACGCGGACAGTCAAGCTTATTCCAGAGCTTGCGCGGACACCAGTGATAAGGCTGGAAATTTCGACGCACGATGTATAAAAGACGGCACGTACCAACGATGGTAAGTTTATCGACGACCGACGCTCTGTTCGCCGCTATCAATGGACAATGTTTATTGCTACGTTTGACATTCTGTTTCCCGGCCACTAGTTCTGCCAAGTAACGGGTTTCACCTTGGACAAGCGGACTGCTGCCTTCGGCCACATCACGACCCCGCGACAGTATTGCCTGACCTCAACGCTGCGGTGTCCTACTGCCTTAAAAGGGCGACGACCCAACTCGCTGGATAGCATATTCCTTAAGTGGGCGTATTACATCGTGCATAGATAAATGAAATAGATTAATATACAGGGTGTCCCAGCTATCTTTACCCAAGGGTTAAAAAAACTACAATATTTGAGGCAGGCGAGTGAAATCAGTTGAACACTGCTTACAGCTATCTTGCGCACTACAGGCAATTTTTTCTTTTGGAATTAACGAATTTGTTAATTATGATTAATTTACTAAATTGATAAATGTTGACTTTACGCAAGAAATGAGAGTTGCAAAGTTCGAGGGCGTCTTCAGAAACCCCCATTGCATCATTTGCGATAAAGAAAGTTTTACGCGTACCATTTTTTCCATGCTGCAAAGAAAGCCCCCGAAACACAAAAAATACCACGTGACTAGCGCATTCGCGCGCCGCGACCATGCTGCTCTCAGCCGTGGTTCGAGCAAACAAAATCAGCCGCGACCACGACCCGCCGGCTGCGTTGCAGATAAATTTTGCGGTGGTTTCTTCGCCCGCGCTCGCTACAACTTGCTCAGTCACGAGCGCCAACTGGCTGGCAACGGGACCAAGAAACCACTGCCAACTTATTGGCCTACCGCTGCAACGCAGCCGGCGGGTCGTGGTCGCGGCTGATTTTGTTCGCTCCAACCACGGCTGAGAGCAGCACGGTCGCGGCGCGCGAATGCGCTAGTCACGTGGTATTTTTTGTATTTCGCGGGCTTTCTTTGCAGCATGGAAAAAATCGTACGCGTAAAACTTTCTTTATCGCAAATGATGCAATGGGGGTTTCCGAAGACGCCCTCGAACTTTGCAACTCTCATTTCTTGCGTAAGGTCAATATTTATCAATTTAGTAAATTAATCCTAATTAACAAATTCGTTAATTACAAAAGAAAACATTGCCTGTAGTGCGCAAGATAGCTGTAAGCAATATTCAACTGATTTCACTCGCCTGCCTCATATATTGTATTTTTTAACCCTTGGCTAAAGATAGCTGGGACACACGGTATATCGATGGCTTATTGTACTTTTTTTTTCTTACCTTTTGACTCGAGTGAGCCGATAAATAAATAGAGAAGTAAAGGCAATGAAAAACTTAGAATAACCGATAGCTGAGCTAGGTATATGTATTCATGTTAAAACGACATGACCTGAAAACACACACTCAAGAGTGAAGTTAAGAGAGGGACCAGTTATTTCTCACGTAGGCCATCACGCGCAACTGACTGATAGGTATCGCCTTTTGCCTGGGTATGCGCGGATAAGTATATACGTAATTTTAGTGTGGAGCACTTTAGGGGCCCGGACTTAGCAGAGCAATGATTTGGGCTAGTTGGTGGTGGTTCATGATTTCTTGTTGCGCTGAAGCTGATGAAACGAGGATGATACAGGGACTAGAGGGCAGGTGGCGCGCGAACTCACAACCAGGGCTGTCGCATGCTGTCATCGTATGCTGTCGTACCTTGGTGTAACGCAGGCAAAACCACGTATAGCATAGCCATCTGTAGCATAGTGAGCTTGCGCTCGCACCAAGAAGAAGACTTCTTCCTCTTGTTATTCGAGCGCCTTGATGATGATATTAAGCAGTGCATCTGAATGCAACAAAAACCGAAAACGAAAAACGAAAAAAAAAACGATATTTTTGATCGGAACGAAAACGTAACCAAAACGTTATCTATTATTTCGTCCCGGAGTGAAACCAGAACTTTGTTCTCGTTTTCCGGTTCGCTCGGAAACTTGGAAATCCAGAAAAACCGAGGTCATACAACGAGAGCAATAATGCACATCTCGGAGTATAGAACTGGCGCGTACCTCAGGCAAGAATTAAAGTAAAGATGAGTTGAAATTGTGCGAAAAACGAAAACAGTGGCAACCAGAGATGTTTATATTAACTCAAGTGGACTTTCGTGTGCCTGAGATAGATTACAGCGTTGATAGGGCATTCTGGCGCGCAAGCTTGTTTTATTTGAACAACGGTCTCGCAAATGAGAGGTACGATTGATGACGGTCATACTCGCTCCCTTGACGCAAAGCATTGAGCGAGCTCAAAATATTCGTAATTGACTTTTAAAAAGCCTGCTATAACTTTGAAGGGCGCTGAAACTAGAGCGCTGCACGGGCTGATTTTTCCGGCCAGTGCCCAGCCCGGCCCGAAAACGCTATGCTCCGGCCCTCCCAAGCACGGCCCGGCCCGGTGTTTTTAAATATGGCCCGTTCCCGGCCCGGGCCCGAAAGGCTTGGGCCCGGCCAGGCCAGGCCCGGCCCGTTTCAGCCAACTATGCCTTAAGCATAAACGAGGCACTCTCCAATCTTCGGTTATTTTGATGACGCCTGCCCCGCACAACACATTTTATAGAGTGTTTTGATAACTTCGTTCAGTGTCACGAATTTCACTGGTACTGCGTATACTTTCGCTTAATTACGCCCGTAACACTTGTGCGAAATAATTGCAGGGCAATATCAAATATAATTCCATGCAATTATTTATCAAATATATGCCATGCCTTGCCCTTTCTTCCTCATGTCGCATGCTTATCGGGCGCGATGAACTGATTTCGCTCCGTTTTGTGAGTTTCAGATTGCGCAAGCGGAAATAACAGAGTGTAGCCGACAAACTCGAAATCCTGATAGGCTCAACGCTTAGCGCTAACATTCCAGAGGTGCTTTATGAAGAAATAAGTGCTGAGGAGATATCACCTGTAAAAATTGTAGTGAAGGCGAGAACGAAACCAAAGGAAGAGGCGCCGGATTATTTGATTCTTCCAATAGATGAACTCTCTACACCGAAGACGATGCAGCTCTGCAGAAAAAAGGTCAGCCCACTTTCAAGGGTTTTTTTTGTAGATTTTTGATTGCGATAACAATTATATGGGCACCCTGTACAGGATTTCACCGTTGCCTTCATGTTCCCAATAAAGTCTAAATGAATAAGTTTTGTACGCACATCTTATGCTGTACCCGCGAGTAAAAGCTCGCGAACGCTAGCGATGAACACGGCTGTAGCATAGATAAAACAAGCTGCCCGTCTTCATCGCACGCAGGACGTATGCGAAACGGCACTCCAGAGTGTGCCGTCGATTGCTCCTCAAACACAAAGAAAGCCCCGTCCGTCTTTTGCTGGACGAAGGAGTATGAAGGGACGCCGCGGTAGGGGTGCTGCGTGGCTCGAGCCGCAACTGTGAACTTTGCCTATCAAGGCGTGGTCGCAAGCGCTGGCGCGTGCACTCTCTCGGCAGACATCAGCGAACGGCTCATATTTCCTTCTACGCGCTATGATCTCACCACTTCGTGCTGTGACGACTGATGCGACAAACTCTACGAAAAGCGATTTTTTCTCGGGAGAGGCCATATTCCCGCCCACCAGCGTTTTGCAGTTCCGTGATATCGGATGAAAAAGAGTTGGCTGCTAGCCTTAGTTCGTTGTAACATTAGGACATGTTGCTATTCACTGCTTCGCCCTTTCGGGGAAACAGATTGTCTTTCCAAAATTGAAGGGACAAATTTCTATCCCCACAACCCCACAAACTCTTCAATCCTGAATCTACCCCACCCTCCCCTTGCGCCGCGCCGCCGTCGATCTGATAAACCCCGCGCCATCGACGCGCCGCCGCCGGAGGTGGAAACACCAGCGCGCCGCCGCCGGAGGTGGAAACACCAGCGCGCCACCGCCGGTGGTTTTGGGACCGGCGCACAGGTCTAGTTGTAAGTTCAGCGGCTCGTAGAGCCAATGTAAACATATCTTTTAGATAAACTGCGCAGAAACAGTGAGCGACAAAGAAGAAACTTAGAGGAAATGAGGCTTAATTAAAGGAGGGTATGCGGATTTCGCGTTTGGCATCAACTATACGAATTGTATATAACCGCCAACTCCACTGCGTGCTCCACGAATTTCCCGAGCGCATACAATAGCTAGTTCGAATTCAAGGGCTGATCCAACATGTCCTCTTCATTCTCCTTTTGTACGACTGTTTTAATAATCACGATGTTCAATAAATTTGCTTGCTGGCTGTGTAAACAAAAAAATCCGGCAGATCCCACGCACTGTGGGAATCGATGCAATGCGAAGCAGCCAGCAAGGAGCAAATCATGTTGTACATAATATGCATATCGTTATTTACATGTTAGGACCTGTCATATGTGTTCATCATACCGTCACGTGACGCAATACAAATTTTGGTGTATATCAAGCTAGCGAACTGGACGCAAGCACACCATGAGCATGGCATGTAAATGACATTGTAGATGACATGCATGCCAAGATTTTCATGTTACCACCTGCCACTTACGTTCGCTTAATTTTTTACCTCATATTGCAGCGAGACGCCAGACCAATCTGCCTCCGATTCGCATGCGTTCGTATTCCCGCGCTCTGAGCATCGTGCTGACGCCATCCGCGTTCCAGCGTTTAAATTGACGGACACTTTGTCAATTCCAAAGTGTGTTCCTCGAACGCCTGTGCCCACTGAGACGGGGTCGGTCAGAATGGAACGTGATGCGCGCGTCTCCCTCCTTGCATGATTAGAGACGCTGGGCAGAGCGACGCAACGCAAGCAAAGCGCGAGCGCTGTAGAGGCCAACGCGACCGGCGTCCGTTTGCGCGCCCCGGTGCCCACCTGGCACCGTGCCAGGGCACGGCTGGAGGGACGGACGATCGGATGGACGATCGGACGGACGTGAGCATGAGACATTAAAGGCTTTCACCTTAAAAATTTGGTGTATATCAAGCTGGCGAAATGGCCACAAGAGTGTCATGATCGTGGCATGCAAGTCATGTTGCACATGACATGTCATGACTTGCATATCAACACTTGTCATTTATCCTCGTCATGCAGTCACGTCGCTGAATACCAAATTTGGTGTATATCAAGCTAGCGAAACGGCGACGGGAGTACCATGAGCGTAGCATGCAAGTCATGTTGCACATGACATATCATGATTTCCATATTACCACTTGTCATTTATGCTCGTCATACAGTCACGTCCCTCAATACCAAATTTGGTGTATTTCAAACTAGCGAAACGGCCGCGAGCGTGCCATGAGCGTGGCATGCAAGTCATGTTCCACATGACATGTCATGATTTCCATATGACCACTTGGCATATATGTTCGTCATACAGTCACGTCACGCAATACCAAATTTGGTGTATACCAAGCTAGCGAAACGGCCGTCAGCGCGCCGTGAGCGTGGCATGTAAATCATGTTGTACATGACTTGCAGGTAATGATTTTCATATTTACACCTGTCATTTATGTTGGTCATGCAGAAATGTCTCATCGTACCAATTTTTGGATATATCAAGTTAAGAAAACGGCCTCAGGAGCACCGTTGCCATGGCGTGTAAATCATAGTTTTCATGACAAGTTATTCATGATTTTCATGATATGACCAGTCATTCATGTTTGCCATAGAGTCATGTTATTCCATACCAATTTTGGTATAAATCGCATTAACGATACGGCCGGGAGAGCACAAAGTCGTAGGCGGCTAGATAGATAGATAGATAGATAGATACGCTCAAAGCCGCCGAAGTTCGCTAAGAAATGCTTCGCATTTAAAACGAGTTTCGGTTTCCTTAAGTATTTTCACGGGGAGAAAAGGCGCTGTAGAATATACTTACAAGGCTTGTGCAGTACACAGTGGCAGGCATACAATGTGGAGCCCAGTCTGCACGAGAGGTCCATGTTGCGTATGCCATGTAGCGCATGTGCAACACCACGAAAGCGTATTTGAACTCGGTGGGTGTGACGTAAATATACAGTTGTTGGTAGCGCCAGTCCCTTTGCCTGCTCTCCATTTTAGATGTGAAGCATCTTATGGCGAAGTTCAATCCGGTGGTGGTGGTGGTGTGCGGCGTGACCACCCTTACTGCGCATGCGCAAACCCTTTAAAAAAAATAAATATAAAAAAACCTCCTCTCCCCCTCTCTCTTTTCTAGGCATCCCTTCCCGCGGCGACCACACCCTCACTGCGCATGCGCGTCCCCTCCCTCTCTACGCTCCTACGCTCCCCCCTCTCCCCTCTAGGCATCCCTTCCCGCGGCGTCCACACCCCCACTGCGCATGCACGTCCCCCCCCTCTCTCTCCTCTCCTACGCTCCCCCCCTCTCTCGCCTGGCGACGCCGAAGCAGGCAGCGTTTGCTAACGAGTTTCTTGGTTGAAAAAACCGGCTGCTCGCGCTGCACAACCGTTCATTCGCCACCCCGTATATATGGCACTGGATCTTGACCTGCAATTGAGGTAGTGCTGGTGGGAGATTTCTCCTGTGCGTTGTTGAACAATAAAAATCGCAGCGTGCGCGTTAACTAAAAGCGGACGGCGGGTCTCTGTGTCCAGTCGGAGTCTTCTGTCTCTCATTGCCCATTAGCAGCGATTGGCATGTTCCAGTAGGAAACACCGGTCCATCACTGCGTGCTTTGCGCCTCCCCAGGTTTCTCTCCTGCGCAACGCCGCGATGAGCGCCAGCGTCAACGCCGCCGCCAGTGTAATAGTTAGCGCCCGCTGCTTCGCATCTACACATGGTTCCCTTTAGCGGGAGATGGTGCAATTTTTGTGTGCTCGTAGATTTGTCGCGCTCATTCTATTAGTGTTCATGGGTAGCCAACAAGCCCAACAGTCTGTTCTGCTAAAAATCTCCCAGCGTCGAGTTATTCCGAACTGTGGTCATCTCTGGCGCCCCGTGGCATCAGCCCCGGCGGCGAAGGCACCGTCCCACTGCTTGGTTGGTCCGAGTGATATCGCTTCAGCCGATTGACGTGAACAATATCAGAAGACAATCACGCCATAGTGGTGTTAAGGGGTTCGATTTTTTATGTCACGGCGGTGACTTGGCGCAAGGCACCATACGGGCCGGCGTACGGCGAGGTCACCTTCTCGTATACAGGCCAACTCTCTCTGTGACGGCGTCCAGAGAGGGACCGTGTCACCCGGGTTGAAGTGGACATCACGGTGGCGGGAATTCTAGACGAGTCGTTGCTTTTCCTGCGAAGCGCTAAGACGCAGGCGGGCAATGTCACGTGCCTCTACAGCTACAGAGGAGACATCACGGGCGTAATCTGATGTCGTGTGGACAACGGCAGGAAGGAGAGTGCCAAAAGGTAGCATGGTTCTCGTCCGCGCAAGAGGGAAAAATGGAGAGAAACCTGCAGTATCATGCTGTGATGTATTATAGCCAAATCTCACGAATTCCAGGCGTCCCAGTCACGATGGTCAGAATAAACGTACATGGCGAGCATGCGATAGTTCGATTGAGCCGCTCTGTGAGGCCGTTGGTCTCAGGGTGATACGTGGTTGTCAACTTGTGATTTGTGGCGCGAGAGGGCAGTATGTCTTGCACAATCTGTGATAGAAAGTAGCAGTGAGCAGTTGCCGAGGAGCGCCATGGTTAAGTATTACACCTTCTAGGAGGAAGTCTACGACGTCGTTGGCACAACTGGTTGGAAGGTCCCGTGGCAACGGCTATCCACCTAATGGTGTAATCCGTGGCAACGGCTATCCACTTCTTTCCACTGACCGATAAAGGGAAAGAGCCAAGCTGGTCTGGACCTACCCTGTAAACTGGTTCAGGTGGCATCTCAAAAAGGGTGAAGGCTTCCCGCTGCAAGGGCGGCTGGTCAGTTGCGGGGCTGACAGGATTTGCACGAAGCGACGGACCAGTAATTACTGGCCCAAAAGAAGAGACGTCGAACACGGTCATAAGTCCTAGGGACTCCCAAATGACCAGCCGTTGGAATATCACTGCAACTGCGCCAGGATTCATAACTACTGAACGGCCCCACGAAGCAAGACCATAACACGAGGGAGCACACGAAACACAAGCGCTGAACTCTCAACTGAACTTTTATTGACATGCGCAGCATAAAGAACGAGGACCCGTGGTCATAGAGGTCTTTACTGCTCAAATGGCTAGCTATGAATCCCTAACTTCGTGCTCCTCGCTCCTTTTGTCTCTCGCCTCCCTCCAAGTCCATGCCCCACTTCTTTATTGTCAACACACACACACAGACTATATATATATATATATATATATATATATATATATAGTGGGTGTGTGTGTTTGTTGACAATAAAGAAGTGGGGCATGGAGACTATAGGATACTATGGATACATATAGAAAGAAAGTTCTGTGGGTCCCGTGCACATGTAGTCAACAATCGAAGGAGCACACACACGAAAATTGAATATTTTTTACCGGTGAACGTTAATCAGTAAAAAATACTTAATTTTCGTAAGTTTGCTCCTTCATTTCTTGACTATAACTCTCTATCTCTCTGTCTCTTATATATATATATATATATATATATATATATATATATATATATATATATATATATATATATATATATATATATATATATATACTTACAAGTCATGGTTCGTCTTATATTGCGTTGATGTCGCATGTGTGCATCACTCCGACGAAGGCCGGTCCCGCGACCGAAACGCCAGTCCTTCCGAGAACAATTTTTTCCTACTTGCTTGATATATTTTTTGAACTATATATATATATATATATATATATATATATATATATATATATATATATATATATATGTATATATATATAGTTGCAGCAATGAAATAACGCTGGCCCCGGTAGAATAAGGAACAAAAGAGAGTACGACGCACGTTGGTTTTGCACGGTATATTTTCTGACGTTTCGGCTGGTGGACCAGCCTTTGTCAAAGTAACAAGTACATGTCAACGCGTTTCCTTATAAATACGATTCACATGAGATAATATAGGATGGCGACGTAGATCAGCGATTATACAATTCATGGTGTGAAGTGTTGATGACGGTACAGTTAGATGTCATGCGGAAAAATAAAAAAAGTGATAAAAAAGATATATGCATATAAATATAAAACACTAAAGGGCAGAAATCACTTCTTCGCGCACACATCATAACTATGTAAGAACCGGAGGTAGAAAATAACAAAACTACAATGCAAACATGAAAATATCAAAGCGCCGCGTGATATTGCAGTCAGATTGTGCGTCACATACACAGCTCAGTCATTGTGATATGAATAAGATGAGTAGTTGATGCTTTTATTGGCGCGTGCGCGTTGAAATATTCTTGCATCCATGCTTATGGTAACGGCGGCGATTAATCAACGCAAGTAACTGTAAAACTTGGATACATAAATATACACAATCAAAGAGGCGTTAGAGACGGTATCCAACAAGCTTAACCGATGACGCCACAGGCCGTAGGTTAAGGCTGATGATGCTTGCTGGGCACGCTAGAAAGTGTGCCTGTACTTTCGTTTATACCTGATGACACGGTGTTGAATTGATAGATGAGGTACGACTCGCGGATTTCACAATCGTGATGAGAATGAAAGCCTGATTCAAGTATAGTGACTCTGATTTTTTCGAAAGAGTGCCCTGGTAAGCGAATATGTTTTGAAAGCGGAAGGTTAGGTAGCGTATTAGTGTGCGATCTATGATTGTTGAAGCGTATTCGGAACGACGTTTATGTTTGGCTAATATACTGTTTTTGGCAGACGGCGCACTCGAACATGTATATAACGTTAGAGCTATCGCAATTAAAGGAGCCGCGAATCTTAAGGGTGAAGTTTGAAGACGTACTAACGGCTTCCTGGGTGGTTTGAAGATGTACACAAACCTTGCAGCGTGGTTTGTTGCAAGGTGCACAACCAGATGTTATGGGTTCGTTTAATTTTGACGATGTTAACATATCGTGGAGATTCTTCGAGCGCCGATAAACTACGCGAGGTGGTTCAGGAAAGATATTTTTCAGATGCTCACTTTGGGCAAGGATGTTGTGGTGGCGTTTGAGTATAGAAAGAACCTTTGGCACTGATGCCGAGTAGGTTAATACGAGATTAGTGCCAGCCCGTTGTTCAGGCAAACGGTTTCCGCTAAGGATGTCGGCTCTATTCAATTGGTCTGCTCGGTCTATAGCGTCATCGACCAAGTCCGCCGGATACCGTCGTTTAATGAGAGCGCTTTTAAGTTGCTCGCAATTAGATAAGAAATCTTCGCGGTTGGAACACAATCGCTTGAAACGATGAGCCTGACTTTAAGGTATACCTGTCTTGCAATGTCGCACATGGCTGCTCTGGAAATGTAGAAGCTGGTTTCGATCAGTAGGTTTGCGGTATAATTTTGTGAGCAATTTTCCTTCAGAAAGCGTGACGGTGACATTCAGAAAGTTAAGCGAATTTGTCGAATAACTGTGCGAAAGCTTGATTGACGGATGAAAATTGTTGAATCCTTCTATAAACTTTAAGAGCGTGTCCTCCCCATACGTCCAAATTAAGAATATATCATCTATAAACCGTCTATAAAACAAAGGGTGCAGGTCAGTGCTGGACAGATAATCATTCTCTACAATGCCCATGAAAATGTTGGCATAAGTAGGGCCTATTCGGGTTCCCATTGACGTACCGCTGATCTGAACGTAATGGCAATTGATAAATTCAAAATTATTGAGTTCAAGGATAAGCTTCAATAGCAGTTGCAGGGCTTCTTTATCTATAGGTGTCTCGAAGCAAGAATCCTCGTATGCCTTAAGCACTGCAGCAATTCCATCGGCATGCGGTATGTTGGTATAAAGTGAGGCGACGTCCAGTGTTACAAGTATCGCATTTTGGGGAACGTTAAGGCTTAATATGTCTTGAAGAAAATTATTGGTGTCCTTGACAAATGATGGAAATGTCTCGGGAATATGTTTAATAACGGAATCAACATAGCGCGACAAGTTCTCGGTTGTAGTGTTTATACCGGAGATGATCGGACGGCCCGGGTTACCTTGCTTATGAATCTTCGGGAGCATGTAAAATCTGGCGGCCACAGGACTGAGCGGAATAAGTGACCGAACAGTTTTTTCCTCTAGTTTTTTTTTTCTTTTGATAGAGTCATAAGCTTATCCTGCAAGATGGACTTAAAATTATCTGTTGGGTCGGTCGGGAGGGCTTTATAAAAACTGTCGTCCGAGAGTTGTCGTGTAGCTTCCGCTATGTAATCCTTCCTATTAAGGACGACGATTGCTCCTCCCTTATCGGCAGGTTTAATGACAATGTCAGGGTAATTGGATAGCTCTTCAAGCGCTGCTTTTTCCTTCTTTGTCAAGTTTTGTCGGTAAGGAACACGGGTCTTGTACGCGTCAAGGACGTCACGTTGTACAGCACTGATGTACATATCGAGACATTGATTACGTTGTGGTGGTGGTGTCCACCTCTTGTGCGAGGGCATAGGTAATGTATTATTGGTGGAATTTTCACGGTCGTGAAAGTATTCTCTCAGGCGCATGTTACGTGCAAAGTTGTCCAAATCTTTTAAAAGCTGGAATTCACTAAATCCACCTGAGGCTGGGCAAAAAGTAAGACCCTTCGACAATGCAGCTATTTGAGCACCAGAAAGAGTGATAGCCTATAGGTTTACGATATTGTTGCTGGGTTCAGTGGGCATGCTTCCGACTGACGATTTAACAGGAGCATTATTTGTATTAGCGGTACATACAGACGGGTCCACGCCGTCGCGAATGAATTTATTGCGTTTGAGCATGCTTAAGTTATTCTTCTTCTTATGCTTATAGGCTTTCAAGCATTCCGATTCACGAGACCCCAACTGAGCAGTAAGGCGGGCTTCTTCGCTATGAAGGCAAAGCGCACGTGATTTGTAGTGATCAATAATTATACGTAGTAGTTCTAGAGAGGCGTCACTTAATACCTGTTGCCACTTGGCTTTGTGTAAAGCAGAAAGATCGCAAGTGGCCGGTTGCAATCTTAGCTGTAAACCTTTGGGAACTTTAGACGCACTCAAGTATGCCGCAATGCAGTGACATGCAGCTCTGAACGAATGCCTTTATCTGCGATCTTTCTAGATTTCAGAAATGTTCTAGAAGAATCATGCACAACAGATTTACCAGGAACTGGGAGTCAGTTGGTAGCGTTGTCGCGAGTGGGGTTCTTTCGGGAGGGGTAGCGGCGGCCCAAGGACGGAGTAGTCTGCGCACTTTCCTCACGAAGGTTCTGGCGGGTGAGAACTGGAGAGTTGATTTTGGCGTCTGGGGAGGGTTGAGGGTAGCACCCCCTTGGACAAGTCTGCGTAGCACCATGTGAAGGGTAGCACGACGCGAATTCACACCACAGGGACACTTTGTTGTCGTTGCGCTTGCAGCAAAGTTCACGAATGTGGCTGGCCATGAGAGCGACACCTTCGAAACTCGGATGAAGACCGTCGGCAGCCAGTACGCGCCCTGGGGGCAGGTGTTGGAAGCCGTGGTCCAGGAAGAAGACTTTTCTTGAGTGACTGCCTTAGCATTCTTTTCTTGAGTGACTGCCTTAATATTAAGTCTTAACATTCCGCAAAATGCGATACTTGTAACACTGGACGTCGCCTCACTTTATACTAACATACCGCATGCCGATGGAATTGCTGCAGTGCTTAAGGCATACGAGGATTCTTGCTTCGAGACACCTATAGATAAAGAAGCCCTGCAACTGCTATTGAAGCTTTCTTTCTTTCTTTCTTTCTTTCTTTCTTTCTTTCTTTCTTTCTTTCTTTCTTTCTTTCTTTCTTTCTTTCTTTCTTTCTTTCTTTCTTTCTTTCTTTCTTTCTTTCTTTCTTTCTTTCTTTATTTGTTTCTTTCTGTACATGAACAGAAAATGGAGCGAAGGCAAAAGGCTAGAAGCCTGACAAAGGGCCTTCGCTCCAAATGCAGTGAGGCACGCAGGCCATCATAAGCACTTAGCAAGATACAATTGATAGGAATGAAAAATGAGATAAAAAAAAGGTACACGTGCAGAATAATGTAACGCATACAGCAACAATAAAGCATTATTAATCGTAAGCATATATATACACAACGACTGTAGTGTTCAACGTACCAGTACAACATTAGCTGTAAGTGCTCAACACCCATATTTAAAGCAAGGAGAAACTAAAAAAAAGAAAAAAAACAACATAAACAGAGATATGCTTGGGGAAAAAACAAACAGATACATTTAAGAAACAGTCACATGGTGTAATATTTGCACCAATAAAAACCTAAAATACATCATAGGCAAGCAGAAAGAAACCAACACTCAAGGAAATCCAATGTTGTTTTGTATTAGTGCCTTCTTGATCATTTCCTTGGAGATTGTGCTATCTATATCTAGAAGGCGGTCGATTTTGTTTAGAAAGGTGGGTATCTGAAAAGATGTGTGTTGCCGTCCGTAAATCGTTCCAATCTTTGGAGTCCTTTTTGCATAAGTACGAAAATCATACAGTGTACCACGAGGATCCTGCGAACTATACAGTCTATTGCGTTTTATATGCTGATATAATTTGAAATAATAAATCTGATTGGCTTTGAGCATAAGGTATTTCGAAAATAGCGGTTCTGTCCGCAAGTCACGTATGGGGCCATGGAAATCCTCAAAGATTCTCAGGACCCTCTTTTGCAAAATAAGCAGTTTAGAATAGTTCGTTTGTATTGTAGTCCCCCCACACAAGCGTGCAGTAAGAGAGTCGTGAGTAGATGAGAGTGTAATAAAGTGTGTTTTTCAGTCACAGTGGTATGAAAGAATTTAACTTGTATAGACATCCAATACTTTTACTTAATTCTGGTATTAACTTCGCTATATGTTCATTCCAGGATAAGTCTTCTTGAAACCAGACACCTAGGAACTTCTGAGACTTAACCTGTTCTATTATATGGCCCTGGTAGGCAATAGTCATAGTAAAATTTCTTGGCTTATTCACGGGGGTAAACAGCATGTATTTGGTCTTATTTGCGTTTAAGCACAACTTATTGAGTTTTAGCCATGATGATAGCTGGTTCAAAAAACGATTCACATTCCCTTCCAGGTCGACAAGAGAAGAGCCCTCAAAAAAGATGTTAGTATCGTCCGCGTACATTACTAGTTTGGGGCAATCTGGAATGCGGCAAAGATCATTAATATAAATTATAAATGGGAGGGGACCCAGAATGGATCCCTGCGGCACTCCTTTCTTCACTGCAACGTGTTCTGATGGCTCGTTATTTATGCTCACAAACTGGTATCGATTTGTTAAATAGCTTTGCAATAAGTCATATGCAATTCCTCGTATACCGCATGTGCTTAATTTATGTAAGAGGACGTCATGACATACGGTATCAAACGCTTTACGTAGATCTATGAATAACCCAACTGTGTATAATTTTTTTTCAAAGTTATCTATTATGTGATCTTTTATTTGCAGTAATGCAAGTTCGGCAGACTTGTTTTTTTGGAAGCCAAATTGTGCATCATTTATGATATTGTATTTATCAAAAAAATCCTGGAGCCGCTCGTTCATTGCACGTTCATATACTTTCAACAGGAATAGCTAGCACTGATATGGGACGATAGTTGGTCATGTGTTTCGGATTGCCTCCTTTGAAGATAGGACATACGCGAGCAATTTTCAACTTGTCTGGGAAAATACCCGTGGTAAAAGAAAGGTTGATAATATGCGCTAGTGGAACGGATAACACATCGGCCACGTACTTTATCGGCGCAGGTTTTATTTCGTCGTACCCTGCTGCACATTTATTTTTTATTTTCTTAATACCTTTTTCAATTTCGGTGCATGTGACAGGAGCTAACAAAATTGTGTTAGGAATGCTGTAATTGTTTGACGAGAGATTTAGATCCTCACCATCGGTGTCATCTTGAGTGTCACAGCTAGTTATGAAATACTTGTTGAATGCCATTGCCGCACTAACATTATTAAGGACACCCGCTTCTGTCTCTATGGTGGTTACATTGCTATTAGTTTTGTGACCCAGCAGATCTCTCACTTCTTCCCAAATTTTCCTGGTGTCATTGCTTATTCTGCTGAAAACCTCTTCGTAATAATTCATTTTGGCTTGTTTCAACTCATGATTAAGTTGATTTCTGTACTTCTTGTATTCCTTTAGCATGTTTATGTCACGGGATTTCACAAATGCATGAAACATGCGATGTTTCTTCGTTATTTTTTTTGTGTAGGGCATTTGTAATCCATGGTTTTCTTATTCTTTTGCTCTGATGTTTTTTCAGAACCTTTGGGAACGCAATATCATAACATTTTTTCAGTTTTTCAATAATATCTCATACGCAACGTTTGGGTCCACTTCCTGAAGTACATGCTCCCAATCTTCTTGAAATATTCGTTGACGAAATAGCTCCAATGTATGAACGTTGATTTTACGGAATACCACCTTTTCGTTCTTATTAGTTAGATAACGGTCACACGATGCAGGAAAGGCTAGAAAAATTGGCAGATGGTCGCTTATTTCTAAAGAAAGTGTCCCAGCGACAGACGATGATGAGCACAAGTTCGTAATACAGATATCAAGCAGAGTGGCCGTTTCAGCCGTCAGTCGCGTGGCTTTTGTGATAACGTTTTCACAAGCAAAATAATTCATAACATCTGTTAGCTGTCTAGCACAGGCATCCAGTGAAAGCATATCGATGTTGACGTCACCCATAACCGCGAAAGGTAAACCAGAACGACAGGAATAATTCAGCACATTTTCTATTGACTCCAAAAATGCTGGCTTGCTACCTGAGGGTGGCCTGTACACCACGGTTACAAGCGCCCTTGGCAGGCGTATCATTAAGCATTCAATATTTTTGTTTACACTGGAAAATTCTGGAATTAGTTCATGGTTATATATTTCCTTAACGTAAATGGCCACACCACCTCCTCGCCCTTCAGTACGCACTAGGCCATTATAAGTATAACCTTGAAAAAAAGGACGATCTTCGCCTGTCTTTAGCCAGGTTTCCGAAAACATAAGTACATCAAAAGTGATAGACAAACGAGAGCAACAGTCAACCAGCTGTTCTTTTTTGTTACGTATGCTGCGTACGTTCACATGAAATAATGTTAATCGCCTATGTGCGTCGTGCAGCAGTGAATTGAAAGATTCAAGCTCATAATAGCACACATTAGCCATTTCAGTAGGATATCGACAATGCAATAACCACCAGTTCAACTGCCACTGATTTAATCCGCCTCTGCAGTCATTTTACTTATATCGCGGATAGTGGCTATCTTGAGCACCGCCGAACTTTCATTTCGACGAGCGAAAACCTTCCCACCTGTCGTCCAGACGAACTTCCAGTTCATTTCCCTTTTGCGTTGTATTGCAGCCCCAAGTAGTTGTTTGTCATTCCTTGTTAAGTGTTCATTAACATACACTGGGGAAGACACTCGACCACCCAGTGCCACACTGTCAATTTTAACCCTCTATTGCATGAATTATGAAAAAATCAATTGAAAAATTATTTGATCATTTTTTATCATTAACTACATGAAGAATAACATGTACAAAAATTTTCAGATTTATTGCGACTGTATTAAGTGAAGATAGAGGTTTGTGCCAAATATGGCACACTATGCACGTGGGTGAGCAAACTTGCTGCCATGGCTGAAAAACAAAACCTCACTGATTGCGGTCTTTTTACCTTGATTTGTGGAATAAAACAAAACAATTTCTTCCTGTGTTCAGGCATAATTGAACATTTTGGTTAGTGCATCTGACTGCCGACATCCTACGTGCAAGATGGCCGCTTACGCGTTTGGTTCTTCGCATGGTGCCGCCTTCCTGTACTTTCCTGCCCGAATTTCCAACCGCTGACTTGTGGCTGTGAGCGTCAGTAGTCGACAAATCGTAAAAGCTAAATATCGCCGTGCACTGGTTACACTTCACATAATTTTTTCGTGCACCCACGCCAATAATGTAACAAAAAATTGCCAGGTACTGCTGCTGACACTCGATATTTTCGTGAAGCATCACGAAACCTACCGCCACAACTGAAATCTGGCAAAAACGAGCTGTGGTGCATGATCTCAGAAGATTTCTTTTTGTATGTATTTGCACTGTGCAACAAAACATAGATGGCATCATATTGCACATTTCATCACTCCCATGCATACTGTGCCAAATATGGCACATACCGATTTCCGACTATATACCGTAGTGGAAAACGGAATTGGGAAGATCCTTAATGAGCATGAATTTTCAAAGCCACGAGATATGCCAAAATAATTTTTTCTTGCTTCTGCAACGAGAAAATGGTTGCAAGAAAAATATAGCAGTCACTGTTGTTCATGATCCGAGTTTGCACGTGCACCGTGAAATCTATTTCATGCCTAGATTTCATACTGCTCTAGGGATGGCAGCGCTTTTTTTATATTTAGTGCACGTAACTCTAAGGATTACTCTAACTGTGTCACATTCTCCACTGGTCATCTTGCGCCCGCTACAAAAAAATGTTAATCGGTATGTGCCAAATATGGGACGCCATGCAATAGAGCAGGGGTCTCAAACACGCGGCCCGCGGGCCGCATGCGGCCCGCCGACCTCTCTACTGTGGCCCGCGGCCCGCAAATGACTTCGTCCCATATTTCTCTTATTACTTTGTCACTATTTGCGACACTGCTAAATGGTTTTCGCATTAATTTCTGGCGTATCGTGATTAATAACTCTGTGCGGGTAAGCTGCACAGGCGGGAACAGTCTTAAGCCTTTTTTTTGTGCGGCACCAGATGGGGTCATCTTGTGTTGAAACATGACCGCGGAACTAAAACTCTATATACTTCAGGATCGGCGTCCAGATTTTAGGGATTACGTAGATCGGTATCAATATGCTGCTGGAAGCCTGGCGCTGAATCACGCAGCTGGCGATAGTTGTCCACCGGGTCATCGAGTGCTCGATTTCCTTGCTTGCTCAGATGTTCCAGAGTTCCGCCGATGCTTCAAAAAGTGTCTGCAAAAAGGCGTATCTTTTAGTACGTTGTTCCGACGTGCACTGCTGCCGGACTGCAGAAGAAGCGAGGTATCCGGAGGCTTTATATATCAGCGGGACACGTTGCCCTCTGGTGACTAACGATCTTGCAATCTTGATCACGCAGCTGGCGATAGTTGTCCACCGGGTCATCGAGTGCTCGATTTCCTTGCTTGCTGAGATGTTCCAGAGTTCCGCCGATGCTTCAAAAAGTGTCTGCAAAAAAGGCGTATCTTTTAATACGTTGTTCCGACGTGCACTGCTGCCGGACTGCAGAAGAAGCGAGGTATCCGGAGGCTTTATATATCAGCGGGACACGTTGGCCTCTGGTGACCAACGATCTTGCAATCTTGATCACGCAGCTGGCGATAGTTGTCCACCGGGTCGTCGAGTGCTCGATTTCCTTGCTTGCTGAGATGTTCCAGAGTTCCGCCGATGCTTCAAAAAGTGTCTGCAAAAAGGCGTGTCTTTTAGTACGTTGTTCCGACGTGCACTGCTGCCGGACTGCAGAAGAAGCGAGGTATCCGGAGGCTTTATATATCAGCGGGACACGTTGCCCTCTGGTGACCAACGATCTTGCAATCTTGATCACGCAGCTGGCGATAGTTGTCCACCGGGTCATCGAGTGCTCGATTTCCTTGCTTGCTGAGATGTTCCAGAGTTCCGCCGATGCTTCAAAAAGTGTCTGCAAAAAGGCGTGTCTTTTAGTACGTTGTTCCGACGTGCACTGCTGCCGGACTGCAGAAGAAGCGAGGTATCCGGAGGCTTTATATATCAGCGGGACACGTTGCCCTCTGGTGACCAACGATCTTGCAATCTTGATCACGCAGCTGGCGATAGTTGTCCACCGGGTCATCGAGTGCTCGATTTCCTTGCTTGCTGAGATGTTCCAGAGTTCCGCCGATGCTTCAAAAAGTGTCTGCAAAAAGGCGTATCTTTTAGTACGTTGTTCCGACGTGCACTGCTGCCGGACTGCAGAAGAAGCGAGGTATCCGGAGGCTTTATATATCAGCGGGACACGTTGCCCTCTGGTGACCAACGATCTTGCAATCTTGATCACGCACCTGGCGATAGTTGTCCACCGGGTCGTCGAGTGCTCGATTTCCTTGCTTGCTGAGATGTTCCAGAGTTCCGCCGATGCTTCAAAAAGTGTCTGCAAAAAGGCGTATCTTTTAGTACGTTGTTCCGACGTGCACTGCTGCCGGACTGCAGAAGAAGCGAGGTATCCGGAGGCTTTATATATCAGCGGGACAGGTTGCCCTCTGGTGACCAACGATCTTGCAATCTTGATGACGCACTGGCGATAGTTGTCCACCGGGTCGTCGAGTGCTCGATTTCCTTGCTTGCTGAGATGTTCCAGAGTTCCGCCGATGCTTCAAAAAGTGTCTGCAAAAAGGCGTATCTTTTAGTACGTTGTGCCGACGTGCACTGCTGCCGGACTGCTTATCTTTGAACTCAATAATTTTGAATTTAATAATTGCCATTACGTTCAGATCAGCGGTACGTCAATGGGAACCCGAATAGGCCCTACTTATGCCAACATTTTCATGGGCATTCCAGAGAACGATTATCTGTCCATCACTGACCTGCACCCTTTGTTTTATAGACGGTTTATAGATGATATATTCTTAATTTGGACGTATGGGGAGGACACGCTCTTAAAGTTTATAGAAGGATTCAACAATTTTCATCCGTCAATCAAGCTTTCGCACAGTTATTCGACAAATTCGCTTAACTTTCTGAATGTCACCGTCACGCTTTCTGAAGGAAAATTGCTCACAAAATTATACCGCAAACCTACTGATAGAAACCAGCTTCTACATTTTCAGAGCAGCCATGTGCGACATTGCAAGACAGGTATACCTTATAGTCAGGCTCATCGTTTCAAGCGATTGTGTTCCAACCGCGAAGATTTCTTATCTAATTGCGCGCAACTTAAAAGCGCTCTCATTAAACGACGGTATCCGGCGGACTTGGTCGATGACGCTATAGACCGAGCAGACCAATTGAATAGAGCCGACATCCTTAGCGGAAACCGTTTGCCTGAGCAACGTGCTGGCACTAATCTCGTATTAACCTACTCGGCATCAGTGCCAAAGGTTCTTTCTATACTCAAACGCCACCACAACATCCTTGGTCAAAGTGAGCATCTGAAAAATATCTTTCCTGAACCACCTCGCGTAGTTTATCGGCGCTCGAAGAATCTCCGCGATATGTTAACATCGTCAAAATTAAACGAACCCACAACATCTGGTTGTGCACCTTGCAACAAACCACGCTGCAAGGTTTGTCTACATCTTCAAACCACCCAGGAAGCCGTTAGTACGTCTTCAAACTTCACCCTTAAGTTTCGCGGCTCCTTTAATTGCGATAGCTCTAACGTTATATACATGTTCGAGTGCGCCGTCTGCCAAAAACAGTATATTGGCCAAACAGAAACGTCGTTCCGAATACGCTTCAACAACCATAGATCGCACACTAATACGCTACCTAACCTTCCGCTTTCAAAACATATTCGCTTACCAGGGCACTCTTTCGAAAAAATAAGGGTCACTATACTTGAATCAGGCTTTCATTCTCATCACGATCGTGAAATCCGCGAGTCGTACCTCATCTATAAATTCAACACCGTGTCATCAGGTATAAACGAAAGTACAGGCACACTTTCTAGCGTGCCCAGCAAGCATCATCAGCCTTAAGCTACGGCCTGTGGCGTCATCGGTTAAGCTTGTTGGATACCGTCTCTAACGCCTCTTTGATTGTGTATATTTATGTATCCAAGTTTTACAGTTACTTGCGTTGATTAATCGCCGCCGTTACCATAAGCATGGATGCAAGACTATTTCAACGCGCACGCGCCAATAAAAGCATCAACTACTCATCTTATTCATATCACAATGACTGAGCTGTGTATGTGACGCACAATCTGACTGCAATATCACGCGGCGCTTTGATATTTTCATGTTTGCACTGTAGTTTTGTTATTTTCTACCTCCGGTTCTTACAGAGTTATGATGTGTGCGCGAAGAAGTGATTTCTGTCCTTTGGTGTTTTATATTTATATGCATATATCTTTTTTCTCACTTTTTTTTATTTTTCCGCATGACATCTAACTGTACCGTCATCAACAATTCACACTATGAATTGTACAATCGCTGATCTACGTCGCCATCATATATTATCTCATGTGAATCGTATTTATAAGGAAACGAGTTGACATGTACTTGTTACTTTGACAAAGGCTGGTCCACCAGCCGAAACGTCAGAAAATATACCGTGCAAAAGCAACGTGCGTCGTACTCTCTTTTGTTCCTTATATATATATATATATATATATATATATATATATATATATATATATATATATATATATATATATATATATATATATATATATATATATATATATATATGTATATATATTGACAGTAGCGGGCTATATGCCCCGCAAACCCACACGCGAAGCATATTGGCCTATTGTCAAAGGTGCGCCACGGGCTCACGACAGAAGGTCCAGAGGGCGACGTAGGATGGGGTACCGTGCGTGGGGGCGGCGGCGTTGTGTAGAAGGACCCAGTGGCCCGGTAGGCGCCAAAAATAGATGGGGCTTGTGGTCTGGCAACGACGGCCGCGTAAGTCAGTGGTGTAGCGACAGGTGGCGATGGTGGCAGCACCTGCGCGACTTGCGTCTCAATGACATGACGAAGACCTGGGTCGACGGATGTCACTGGTTCAGGTGTTTGGGCGAGAAGGGAAAGTTGACGCGCCACTTCCTCGCGGATGAAGTGCTTGATCTGTGGCAGCAAAACGATGTGATCAGCAGCGATGTCGTTCACGAGTGCGGAAAGCTCAGCTGTATCTTCGGCAGCACGGCGCGTAGAGACACGCTGCCTTCGCAACTCGTCGTACGACTGACAGAGTTGTGCCACGTCGGCTACAGTCTGAGGATTCCTCGCGACAAGCATTTGAAACGTGTCGTCGTCGACGCCTTTCATGACGTGCTTTATTTTGTCCGTTTCGGCGAGCGAGGGGTCGACGCGCTTGCAAAGGGACAAGGCATCTTCGATATAACTCGTAAACGTCTCGTCCCTGCCCTGGACTCGACTACGCAAGCGCTGTTCCGCACGAAGCCGGCGCACGGCGGGACGACCCAAAACCTGGGTGATGGCTGCCTTAAAGCTCGACCAGGTGGTGATTTCAGCTTCGTGGTTCTTATACCAGAGGCTGGCCACGTCAGCGCTGTAAAAGCGCACGTTCGTGAGCTTGTTGCAGTCGTCCCATTTGTTCGAAGCGCTTACGATTTCGTAGTCGACGAGCCAATCCTCGACGTCGTGATCATCAGTGCCGCGAAATACGGGTGGGTCGCGTTGCCGAGGCACGCCAGCACAGAACACTGTCGTTGTTGCGGCAGCTTGCGAAGGACCAGGAGCAGTCATGTTGAAAGGTGACGGTAGCGTCCGATTGCGAAGTTCCAGGATGAAGGGAACCCCGGCTCCTCCACCACTTAAAATGGGGGGTTTCGTACGTCGAGCAGGTTTATTTGTTGCTCTGCGCAAGGACCTTTCCGAGGCAGGTCTAACTGCTAGCGAGCGCGAGCACGAGGAACAACCACAGCCGCCGATCGTCGTCCTCCTCTTTCTAGCAGCGTAGCGTCTGCCAGTCGTATTCAGTACAATATATATATATATATATATATATATATATATATATATATATATATATATATATATATATATATATATATATATATATATATATATATATATATATATATATATATATATATATGACGTAAGAAGCTGTGCAGGGATGGATCGTAGAATTCGAGAAGGAAGAAGCGTGCGCGTGAATGAAATAAAAACATGGCGTATGAGCCAAGGCACGTCTTCCATTCATAGCGTCACACAAGTCGACAGGATGAAGACCTGCCTGCCACTCCATCAGCCGTACATCAACCAGGTTTTCAACAAGACGCCGTGATCAAGCATAGACCACTAAAGCAGGTCCTAGCTGCCTGAAGACAGCAACCAACATCATGACAGCATATTCGACCGACCTCGACATCCCACAGTACACCGGATCAGCGGACGATGGACCAGTAGAGGACTGGTTCACCCTCTTCGAACACCACGCTACCGCAGCAGCATCATGGACAGAACGGGACATGGTCACCCATTTCAGCGAATACGTCACCGGTGAGGCATTTCGATTCTATCTGACGCACATCTTCCAAAACAATGAAACTAGGAAAAAAATTCAGAGAAGAGATGATCACCTGGTTTAGAGACTACAGTGAAGACTCATCTACAACCCACTGTCTCGAGAAATTTCAACTCAGTCCATGCCTAGCCGTTCATCAAGCTTCGCTTCTACGCGAAAATCGGCCTTTTCAACGTCTTTGCTGCAGCATATGACACGAGACGTTACTGTACAATCCGATGCCCTTGACTCTTCGCCTCGCATATGTAGCTCACCACCTGGTTTTCCGCCACGCAGTTTTTCAGTTGCTCCTAACGCTAACCGCCTGCCTCACAAACTCGCTCCATTAGCGATAGATGAGCCGAGGACTAGGGAGTATCATAGACAAAACCACGACCCTTTCCTACGGGTTCATGCATCAGAAGAGCTTGCTTCAGTTCTTCAGCAAGGAGACAAACATGCTCAATCGGAATCAGGTCAAGTCATTTCTGTTACGGTAATGTACAGCGCTCAACACCCCGAATGTCGACGCGATGCAGATTCAGCATTCAATACTAACTCCAACAATGAAAACGAAAGGCCACCTACCACTTCTGATGGACGACTTCTCCAGAGGACTAACTATCACGCATTTCATCTTAATACAGATGTTTCCGATGCAGAAAACTCCGCACGTTGTCGGGTGCCAAAAGCGTCCATCAATGACGTCACAGAATCCTCTGAAAAGCTCTGTCAATTCTAGCGCGATACCTTCACTGCCCGAAAGGCGACACAACAGCCCACAAACTACCAGCTACCTTCTGGACAACACGTCAAGTTGCCAAGAAAATCAATGCCATGTTCCAAAAGGGCTGCTACCTCGGCACTTTCCGCAGCAACAACAGCAATGCCAGCAAAGGCAACTCAAAGAACCCCACAGTCTCAAAGGGCTACACCAACAAGGACAACGACGAGCGTAAACATCATCGAAAGAACACCGAAGGTTTAGAGAAAAATCTTTCATAGCGAGTCAATCGAAAAGAAGACACACTCAAGAGGTCTTGCTCAAGATAACCGAGGCATCAAACTCAAGACATCTTTGCAGAAAGGAGCGTCGCCAGGAACTCCTTCACCAACAGCGATGAAGACTGTACCTACGACCAAAACAACTGAGACCACAACACAGAAAACTACGAAAGAGACTAGAACCTACCACTTGTACAACGCAGGAAAACAGACCCCATCAACCTCGGTTCTCGCACACGCAGACTCGAAGCGCAACCTCTATTTCAGCCACGACACAGAATCCAGCGCCTACGACACAGAGTTAGACACCTGCGACATGCAACCCTCCAATGCTACGAAACTCCGAACATTGTTCGTTCCTCAGAACACTTCAAGCAGCCTCATCATCAGCTTCCACGTTCAGGGCATGCTTACCTTGCCCAGAACGCAACAGCCAGCCTCGCCCACCAGAGCTTTCCTAAATATCACCGGACTGCTGCCCTCTCCTGTGCAGTCTTTTATGCGAGTTTACGGAACTTCAGTGTCATATGGAACTACTTCTCATTTCGACATTTTTTTCTTTCTAAGTGTACGCTTGTTCATGCTTTCTTGTTTGTACCGTGCTTATTCTTTCGGGGGGGGAGGGGGGAATACTGTGACGTAAGAAGGTATGCAGGGATGGATCGTAGAAATCGAGAAGAAAGAAGTGTGCGCGTGAATGGCGCACACTTGCCATGGCGCACACTTGCCAGACGTGCCATGGCGTATGAGCCAAGGCACGTCTTCCCTTCATAGCGTCAATACATATACATATATATATATATTAATGAGAACTAAAAGAGAATGATGCCAAGGAAAGTATAGGGGACGTTATTAGAACTAATTGTGATGTAAATGTGAAGAAAAAGTGGAAGAAGAGATAATTTGCCACCGGCAGGGACCGAACCTGCGACCTTCGAATAACGCGTCCGATGCTCTCTCTCTCTCTATATATATATATATATATATATATATATATATATATATATATATATATATATATATATATATATATATATATATATATATATATATATATATATAGACGTGGCGGGGAAAGAAGCGCACTGGCTCCGTAGTAAAACGGAAGCGAGAAAACATGACGTACGTAGAAACACTTTTAATAATCACAAACGTTTGGCTGGTGGGCCAGCCTTCGTCAGTGTGTATATATATATATATATCTGTATATAGTGTGAGGAAGACAAGGCGCTGCTCGGGCACGGGCGCATGTTTGGCTAGGAAAGGACGAGAAAGGTGAGAGGAGAAATAGAACAGCCGGCCCAGCGAACGGGTGTTGTCTCCGTTTCTCCATTACAATGGCGCAGTCGACGAAAACGAAGTTCTACGTCTACGCTTTTTCGTCCAAGGATCCCGCCAACGTGCAGCCGCAGTAAGCCCGTGTTGAGGACGGAGTCCAGGCCTCCTCAGAACCTGCTAACCTGCCGCCGCTGCAACCACCGATCGGGGACGGCGCCTAGGCCTCCTCGACGGCTCCACACCTCTTCACCGACGCCGTGATAACTGTTACGACAAGGGACGCCGTCCACGCGTCCTTGGATATGGACCTAGCAACCGTGAGCACCGGGACCGCCGCGCACTCCGCGGACACCGGCCAGGGCTTGTCGGGCGCCTCAACCGACAACATCATCGGCTCGCACCCTTCACTTGGCAGCAGCGGCGGCAGACTTGCAACGTCGCTCATTTCTCCCCTTCTACTGATCGCGGATACTACCGACGCACGTGAAGCAGCTTGTCTTGGTGGTAACACGGTTCGTTCTGCTCCGAAGGAGCGGCGACGGCCAGAATCACCTGTGACGTCACTCCGGGAAGCGACTGTGCCGCCAGTATTCACAAGTATTTCAAGAGGATCATCGGCTCGCACCCTTCACTTGGCAGCAGCGGCGGCAGACTTGCAACGTCGCTCATTTCTACCCTTCTACTGATCGCAGATACTACCGTCGCACGTGAAGCAGCTTGTCTTGGTGGTAACACGGTTCGTTCTGCTCCGAAGGGGCGGTGACGGCCAGAATCACCTGTGACGTCACTCCGGGAAGCGACTGTGTCGCCAGTATTCACAAGTATTTCAAGAGGATCATCGGCTCGCACCCTTCACTTGGCAGCAGCGGCGGCAGACTTGCAACGTCGCTCATTTCTACCCTTCTACTGATCGCACATACTACCGACGCACGTGAAGCAGCTTGTCTTGGTGGTAACACGGTTCGTTCTGCTCCGAAGGGGCGGCGACGGCCAGAATCACCTGTGACGTCACTCCGGGAAGCGACTGTGCCGCCAGTATTCACAAGTATTTCAAGAGGATCATCGGCTCGCACCCTTCACTTGGCAGCAGCGGCGGCAGACTTGCAACGTCGCTCATTTCTCCCCTTCTACTGATCGCAGATACTACCGACGCACGTGAAGCAGCTTGTCTTGGTGGTAACACGGTTCGTCCTGCTCCGAAGGGGCGGCGACGGCCAGAATCACCTGTGACGTCACTCCGGGAAGCGACTGTGCCGCTAGTATTCACAAGTATTTCAAGGGGATCATCGGCTCGCACCCTTCACTTGGCAGCAGCGGCGGCAGACTTGCAACGTCGCTCATTTCTACCCTTCTACTGATCGCAGATACTACCGACGCACGTGAAGCAGCTTGTCTTGGTGGTAACACGGTTCGTTCTGCTCCGAAGAGGCGGCGACGGCCAGAATCACCTGTGACGTCACTCCGGGAAGCGACTGTGCCGCCAGTATTCACAAGTATTTCAAGAGGATCATCGGCTCGCACCCTTCACTTGGCAGCAGCGGCGGCAGGCTTGCAACGTCGCTCATTTCTCCCCTTCTACTGATCGCAGATACTACCGACGCACGTGAAGCAGCTTGTCTTGGTGGTAGCACGGTTCGTTCTGCTCCGAAGGGGCGGCGACGGCCAGAATCACCTGTGACGTCACTCCGGGAAGCGACTGTGTCGCCAGTATTCACAAGTATTTCAAGAGGATCATCGGCTCGCACCCTTCACTTGGCAGCAGCGGCGGCAGACTTGCAACGTAGCTCATTTCTACCCTTCTACTGATCGCACATACTACCGACGCACGTGAAGCAGCTTGTCTTGGTCGTAACACGGTTCGTTCTGCTCCGAAGGGGCGGCGACGGCCAGAATCACCTGTGACGTCACTCCGGGAAGCGACTGTGCCGCCAGTATTCACAAGTATTTCAAGAGGATCATCGGCTCGCACCCTTCACTTGGCAGCAGCGGCGGTAGACTTGCAACGTCGCTCATTTCTGCCCTTCTACTGATCGCAGGTGTGAAACTTTCTTGAACCACGATTCTTAGCACATTTAGTTTTGACTGTTGCTGCTGCTGCTGCCATCAAAGTGTACTGTACTGACTCTTTGGCATGACCTTATCCCGTTCAGACATGAGCAAACTTGTGAAGGATCTAAAACAGGATTTGACTGAAATGCACCAGTCGCTCGACAGGGAGCTGCGGAAAGAGCATCGCGAGATCAAAACCTCCCTTGATTTCATGAATAAAGCTTTTGAGGATATGGCAAAGCAACTGAAAAAAGTTGAAACTGAAAATGCCGAACTGAAGGCAGCCAACAGCTTCCTCACGGATGAATGCGCGCAGCTAAGAGAGAAAGTTTCTGAAAATGAACTTAGAATAACCCAACTAGAACAATACTCCAGAAATAGGAACATTGAGATTAAGGGTGTTCCTGCGACACAGAATGAAAACCTCAAGAGTGTACTTGCAGCTATTGGGAATGCATAAACGAACCTGTTTCAGAAAGTGACATGGAGGCTTGCCACAGCGTACCAACACGGGACGCTTCAAGGCAGAATATTGTTGTCCAGTTTCGTAGCCGCACAAAACGAAATGCCCTCCTTGAGAAAGCGCGACAGAAACGTGTAACCACTGCCGACATCGGCCAACAGGAACGCCATCCTATCTACGGAAACGAGCACCTGTGCCCGGCACTGAAAAATGACAAGAACTGGCGTTTCTGCTGAGGGCAAAAGAGGGCAAAATGTTTGCAAAGAAAAATGAGTCATCACGTGTTCTTCGCGTCACAAAGCTCAGCGACCTTGATAAGATAGAGTAAGTTGAGCACGTGTGTACCCTTTCTGGCGTGTGAACATGGAAAACCGCGTTTTTTCAGTCTCAGAAGTTCGCACCTTGTCACGAAACGAAAATTCATTTCTGTACTGCACATTAACGCTCAGTTTGCTAGAAATAAAGAGGAAGAAATACATTGCTTATTATCACGCATGGATTTTCGGTTCGAGATAGTGATGTTTACTGAGACATGGTATCGTGATGCTACTGAAGTGATGAAAATTCCAGGATATACTTCTTTCTTTTTAAACCGCAGCCTTAAAAAAGGAGGCGGAGTCATGATGTTGGTAAAAAATGGCATGAATTGTGTTATTGGGAAAAAATTTTCCAAAATCACTTCTGGTTTCGAGGTTCTCACTGTGAAAAATGGCTCTAAAGTGTACACCGTTATGTACCGTCCACCTCATGCGAGTATGTCTAATTTCTTCACATTTTGGGAGTGTTACCTGAGTTACTTCAATGATGTTGCCGGCACTGTGATTCTGGGAGGTGACATAAACATTGACTGCTTGCAACAATCAGCGAATGATGATGAACTTTGTATAATCTTGGACGCGAACAGTTATACTAATGCAATCAGCGTACCGACACGTGTACAACCAACTTCTCCGACACTACTAGATGTCTTCCTTACGAATATTTCACCCGAGCATCTCAGTGCTGGCGTCATCAGTTCTCATGTGAGTGATCACCTACCCATTTATTTGCTATCGGATCATACGAAGCCCTCCAGAGCACCACAACAACCGTCTAATAAATCTTACAGATAGATAAACCCTTGCACTTTGGAAAGCTTTCGCTCTCATTAGTATCTCACAGACTTCAGCCAAGTATTAGAGGTTACTGAACCAGAGAAAGCCTATGACGCGTTCATACAGGTTTTTAAGGTGGTTTATGAACCATGTTTTCCACGTAAGCCACGGAAACGAGCTCGAAAAGCCCGTAAGCCATGGATCACAGGGGAACACTTGAAGAGCATGAAAGAAAAAGACAGGCTATATCACATCTTTATGAAAACAAGAGCTATGACAGATTTACATGCCTTGAAGCGTTTCAGGAACAAACTTAACAAACAGCTCCGAGAAGCGAAAAGGATCGACTTGAGCAATCTTTTTTTGCCCCGAGGTCATTGGTAAACAGTACGCACGATGCAAACTGCATCCAGTATTTAAAAACCACAATACAGGAAAGCGCATTCTTGTTTCCAACCACTGTGCGTGAAATTGTAAGTTCTATTACGTCACTAAGAAACAGCACGTGTACCGACGTTGATGACTTGCAGATCCAACCTATAAGACATGTAATCGATACTCTCGCACCAAATCTAGAGCACATAAGTAATCTTATGTTTTCTGTTGGTACATTTCCCAAACAAATTCAGATGTCCAAGGTAACTGTTATATTCAAAGGTGGTGATGTCAATAACTTCTCCAATTACAGGCCAATTTCAATTATTCCTGTGTTTTCTAAATGCATTGAAAAATTGATATATAAACGCATGTCTAGTTTTTCAATGAAGCACAACATTATTACCCCTTGCCAGTTTGGTTTCCGAAAGGGATGTTCAACTGAAACGGCTCTTCTGAGCCAAACGGAACTTATCTTGCAGTCTTTCGAAGATCATCTCTCTACACTCGGTATATTCATTGACTACTCAAAGGCATTTGATTCAATTAACCACCATTCTTTGTTTGAGAAAGTGCAATATTATGGCTTTAGAGGTACTTTCTTAAAACCTATAACTTCTTACTTTAAACACCGCCGGCAACAAGTCACTATCAATGGCTTTGTATCCGAATTCAAACCAATTAATGCTGGTGTGCCTCAGGGCAGTACCTTGGGCCCATTTCTTTTCAGTATATATGTGAATGATATAGTTAATGTTTGTGCTGGCACAAACTTTATCATTTACGTATACGACACAAGTATTTTTATTACAGGATGTAACCCTTCAAACCTTATAGATGAAGGTAACGTAGTTTTAAGTAAAATTGAAACTTGGAGCATCGCCAATTCTTTAAACTTAAATGCGGCAAAAACTAAAGCAGTATTGTTTCGGCCTCAGAACAAAGCGTTGAATATTACTAATTGTCTAAAGTTAGGTACGTCAGCTATAGAACCGTCACGCGCTCCTACAACCCTAGGCGTTGTGTTTGAAGAACACATGACGTGGACAGATCAAATAAATGCTACCTTAAGGAAACTCTCGAAAACTCCCGGGATAATATGCAAATTTCGTTACCTTCTGCCACAGAAAATAAAGCTGTTAATCTACAAATCATTATTTCTATCAAACTTATCCTACTGTTACTTAGTCTGGGGCACTACCACCAAAACTAACACTCAGAAACTACACAAATTTCAAAAGAAAGCCATTCGAAACACCGTTAGGACCGCATACGACGCACATACGGAACCAACCTTCAACGCTCTGGATTTACTACCAGTAACGGAAGTCTATCGCGCTATCTTAATGAAACGCTATGCATTGGCTACGAAAAGTAACGACGCGTTTTACAAAGAATTTTTCGGTCTCCGTCAGGCTGAACATGTGCGCACTCTGAGGGTGCGTGAAGTCTGGAGGGTGCCGAGAACACGCACAAACTACGGAACTCAAATGCTCAAATACCAGTTGCCTTCACTACTTAATGATTTCGAGCAACGCACGTAACACTTTATGTTCTTTCACTTCTGCACGACGCTCTAAGTTTCCATGTGTATTTTCATATATATTTACAAAGTTTCCGTGTGAATTTCTTTGTTCATGCATGTTGAGTGCATTGTGTGCATTTCTTTGTTTTTGCATCTGGAGTGCATTTCTTTTGTTCCGTTCACTGCTTTTTAGACTCATGTCATTACCATTTTTTTCGTGCATTTACTAGCTTGTCTATGACGTAAAATTGAAGAGAAGTGCTGTGTAAATATTATCACTATCTGTACTTTTTTGTGCCACGTTTGCCAAGCCACGGGGGTACAGACCCTGTCAAGCCTGATGTATGGCTTTTTGTCTGTACCCACCAAGCGTCACTGACTGTCTTTGATGCTGAAATAAATTGATTCTCATTCTGATTCTGAAACGGCGCGGAACTTTTGCATGTCCTGACGTAACTATCACGTCAGCTCAACCACTTGGCGCCGTTAAACTCCGTGTTCTCGCCTGCCGCTTCATCATCGGCTGTTTGGACAGTGCCGGAGTTTCGGGGCTTCCAGGACAACGCTGCCATGTGGATTGAGGACATCAATTCTTGCGGTTCTCGCCATGCCTGGCACGACAGCCAAAAATGGATAGTGGTCAGAGACCGCCTTCGTGGTGCTGCCGAGGCATGTCATAAATACGAAGGCATCAAGCAACAGTCCTGGCTGCAATCGAGTGCAAGGCTTATCGCAGTTTTCGGCCGGATTTGCCACGAAAGCTCCGGGTTCAGCCAGACGCATACCGAGGACGGAGCTCAGGAGGAGCACCACCTCGAGGCTGCAGCTCAACACTGCAGCTCATCGACAGGCAGTTTGGCATCCTGCCCTCGCACGAACGCCGGACTCAGCTTGTTCTCGCAGCCAGTCCCGAGGGAGTACGTCCCGCCGAGTTTCGGTGGCCGCATCGACGATGTGGCACCCCAAAATGCACTACATCGAGCCACCCAATACCGAAGGCGACCGCTTCGAACGGTACAGGTCCGCGTCGACGGAATCGGTGAGCTTACGGCTGTGTGCAAACTGGAGCTTCACGTACTGCGCTGCATCGACGCCATGCCCCAGCCGCCCTCCAGCCTTGGTCTGAGGCACCCCTGAATGGCCGCGGCGGGAGTGCGTTGCCAGTCAGGGCGCTGGATTTGCACCTACAAACCGAAGCCGGGAGTTATTTCCTTGCCGCCGTTCCCGTCGTCGAGGAATTGCACTGTGACATGGTTTTGGGAGCTGACTACCTCTTGTCTGGCGAGGTTCAGCTGATCATAGATGGCGGGGAGGTGAAGCTCCACTGCTTGACTCCGAGGCAATGCTCGAGCCCAAATTCCCAAGTTGAAAGGCCGCAGCCACACATGTTCATCAGCGGAAGCATGCTCAGTGACCAGTCGGACGCACATCTGCCGACTTTAAAGCAGTCATTGGCCGAGTCTGATTGCCTTCCGCTCAAGGAATCCCTAGCCGTTGAAGACACAACCATCGACGATCTGCTCGTTTTGTCGGGATCTGCCGGCAGGGGCATGGAGGATTCCTAGAGTAGAGAAACGGGGTGAGCGTAGGAGCGATAGGGGGAGGGGACGTGCATGCGCTGTGGGGCGTGTGGGACGCGAGGGCCGCTCTGTAGAGTAGAGAATTCCTAGAGGGGAGAAAGGGGGGTCAGCGTAGGAGAGGAGAGAGAGGGGGGAGGGGACGCGCATGCGCTGTGGTGGTGTGGGACGCGCGATGGAGGGACGGACAAAGCTCCCTCCAAACACATGCAAGCAAGATCAAAGAATGGAGTCAATCTGGGCGACAGACACCACCTGCTTAGCCATTGCTAAGCAGCCTCCCTGTGGTCTCGGCCATGACTCCGGTGACTGTGGTGGTGGTTGACGGCCTTATTGTAGTACAGGTTCGCATGGTGGGTGCTTCCCTACTTCATGAAAGTGGTCAAACGCGGGACGCGGGAGGGAGGGACGGACATAGCCCCGAGCATAAGATGCTTCGCATCTAAAAGAAACCGAACTTACGCTATAACACCTTTACTGCTTGTGGTACAACATTTTGAGTATTGCCCCCCCTCTAACTAGTCTTCTCTACTGGCTATACACCGTTCCCATCGTTTCTTCCATTTTATTGCGATGGCAATTATATGGACAGTCTCGACGGCTTTTTGCCGTCGCCGTTGCCGTCGCCCTCACCGTTATGTCGCGTATGATTCCCAATTTATAAGACCCCCTGCGCATCGTACGTTCTACCAGCGGGTAATAGCGCGCAAGCGGGAGCGATGAACGCGGCTGAAGGGGAGATCAAACGAGCCGGCCCATCTCCGTCGCTACGAGGTGCATGCGATAAGCTACCCCCTACCTGTTAGACCGACCGGCCCCGCATATCGTTCGCGAGCGTGAAAAGATGCGAGGGAGGAGGGGGGGGGGGTCCCTCGAGCGACCTTGGATTTTACGAGCGCGGTCGTCGCTGGCGCGCGCGTTACCCCCTTATCTTGGCAGCCGGCAGCGGGCGGCCGGTATACCCTTCGACGTGCTGCGCTCTTAACGCGAAGATAATGTGGTGCGAAAAGTGTCCTGGAGTGGCCGTATTCTCTTAAACCAGCGTTTTCTAGAGTTGCGTGAGATGGGATCCAAAAGAGTCACTTCAATCCAGCCTCACTTCGTAAGCATTACAATTTGTTGCTATCGCATTCATTGCTTCTCCCTTGTGGTGAAGCTGTGACTTTTTTGGAAAGCCTCCAGGAAGGCACTTTTTGGAATGGCCCGCTTGTCTCTTCTCGCATTGTTCTGGATCTGTTCTATGGTGTGGAAACAGCGTCCTTGCAACGTTGTTTTAAGTTCGGGATAGAGGAAACAGAGAGAAATTTTATGGCATGATCCTGCAATGATACTCACTCCTTCAGCGACTTCTCCGACAGTCACACGACGGTTTCCTCAAACCACAGAACGAACTCTCGACGTCGTCATCATCTGTTGCTCTAGAAGGTCGTCCAGGCTTGGGATTGTCACCAACCGTCATTCTGCCGCAATTAATACCCTTGAACCACTCATAGCACTGCGTGCGCCTCATACAGTCTTCCCCGTAGGCTTGGCTAAGCAACTGCAATGTCTGTGTGAAAGTTTTCTCAAATTTATACCAGAACTTCACACACACACGTGCTTTTCTTCCAGCTCTTTCATTGTCACTTTGGCACTAATCCGAAGAACAGCTTCTCCATGCACTCACTTTAGCAGGTGTAGCTCGCGAACTAACGGTCAGAGCAAAACGCGGCAAATGACACTTTCTCGTTTAGTCTTGCTGCTACGTGCGGTTTGATGGATGGATGCTATGAGCGTCCCCTTTATAACGGGGCGATGACAGGTTTGCCACCAGTCTCGATAAATGAAGAAAAAAAACATTTTCGTTTTTCTTTAAGTTAGCCTAGTGCCTTAATTGTCGATTAAGACAGGTTACAGCCGCAGCGCGCTCCCTCTGGCAGGTGGCACACTATTGGAAAAGTTCGGTTTTTTTTTTAACACGCCTCGTATAGTATATAGCGTTGCTTATCTCCGATGGCGCCTGAACGCTGAAAGTGGCAACACGCAAGAAGACTCGCCGCTCTCAGGAAGGTCTCGTGGGTCTACTGGATGACGCGACAAGCAATCAGCATCCTAATGTTGTTGGCCCGACTCGTACACAACTTTGTATGAATACTTTTGTAACCGTAGAGCCCACCGACCGAGACGTTCACTGGGACCTTTTAAAGGGGCGTATATCATCTGCAAAATATCAACAGCGAATATAGCTTGGAATGTATTTTAAATTAATTTTGACATTTGCGTGAGCGATCGACTCCCCCCGCGCTATTGACACCCTCAAAGGCGCAACCTTTCAAATTCGCAGTCTTTATAACAATTATTTTCAGTAATTATATAAAAAATACTTCATTGCGACTCGTAAAAGGTCCTCGTGGAACTAATCTTTGAGGTGAACTGCTGGAGGGAAAAATTATGAGAGCTTTCTTGTCAGAGAACCTGTAATGCAGCAACGCCGCGTCAGTTGCACTAAGAGCGAAACGTACTGTTTGCGTAGGACTAAAATGGTCCTTAATCAACCTCTAATTTCACGAACGGCCCCAAAGATTGTACTTCCTCTTCAGAATCGCATAGGCATTGGTTATTTCGATTGGGCTGCTCTACGTAACGGACTCTTAATTATTTGCCTCGCAATGGTAGGCGGGCACATTTCACAGGAGAGGTGCCGCGAGCGATGTGAAGTATAACAGAAAAAAACTGTGTGTTTCATTACATTATAGAACTTAACAGACCTTGTGTTTAACAGCAGCATCACGCCACTGTTCATCTCTACGATGAACGAAGAGATGACCTTGATGCTTATTTGCATCGTTTTCAAAGGATAGCCGTGGGGCAAGGCTAGGAGAAAAGCGAGTGGGCTAATGTCCTGAGTTTTTGTCTGGTAGAGGAGGCGCTAAGTGTGTTTGGCCGCATGCCAGAAAAGGAGTCTATGAACTATGACATAGTAAATAAAATTTTATGGGAGCGATCCCGGCTAACTGCCGAAGGGTTTGGCGAGAAGTTTCGCTCGTGTAAACCAGAGGATTCAGAAACTAGGAAACAGTTTGTGTGCCGCCTAGATAACGATTTCCGATCGCGGGATTGAACTCTTAGAGACTGAAAAAAATGCCCCCCACCTCCCCGAAGGGAATCGTGAGGAAATGCGAATGCATTTCTTGCGCAGAGAGATTTCGCCTTCACCGACTTCTGCCATCGCCTTGAGAGGCGCCCAGCCAGCGAACGGTCGAGAGTGAGGCGCGAGCGGACGGGAGAGTGGGGCGCAGGGAGGAGAGAGAGCGAACGGCGAGAGAAGGAGCGGCGAAGCACTGCACCTACCCTCTCCTACACTCTCTCGCACCACATGCTCCGGTTGCCAGGGGCGAGGATAAGCGCGCGCGCCCGCAGCTGTTGCTATGAGAGAGGGAGTGAGAGCGGAGAGACAACACCTGCCGGAGCGCGGACGCCGCCGCGGACAACGCCGGACGCCTCACATAGCGCGACTAAGAAATGCATTCGCATTTAAAACGTACGAGGGAGTCCGCGACAGAATTGTGGCCACGCAATTTCTAAACCGGTGCAGCAAGAAGTTGGTTGTATTTTTGAAAGAGAAGAAGCTGCACACGGTAGACGACATGGCAAAACAGGCGGATAAGTTTTTGGAGGCTCAGGGGTTAAAGAATTTAGAAAAAAGGACAGTTATGACCCGGGGGAAGGAGAGTCAGCGTGTGAGGTTCCAACAAGTAGAGCAAGGGATCAGCAGCGGTGTTTCCTGTGCAACAGACTCGGGCATATTGCCATGAATTGTAGAAAGAGCAGCAGTCGACAGGAATCGTCAGTGATCTGCCAGCTATGCCGAAAAAGGGGGGCCCAAAGCTAACGAGTGCAGGAGTAGACCTCTAGATAATACTGCATGTGCGGTGAGGTCAGAAGACAAAGAAGAGGTCGTTAGCACAGTGAGGGACATGTCCGCAGGTAGTAATGTGCTATTAGTTGAAGGAAAAGTAAATGGCAAGCGAGTATCCGTGTTAAGAAACTGGCGCAGATGCGGTGTTAGTCAGGAAGAGTCTGGTGAACAAGAAAGATTTTACAGGGACAAGCGGGACAGTAGTGTTTGCAGACGGGTCAGAGGCCAAGACGGGCCAGAGGCCAAGATTTGCAGACGGGCCAGAGGCCAAGATAAGGCTCGATACACCCTATTTTGTAGGACAAATCACTGCCAAGTGTATGGAGGATCCATTGTATGATGTGATCTTGGGGAATAGGCCGGGTGTGCGAAGGGTGGATGACCCAGCGCAAAGTGGCTATGCCATACAAGGAAATCAGGACAACACAAAAGAGAACAAAAGGCCTGACAACTCAGAAGACAAAGAGGGAAGTGCGAGTAGTGAGAGGCAAACCAAAAGTCATTTACCAGTTCTCGAATGCATTAGGGTATCCTCGGAGGAACTCGCGAAAGAGCAGAAGAAAGACAGAATCGTGACGTACGCAGTTAACAGAATCGGGTTTAAACCGAGAAAAGAAGGGTATAGAGATGGAGTGTCGAATGAGTCTAGCAAGGAGTTGGTATTCCGAAAATTTCGGAAAAGTGGAACTCTAATTAGCTAGTTGATGGTGCCGACATGTTATAGACAGGCAGTTTTAAAACAATGCTATGAGAACGGGTGTAGAGATCTTAACAGCCTACGCAGGGAATTGACAAGGGAGGCGTTCTGGCCGTGAGTCACAAAAATATAAATTACTACGTGAAAACACGTTGTCAAAATGGTTGTAAATGGAGTGGCATTAGGAGAGTGTCAAGTAGCACTGGTGAGTTTGAGGACTAGTGTGTTTGGGACATTGAACTAGGTGAACAGTGACTGAGCATCTTTGTGTTGGTGCAGTGAATTATGTCATACCGTGATGTCATGGTGTGACGTGATGTCATGGTGTGACAAGTGAGGACGTACGGTGATAGAAGGTGATAAGCAAGCCCATGGACAAGGAATCGCGAGTCACAAGGTATCAACAGAAGATCCGAAGGCCGCAACCCTAAGGAGGATGAACGGAGCAGTTGTTTGGGGAAAAAACTTTTAAAAAGGGGGGCCAATGTGCTGAGTTAAGGGGACTCGAGGCACGTGCCGAATGTCTGTTGGTGGCGATGGTGTGCGGAGCCACGGAAAAGTACCCAATGGTGTGCTCCGCTGCCACTTCCACGCACGTGATTCGTCGGTGAAGGGCGCGTGGCACGTGACCCGAGCCGTAATGGAAAAGCTCGAGGGAAGAGAGAGAGAGATATTCGAGAAAGAAGAAGAAAATAGGACGCTATTTTCTGCCTCCCGTCGTGGGGGGCACGGCTCAGCGCCTTTAGGGATGGGGAAGGGGGAAGTACAGATGATAGAAAGAAAGAGAGAAGATAGCGAGAAGGGGGAGAGTAGATGACAAGAGAGTGTCTTGTCAGTCCAGGCAGGGAGGACGAAGCCAAGGCAAGGGAAGAAACGGGATTGTTCGGTGGAGCGCCGGAGGAAGAAGTTGCAGGAAGTCAGCGTCGCACTCGCGGTGAGCAGTGCAGCTCGGATCTGAAGGCAGCGTGAGAGGCTCGGGAAGTGGCCATCGACCTGGATAGGTGACCAGCGAGGCTCCCCGGCTTTGCAGCGGCCTCACCACACCAGTTTCCGACGCACCAGCAGCGCTTCCACTTCTTGACCGCACGGCAGCCAACCACTCTACTATGCCCGCAGTGCCATGTCGTCGATTCGGGTTGACCGGGCGTCAGGCAGCAGAGGCCCTTACAGCTAGGCCTAACCTCTCAAGTCCGACGAAGACTTCGATGGCGACCGGAGTAAGAGGAAGGGAGACAAGTAGTTCCGGTGCGGATCGACTACAACGACCGTCAGACGTCTCCAAGTACTTCAGCGACGGGAAAGTGAGCCTTTGTTCCGCGCAGACCATACGAATGGTTAGACGTTCAATTAGGACGCGAGACATGTTTAGAATATAGGCTCTGATAAGCCATAGTGGCCAGACTAAACTCGAGTTAGAGTGGGACCTAACGCCAATTCTTGTCTAGTTCCAGTTTCGTTTTCGAGTGGATTTCTTGCGTGTGCATTTTTACGGTTTGGGCTTGTGTATTTTTAGGGTTTGATTCCTTGCCGTTTTGCGTGATAAAGTTTGTTTGCCGTGCCACCACGGTCTCCCGTCTCTCTCATTCCGATTCTTTGCAAGCACTCCCGAGATAATTATGGCATTAATTGGCGAGCCTCATTTCAATTCACTTTATTTCCTTAAAGTCCCCCCTTTAGGGGTATTACATAAGGGGTGGTGTTTAGTAAAACTATACAGTGATGTTTTTAATGGCTTCAGAAAACATAAAATGGTTAATGATGGCAGAAATGGCTTGAGGAAGGCCATTCCAGTATTTTGCTGCTCGTATAAAAAAAGGAGGCTTCGAAAGTAGTTGTCCGGGTACGTAGTAGTGCGACTTGAAGCGGATGACCAGCGCGATGATATATGTGTGGAGAGGGCGTGATGTACGCTGGATGATTCAGTGAACTGAAATACAACATATGAAAAAGAGAAAGGGCGGCAATCTGTCGGCGAGAAGAAAGTGTTTCTAAACCCGATTCCACCTTTAAAGATGAGATCTGATATCATATGAATATGCAGAGTGAATGAACCTGGTAGCCCGATTTTGAAGTGATTCGAGTTCATTTATGATATATGTTTGGTGGGGACTCCGGATGGGAGATGCATATTCGAGCTTCGATCTGACAAATGGTTTATATGCAAGCATTTTGACATGTGGTGGAGTATGACGTAAGTGTCGTCTGAGAAATCCTAGTGATCTATTAGCAGCTGAAATGATGTTAGTGGTGTGATGACGCCAAGAAAGGTCATAAGACAAGGTGACACCGAGGTATTTGAATGACTGAACTGACTCTAATGGAACATTAGCGATTGAATAGGCGAACATAAAAGGGTTACGGCGGCGAGAAAAGGAAACAAGCTTACATTTATTACGATTTAGGTTCATTAGCCAACGTTTACACCATGTTTGTATGTTGTTAAGGTCATGCTGAATTAATGTTACACAGTCATCTGCAAACATGCGAAAGTTACAGGATACATGCATTGGAAGATTGTTAATATAAATTAAGAAAAGAAGAGGTCCTAAGACAGACCCTTGCGGGACACCTGGCGTTACAGGTAGTCGGTTAGAACAATGACTGTCAACGAAAACGAACTGGGAGCGGTTAGTCAGGAAAGATGTGATCCATGCAAGTACGTTAGGGTCTAGATTTAACAGAGATAATTTTAGAATTAGGCGTTTGTGAGGGACAGTATCAAATGCTTTAGCGAAATCCAGGAAAATCGCATCAGTCTGAATGTTACAGTCAAGGTTAGAATGTAGGTCATGAATTAAAATGGCCAGCTGTGTTTCGCAAGAATAACCTTTCCAAAATCCATGTTGGCAAAGACGAAAAAAGTGTATTGAATCCAAGAAGTTGATGATATGGGAGTATATGACATGTTCCATGATTTTACAGGGGACACTAGTTAAATATATGGGACGGTAATTTAATGGCGAGTCTCTGTTACCTGATTTGAAGACTGGAATGACCTTCCCCACTTTCCAGTCTGGTGGCAGAATGCTTGATGATAATGACTGCGAAAATAACAATGTTAGGTACGCGGCACACACATGTTTAATATTTATTAAGAATTTTGAGTTAATATCATCCACGCCTGCAGAAGATGAAAGCTTAATATTCTCTATGATCGAAATGATCCCGTTGGTAGAAAAAATAATTGGGTACTCAGGCTCGGTAGTACTATCAGGTGAAGAAAACTCAGGAAATATACTTTCATTGGTGAAAACCGAGAAAAAAGCCTGGTTGAAAATGTTCGCGCATTCAGTGTTGTTATCCTGGCAGGCTCGCCAATTAATGTCGCGGTTACCTCGAGAGTGCTCGCAAAAGATCGGAATGAGAGAGACGGGAGACCATGGTGGCTCAGCAAACCAACTTTATCACACAAAACGGCACAAAATGTCGAAACACTGAACATGCATACAAAAGAAATCCTTTTTGATCAGCTCACAGCGCAACATAAGACGAAGACGTAGAAGAAGAATGTGACAACACCAGCGCTGAACTCTCAACTAAAGTTTATTAGCAGGAAAGACACATATAAATACAGATACATCACCACAGCAACTGCGCGTGTGCAGCAGAGTCATCCAAATTACTCAGCACACATGGAACACGTGCGTGCGTCACAACACTACATGCAAACAAAACAGAAAAAACGAGAAAAAAATTCGTAATCAATCGTGTGACGCATCCTAATTCGGCGCCAGACAAGCCAGGTTACACATGAGATACTGTAACTCCTGACTGTGAGCTGATCAAAATGAACTACACCCAACTAGCCCAGATTTCCCTTCTTGTTCAAAAGAAATCCGTTCGAAAACGAAAGTGGAACTAGTCAACAACTGGAGCTAGGTCCGACCCCAACTGAAGTCTCAACTCAACTTAACACATGTTTATAGTGTAGGCTCTGAGAGGCCACTATGGCCTCTCAGAGCCTACTCTCTGTACATGTGGCGCGGACTAACCGAACGTCTTACTTGACATCGTCCGCTCGGAAAAAAGGCTCAGTTACCGTGGAAGAAGTTCTTGAAGTCGTCTTGCGGTCGTCGTCGTTGATCTGCTTCCGAGCTACTTGTCTTCCTTGCTCGTACTCCGGTCGCCGTCGAAGTCGTCGTCGGACTTGAGACGTTAAGCCTAGCTGTACGGGCCTTTGCTCCTTGACGCCCGGTCCATCCGAATCGACGACATGGCGCCCCAGGGATTGTAGAGTGGTTGGCTGCCGTCCGCTCAAGAAGCGGAAGCGCTGCTGGTGCGTCGGAAACTGCTACGGTGAGGCTGCTGCAAATCCGGGGAGGCTCGCTGGTCACCTATCCAGGTCGACGGCCCCTTCCCGAGCCTCACGCTGCCTCCAGAACCGAGCCCGCTGCTTGCCGCGAGTGCGGCGCTGACTTCTTGCGACTTCTTCCTCCGGCGCTCCACCGAACAATGTCGTCTCTTGGGCTTTCCACCACGGCTGGGGTCGCGCGCCACGCGCCCTTGGCCGACGAATCACGTGCGCGGACGTGGCAGCGGACCACACCATCGGGTACTTTTCCGCGGCTCCACACACCATCGCCCCTTTCTAGCATTCGCCGCGTGCCTCGTGCCCCTTTTACTCATGACACGAGACACGTGCCGAATGCTGGAAAGGGGCGATGGTGTGCGGAGCCACGCAAAAGTACCGGATGGTGTGCTCCGCTACCACGTCCGCGCACGACATTCGTCGGCCAGGGGCGCGTGGCGTGCGACCCGAGCCGTGGTGGAAAACCCAAGAAGAAGAGACGGCATTGTTCGGTGGAGCGCCGGAGGAAGAAGTCGCAGGAAGTCAGCGTCGCACTCGCGGCGAGCAGCGGTAGCTCGGTTCTGGAGGCAGCGTGAGGCTCGGGAAGCGTATTTGTTCACTGAACCGGGAGCGCGGGAACACACAACGGACGCAGGAAGAATCACACAACACGAGCGCTCACTAACAACTGATTTATTTTCACGTTGGAAAGACACATTTATACATAAAAGTGCGCATGTCAATACGACTATGACGACAACACGAGCAGTATACGAAGCGTTGTATCGAGGCACTTGTCTATGAATTATCTATGTAGTTAAACTCGCACTCATGTAGTGAAAATGAAGGATGGCTGATAAAATTATCTGCATTCCTAGCAATGTGATACGCTTCGGGAATTTCGCGCGTATATTGAAGAGGATGGCGGAACAAAACACTTGTCTTTTCAAACAGTGGTTGGAATTTGCACGAAGCCCAATGCGACGCTAAATGAGAATATGGGGTACTCTTCAAGGAGCTTCTTTGTTCTCTGAGTCGTAGATTCAAACATCGGCCAGTTTGGTCGATGTACAGGGCGACCACAAGACAGGGGTATCTCATATACCACTGCAGTGGTGCACCTTACAAACTGCCTTAAGTACTAAACTTCAGTCAGGCACAAAAATTTTCCGATACGTTGACGATTACTTGATTCTTGTCAAAAAAGGTTCAGCAGTGAACAATGATGGTATCATGACATGCTTTGAGAGTGAAGGCATGCGCCTCCGGTTTACTTCCGAGGTTCCAAAAGATAATAAGTTGCAGTTTCTAGACCTTCGCCTGTTTTTTGGAAGCAAGCAACTTTCCTGGCAATACAATCCCCGATCGGCGAAGCCTGTTCTAGATTATTTATCCGGTCATTCGAAACTTGTGTAACGCGGAATTTTACTGTCAAACTTACGTTCAGCCCTTGAAAAAAGCTGCCTCCATATGCTGCACAATGGTTTCGTCGCACAGTTCGGACGGTTATTAGCCGCTGGATATCCTTCATATTTAATTGCATCGGTATGTGATAGGCTCTTGCGGATGGTAAAAAATAGTGACAAACCTACATGTATTTCATCAGGATGCACTAAAAAAAAACGCGCGGCAGTAATTTCCTGCATTCATAAAATGGCGCACGGACTACAAAATGTGGGGAACAGGTTTGGTGTGCGCGTTTTCTTCTCTGCACCCAATAAATTGGGCAGTATATGTGCCATGGTGCACAGGAGGGCACAAGGCGTGTTTAAAGGCAAGGGATGTCTCCAGTGGTATGTGAGATACCCCTGTCTTGTGGTCGCATGGACATCGGCCAGTTTGGCCGATGTTTGAATCTGCGCCTCAGAGAACACAGAAGCTCCTTGAAGAGTACCCCATATTTTTATTTAGCGTCGCATTGCGCTTCGTGCAAACGCCAACCGCTGTTTGAAAAGACAAGTGTTTTGTTCCGACATCCTCTTCAAAATACACACGAAATTTCCGAAGCGTATCACATTTCTAGGAATGCAGATAAGTGTATTAGCCATTCTTCATTGTACTAGGTGAGTGCGAGTTTAACTACATATATAATTCGTAGACAAGTGCCTCGATACAACGCTTCGTATACTGCTCGTGTTGTCGTCATAGTCGTATTGACATGCGCACTTTTACGTATAAATGTGTCTTTCCAACGTGAAAATCAATCAGTTAGTGAGCGCTCGTGTTGTGCGATTCTTCCTGCGTCCGTTGTGTGTTCCCGCGATCCCGGTTCAGTGAATAAATATGAATTACCAAATAGCCCACCTTTCGATCCTTTTGCTCGGGAAGCGGCCGTCGACCTGGATACGTGACCAGCGAGGCTCCCCGGGTTTGCAGCGGCCTCACCACAGCAGTTTCCGATGCACCAGCAGCACTTCCACTTCTTGACCAAACGGCAGCCAACCACTCTACAATCCCTGGGGCGCCATGTCGTCGATTCGGGTTGACCGGGCGTCAAGGAGCAGAGGCCCGTACAGTTAGGCCTACCCTCTCAAGTCCGATAACGAACGGGACGACGAGCGGAGTACGAGCAATGGAGACAAGTAGCTCGAAAGCGGATCGACAACAACGACCGTAAGATGTCTCCCAGTACTTCAGCCACGGGAAAGTGAGCCTTTGTTCCGCGCGGACCATACGAACAGATAAACGTTCGATTAGGGCGAGACGTGTTTAGATAATAGGCTCGGAGAAGCCATAGTGGCCATATGGAACTCGAATTAGAGTTGAATCTAACGCCAGTGGTGATTAGTTCCAGTTTCGTTTTCGAACGGATTTCTTATGTGTGCATGTTTTCAGTTTAGGCTTGTGCATTTTTAGCGTTTCATTCCTTGCCGTTTTGTGTGATAAAGTCAGTTTCCTGTGCCAGCATGGTCTCCCGTCTCTCTCCTTCCGATCCTTTGCAAGCGCTCCCGAGATAATCGTGACAGCAGAATCAAATACAAATCTCTCACGCGGAGCCAGATAGAATTAGGAATAAGAAAGAAAGTACGACTTTCGTTGGTTGGGCACTTTATATCTTCACTGACGTTTAGTCTGGTGGACCAAACTTTGTCAACGTAACAAGTACATCGTGTACTCAATGTAACAAGTGACGATGAACTTGTTACTTTGACAAAGTCTGGTCCACCAGACGAAACGTTAGTGAAAATATACAGTGCCAAACAAACGAAAGTCGTATTGTCTTTCTTCTTCCTTCAATATACATGTATATATATTCACAGAAAAGAAAACAGACCTGCGTGCGAAGCAATTTTATTGACGTTTCGCTCGGGGTCCGAGCTTCATCAGAATGAAATATGTAGGGACAGTGCAGTTAATATACATGCCCATATCAAGCGAAATGAAGATACATTAACAACAATTGATTTACAAACGTATAGTCATCGATGAAAATGCGCATGAGCAGCTCACAACAAACACTGATACATTTGACAAACTGATGACACTGAAAAATACGCACATGGAAATGCACAAATAAGTAATAAAAAAAACGATAAAGAGATAAATTAAAAGCAATAAGAAACACAAAATCACGAAACAGCTCAATCGCTGGCGCAAGTACACTACACTTGTTATGGCTACGTTAGATGGTCCAAACAGACAAGCAACTCAGTTTGCCAGCGCATTCATTTAGACCAGATGCAATCGTATCGACTTTGTGAATCAGAAAGGATTCCCGGGCTTCGCGGTCATAATTTGAGCGAAATCCGGACTCAAGTAAAGTCACCTTAATTTTATCAAAAGTGTGACCGGGGAGATTGACATGTTTTGAAATGGGCAGTTTCGGCAACGTGTTAGCGTGAGACTTATGATTGTTAAATCGCAATCGGAAAGGGCCTTCTGTTTGTCCGATGTACTGTTTGTTCCATACCCTACATTCAAGCGCATAAATTACATTTTTAGTGTCACAGTCGAAGTCGCCTTTAATTTTTAAACAAAATTTTGAAGCCGCGCTGGTGACCTCTTTGGAAGTACACATATGAGGACATTTCTTACATCTTGGTTTGTTTGTTTGTTTGTTTATTAATACTGTCAACCCCAAAGGGGGGGTTTTTACAGGAGTGGAAACAATACAATTTTACAAGATAAATACAATGTACTACTGCAATTCGACAAAAAAAAAGAGTAAAAAAAAGAAAAAAAAAGCAAAGAAAAGAAAAAGGCCAAGAACTACATCCCAAATATAGACATACAGTGAACACTGCTATGTGCGCTTACATTGTGCGCGTTGAAAATGTGATAAAACACAGGGATGCACACTTATATTGTGCGCATTGAGAGTAAAAAAAAATTGACAAAGCGAGAGGCAAAATACGTCGACATCGTGCACACAAGAAAAAAAAAGTAATAATAATAATAAATAATTGCTACGACCCATTTGTGTCAGAGAAAATTAGTGGCTCTAAAGCTGCAGTAAAAGCACTGATGGAGGGAGACATGACTACTGAACTTGGTAGGCTGTTCCATTCTTTAATTGCCCTTGGAAAGAAGCTGTACATAAGTTTGCTGAACATTTTGTACGTGGCGCAAAGCTGGAAACATGAAAATGGGGCGGAGGAAAGAAAGAGACAGAAGAGCGCCAAACTACCAACTGTTTATTGCCATCGCGGCTGAAAAAACAGGTAAACTTCCACGCATGCGCAGTTACAAGGAAAGGTTACTCCAAACATGACATCACGTGAGCAGTTGATTAAGGAAGGACAACTCAGATTGAAAGAGTACAATGGATGTGTCGCTGACACAAGCGGACCCGTTTCTTCTAATATGATACGCCTCTAGTAGTTCCCTTGCTGTTTGATCTCTGCTTTTGCCGATAATCCTAGCTTGCGCAAAACGTGGCACACACGAGCATGACTTGACATGCGCAGGAAGGTGCGCACCATCACTCTTACCAATGCTGTTGGCATGCTCCCTGAGGCGGTCGTTGATACACCGTCCCGTTTGTCCGATGTACGTCTTGCCACAACTCAGGGGAATTTCGTATATAACGCCTTCGGCACAACGCCTGAAGGGTTTCACGTGCCTCTTTTGGCACCCTTGCTTTTTAGCACGAGAGATTCGTCGGCACAAGTGCGACAGTTTATTCGGGGTGGAAAACACAACAGGAATTTCAAATCTAGCCGCCACCTTCTTGAGGTTATGGCTTAACTTGTGCATGTACGGCACCACCTGTGGCTTAGCGCGCTCCCTTTCTCTCGAGTGCTCTTCCCGAGTGCTGACGTTCAGCTTCCGTAGCAGAGATTCGGCAACGGCGTGCAGGACCGCCCGAGGAAAGCCAGCCTTTTCAAGTCTGCCAATCTGATTACACAGGCTAGTCTGCATCATGTGCGGACACGATCTGCGCAGCGCGGACTGAAGGCAAGCAGAGCAATACCACGTTTCACGGTCTTGGAATGTGCGGAATCATATGGCAATAGCTCTTTTTTACTGCGAGGCATGTAGGCGCAACAAACATGATCACTTTTCACGGCCAGGTTGATATCTAAAAATTGCAAAACATTGTCGGAAGGAAGCTCATGAGTAAAGGTTAGTCCTTTGGCATTTGTCTTAAAGGCATCTAAAATGAAGTCCACCATTTCATGGTAGGGCACAGGGCACGTCTTGTCTAAAACAATTAAAAAATCGTCTACATATCTAAAAACATAAAAAGGATGTGATGAATTAGAAACACATAGTAGTGTCTGGTCAATAAGTGATAAAAAGATGTCGCATAAAATCGGTGCAACACTGGACCCGATGCAAATGCCTTTCTTTTGCAAATAAATGCTACCCTCAAAAGAAACGAAAGTGCTTGTGAGGTACGCTTCCAAAACAGCAATGAAATTAGTTACCGACATTTCAGCGCACGCAACAAAATCAGCCTCGCCACTTTTTTCAATACATAGCTTAACTGCGGCAAAGAGCTCGGGATGTGGAACTGAATAAAAAAGGTCATTCACATCAACAGAAAAAAGATACCCTGTGTTATCTTTGCGGCGAAAGAACTCTACAATGTCATCAGAATTTCTTATTAGAAAAGGATCGTTGACGACAAGGCACTTGAGTGACTTTAACAGAAAACTACTGACATGCTTTTGCCACGCGCCCCGTTCACTTATTATCGTTCGAAAAGGGATATCAACCTTGCGCGTCTTGGCGCTGAAAAAAGCTATTAAGCTGTCCGCTTTGGACTTTCAAATCTGCTTGGCCAAACGTTCCGCACCGACTTCTTCACAAAGTTTGCTCACGTTCTTCTTCACTTTTGCCAGGCTTACTTTTACACTCTTAAAATTCTTATTAATCGCCTGCAAGGCTTTTTCATTAAAGACAGATGTAGGCACAATCACAAAACCACCTTCTTTGTCCGATTGCATTAAGCGTAAGTCATTGTCTCTGAAAAAAGACTCTACCCGATTAAATTCGCGCACGTGGTGTCCAGTTCCTGGTCTTGGAGCACATCTCTGAAGACAGTCCACACCGCCAAGCAAACACCGCTCGCGTTGCTCCGACGAAGCTTTGCTTGCTACTCTTCTGTTTAGAGCTAGTAGCTCATGTGCGGAGACGGCCGGCTCAATACCAAACTTCGGGCCTTTGCTGAGAAGACGGTAGACATCTTCAGGTAGGGGCGTGTCACACATGACCTTCACTGACCCGGTCTGCACGCCTTTCTTGTCATTTGAGTGAACAGATCTAAGAAGGCTCGTAAGCATGCACCTCCATGTAGCCTCAATTTCAGCACTGATGAGCCTACGGTGTTCCTTCAGTTTCTTCCACGCAACCCACTCAGGGAAGTTGGCGTAGCAAATGCTTCTCAGGAGGTCATTACACAGCCTAACTTGCCGCCCTAACTCAGAGCGTAAAATCTTGCTCACCCGTTTAACGTGTCCCCAGGAAGGCAGGACGCAACCGAAGAGGGAGGTGACTTCACGAGGGGAAAACCTTTCCGGATGCAGAAGCCCAAATATCTTGATTGGCATGTCGAAGCAACAATATTCCACTTCACTTTGTGCAGGTCAGGAAGTCCAGAAGAAAGGTTTCCGGGCACAGAGAGGCCCGAGCCCACTGTACTAGAAATGTACTCTAGAAGAACTTGTTTTTGGGCGAGTTGGTGACTAAGTTTGCTGAACATTTTGTACGTGGCGCAAAGCTGGAAACATGAAAATGGGGCGGAGGAAAGAAAGAGACAGAAGAGCGCCAAACTACCAACTGTTTATTGCCATCGCGGCTGAAAAAACAGGTAAACTTCCACGCATGCGCAGTTACGAGGAAAGGTTACTCCAAACATGACATCACGTGAGCAGTTGATTAAGGAAGGACAACTCAGATTGAAAGAGTACAATGGATGTGTCACTGACACAAGCGGACCCGTTTCTTCTAATATGATACGCCTCTAGTAGTTCCCTTGCTGTTTGATCTCTGCTTTTGCCGATAATCCTAGCTTGCGCAAAACGTGGCACACACGAGCATGACTTGACATGCGCAGGAAGGTGCGCACCATCACTCTTACCAATGCTGTTGGCATGCTCCCTGAGGCGGTCGTTGATACACCGTCCCGTTTGTCCGATGTACGTCTTGCCACAACTCAGGGGAATTTCGTATATAACGCCTTCGGCACAACGCCTGAAGGGTTTCACGTGCCTCTTTTGGCACCCTTGCTTTTTAGCACGAGAGATTCGTCGGCACAAGTGCGACAGTTTATTCGGGGCGGAAAACACAACAGGAATTTCAAATCTAGCCGCCACCTTCTTGAGGTTATGGCTTAACTTGTGCATGTACGGCACCACCTGTGGCTTAGCGCGCTCCCTTTCTCTCGAGTGCTCTTCCCGAGTGCTGACGTTCAGCTTCCGTAGCAGAGATTCGGTAACGGCGTGCAGGACCGCCCGAGGAAAGCCAGCCTTTTCAAGTCTGCCAATCTGATTACACAGGCTAGTCTGCATCATGTGCGGACACGATCTGCGCAGCGCGGACTGAAGGCAATGCAGAGCAATACCACGTTTCACGGTCTTGGAATGTGCGGAATCATATGGCAATATATACGAAATTCCCCTGAGTTGTGGCAAGACGTACATCGGACAAACGGGACGGTGTATCAACGACCGCCTCAGGGAGCATGCCAACAGCATTGGTAAGAGTGATGGTGCGCACCTTCCTGCGCATGTCAAGTCATGCTCGTGTGTGCCACGTTTTGCGCAAGCTAGGATTATCGGCAAAAGCAGAGATCAAACAGCAAGGGAACTACTAGAGTCGTATCATATTAGAAGAAACGGGTCCGCTTGTGTCAGCGACACATCCATTGTACTCTTTCAATCTGAGTTGTCCTTCCTTAATCAACTGCTCACGTGATGTCATGTTTGGAGTAACCTTTCCTCGTAACTGCGCATGCGTGGAAGTTTACCTGTTTTTTCAGCCGCGATGGCAATAAACAGTTGGTAGTTTGGCGCTCTTCTGTCTCTTTCTTTCCTCCGCCCCATTTTCATGTTTCCAGCTTTGCGCCACGTACAAAATGTTCAGCAAACTTAGTCACCAACTCGCCCAAAAACAAGTTCTTCAAGCTGTACATAAATGTGTCATTTCGGGTAGCTGGGGGCGGTATGTATAAACTGTGTCTGTGTCTAAAGCGCGGATCTGGAGAAATTACAAAGAGATCTAATAAGTTAATTTTAACCTGGTTTCGAATAATGAGGAATAGAAATTTTAAACGGTCACACTTAGTTCTTAGTTCTAAGGCGGGAAGGTTTGCACGGTTGCAAAGTTCGGAGGCAGAGTGTACGCGGTGATATTTATTAAATATGAATCTGGAAGCCATCCTTTGAACTCTGTGCAGTTTATATCGGTTAGAAGCGGTGTAAGGGTCCCATACTATCTTAGCATATTCGATTACTGGTCTTACTAACATTTTGTACGCCAGGCTTTTCACCTCGGGTGTTGCGCCATGTAACCGTCGCCTCAGGCCCCACAGAGTTTTATTTGCCTTTCTGCAGGTGGCGTCGATATGAGTGTTCCACCTCAAGTCTGGAGTAAATATTAGCCCTAAGTATTTATATTCTGTTACCCTTTTCAGTTCATGTGGACCAATATTGTAATTATATTTCAAAGGTACCTTTTTTCTTGTTATACTCATGCAAACTGATTTTACGGGGTTTAAAGACATCTGCCATTCATTACACCAAAGTAAAATTTTTTGTAAATTATCGTTCAGGTCTAACTGGTCTCTCAGGGATGTGATCTTGTTATATATCACGCAGTCGTCGGCAAACAATCTCAGTGGGACGGACAAATCTGATGGCAGGTCATTTATAAAAATAAGAAATAGAAGGGGCCCCAAAACACTGCCTTGAGGCACGCCGGATCGAACTGGTCTTGACGTGGATTTAATTTTATTTATTTCTACGTACTGCGTACGAGAATTGAGGTATGATTTGAACCATTTAGTAATATTTGAATTTCTGAATATTTCATTTACTTTTAGTAAGAGTTTGGGATGCGAGACCTTATCAAAGGCTTTGGCAAAGTCTAAGAAGATTAGATCAATCTGTTCGCGGCGGTTTATTGCCTGCGCAAGATCGTGAACTGTAACAAGAAGCTGCGTTACTGTAGATAAGCCCCTACGAAAACCATGTTGCACCGGTGATAATAAATTGTGAGTATCTAAATAATTCGAGAGATGTTTACACATTATGTGCTCAAGCAGTTTGGAGCAGGTACTCGTAAGAGAGATAGGCCTGTAGTTACCCACTTCTGAAGTGTTACCACTTTTATGAACTGGAATTATTTTAGCTTGTTTCCAGGCTAAAGGAAATGATCCCTGGTTAATTGAAGATTGAAAGATTTTAGTGAGATACTTCGCGACCCATTGAGCATATCTATATAAAAACTCGTTCGGAATGCTGTCGGGACCAGCGGATTTCTTAATGTTAATGTGCAGAAGAAGGTTTAACACTCCTTCCTCATTAATTAGCGGGACAGATACCGAAGGGCGATCGGAAGTGTCAGAAAAGGACGGAAGTGCACCATCGTCTTCGGTGAAAACAGAAGAAAAAAAGGAATTAAAATTTTCGGTACGTTCAAGGGCAATTCTTTCATCGACAGGTTTATTCTGCTTTTCTGACGGGTTTACATGTCTCCAGAATTTGCTAGGTGCTTCGTAAAGAAATTTTTTCAAAGTTACATTAAAAAATCTCTCTTTAGATTCCTTGACAAGACGATTTAGATCAAGCGTCAAGTTATGAAGAGAAGTTTTGTTCTGAGCACTTGGATCACGCGAACAAGCTTTTCGCTTCCTTTTAATCCTCCGTTTGACATGAATTATGTCTCTCGTGATCCAAGGGTTTTTTCTTTTGCACTTTTTTAAGCTCTTAGGGATAAATCGTGTAATGCATTCCATTGTTATGTTGTGAAAATATTCCCATAGAGAGTCTGAGCTACCATTTGAATCATAAATAGATGCGAAATTGTCAAACGACCTCTCAAGGAAATCCAAAACACTAACATCATCGGCAGCTTCAAAGTTCAAATAAGTGATGCCAGATTTCTGCTGAAAGGTGGAAGATGACATGCTCATTGGCAGAATAACCATTTTGTGGTCTGATAGACCTTCTTCAACAAAGCAACCATTCACGTAAGGAGTCAAAGCATTGGATATTAAAATTAGATCAAGCACAGAGGACCGTGTTGCACATACTCTAGTGAACTCATTAACAACCTGACATAAATTGTAAGAAAATATTAAGTCGAGAAATAACTCATAAGAAGCATCGTGTGTGTCGATGGCCACATACGAATCCCAATCAATAGCCGGTAGATTAAAATCACCTAATAACAGGATATTGTCTTTTTATTTGAAGTGTCTTTCCATGAATCTTCTTAGTTTCAAAATATAATCTACAGGAGAGTTTGGAGGTCTGTATACCCCGCCTATATATACTGTGCGATTATTTAACTTTGTTTTAATCCAGACTGCCTCAATATCATCTGGTACGTCAAAAGAGCAAAAAATGATGTTTTGCTTGACTAAGAGAGCAACCCCTCCCCCCCCTTCCATTGCGATCCCTCCGAACCAATGTGTATCCAGGAGGAGCGATTTCACTATCGGGTATATCTTTGTGCAACCACGTTTCCGTGATTACAATAATATCAGGTTCATGATCGATAACCAAGGCCTCGAGCGCGTGTGCTTTATTTGATACACTTCTGGCGTTTAAGTTGATTATTTTAAAATTATCTTTCTCTCCCCGCGCCCGTCACCTATCACGTGTTACAGCATCATTTCCAAGCTTGCTTCTTTCACCGCGCGCTTCATTCCAGCAGTAAAGAGTGTTGTTTACCCTCAACTTATCAAAAACAAGCTTTACCTTCTTTCCTGCCTTCCTTTCTGCGCTTGCCGAGTCCCACAGTTTTTTTCTTATTCCCTGTACTCTCTTAGAAAAATCCTCGCTGATGCTGTAATCCGTATCCTTCAGTCTGTAGCAGTTCTGCAAGACTTTCATTTTATCCCTATAGTCTGCTAACCTAAGGATGACAGGACGAGTTTTACCAGAAATTTGTTTACCTAACCTATGAATTCTCTCGATAGACGTTACGTTCACCTGTAGGGTAGAGCCAAATATTCCATCGTTTACTTTGTTTAATAGAGTTTCTTCTTTTCCGTTCTCATCTTCTGCCACTCCCCTTATGATAAGGTTATTCCTTCTTGAACGATTATCCAAATCGTCCACATGATTAAACAGACTAGATGATTTGTCAAACATTCAGCCACAATTGTTTCAAGAGTTGTGAGCCTGTTGCGAGTCTCATCTAAGCTTTGCACCTTAGCCTCAATTACAAGAAGCCGATTTTGCATGTCCAGAATTCTAGTTTCAAACGAATCCTGCTTTTCTTGCACCGCAGTAAGCTTAGATAGAATTTCCTTTTGATTCTGGAGCATTTCCTTGCATACAGCGTCAGTTATAGGTCCCGGATTCTGCTCGACATCGCCAGAAAGACTCAACAACAGGCCCACAATAGTAAAACAGTCAGATACACAGTCAATTACAACTTGTGGACACGGCAGCACTATAAGACCAAGAAAATCACTATGGAAGCTATCCCTTCGGTCACCAACCTGCATGAACAGCGGTACGTCAGGCGACATTGTGACATGGGTGGCATCCGATGGCATTGGGGCGATCAATCTTAGGCAAGGATGAAGATGATAGCATGTCGCGAAGGTTTCTAGCTCTGCGGTAGACTGCTCTCGGTGGTTCAGTGAATATGTTTTTCAGGCGTTCACTTTGCACGAGAATGTTAGGGTGCCTGGTTAGTACAGCCGATACACGCGGGAATGATGCACAGTGGGTGAGCACTACATTTGTCTGGGATGGCTGAATAGGTGGCTTCGCGGTACAGAGAAGCGTTCTGCGGTCGCATGTATCTGCACGCTTGATCGCATCGTCGACCAATTGCGGCGGATACTTTTGCTTTAATAAGGCGTTTCTAAGCGTTGCACAATTTTTTTGGAAGTCGGATGGGTCCGAGCAGATTCTTTTGAAGCGTAATGCTTAGCTATATGGAATGCTTGTTTTGCAGTGTTTACCGTGGCTGCTGTCAAAATGCAAATATTGCTGTCGGTCTGTCGGCTTTTTGTACCGTGCGGTAGACAATTTGTCGTTCATAACTGAAATGGTTACATCGAGAAAGTTAATGGTGGATGCAGAATACGTATGAGAAAATGATATTGATGGATGGGCATTGTTAAAGTCATGTATGAATAAAAGAAGCTCCTGTTCCCCATGTGGCCAAATGACGAACACGTCATCAATTAAGCGCTTGTAATAGTATGGTTTATGCGTTTGGTTTAGCAAAAACTTGTTTTCTAGGTGGCCCATAAAAATGTTCGCGTAATTTGGACCAATACGTGTGCCCATCGATGTTCCGCTAATTTGGATGTAGTGTTTCCCTTCAAATTCAAAGTTGTTCAGATTTAAAATAAGCTCGAGTAACGTCGCTAATGTGCTGCTGTCTATCGGCTTCTCGGCTAACAATTCGCCGTAGGATTCGACGACTGCCTCAATGCCATCAATGTGCGGAATGTTAGTATACAGGGACGTTACATCCATTGTAACCAGTAGGGAGCCTTTTGGAATAGTCATGTCAAGTACATCGGAAAGAAAATGAGTCGTGTCCTTCACAAAATCCGATTGCGATTTAACAATCATAAGTCTCACGCTAACACGTTGCCGAAACTGCCCATTTCAAAACATGTCAATCTCCCCGGTCACACGTTTGATAAAATTAAGGTGACTTTACTTGAGTCCGGATTTCGCTCAAATTATGACCGCGAAGCCCGGGAATCCTTTCTGATTCACAAATTCGATACGATTGCATCTGGTCTAAATGAATGCGCTGGCAAACTGAGTTGCTTGTCTGTTTGAACCATCTAACGTAGCCATAACAAGTGTAGTGTACTTGCGCCAGCGCTTGAGCTGTTTCGTGATTTTGTGTTTCTTGTTACTTTTACTTTATCTCTCTATCGTTTTTTTATTACTTATTTGTGCATTTCCATGTGCGTATTTTTCAGTGTCATCAGTTTGTCAAATGTACCAGTGTTTGTTGTGAGCTGCTCATGCGCATTTTCATCGATGACTATACGTTTGTAAATCAATTGTTGTTAATGTATATTCACTTCGCTTGATATGGGTATGTATATTAACTGCACTGTCGCTACATATTTCATTCTAATGAAGCTCGGACCCCGAGCGAAACGTCAATAAAATTGCTTCGCACGCAGGTCTGTTTTCTTTTCTGTGATTATTCTACCGGACCTAGGAACCCGCTGTTGTTTTGATATATATATATATATATATATATATATATATATATATATATATATATATATATATATATATGTTGTCACGTGGTTGTGACGTCGACGAAGGCAGCAGGCGACGTGTTCAAGATGAAACTGTTTATTAGGCCGAACTTGTGGCTGGTAAACGGAAAGTAAGATTACAGCAATACACACTGGCACTGATAGTGGCGAACAGAGCGTCGGCCGTCGATCAACTGAACTTCGTTGGAACGCGCCGGTTTTTATAAATCATGCGTCGAACATTCTAGCCTGATCACTAGTCGTCGCGCAAGCTCTGGAATAATCTTGAGTGTTAGCGTCGTGCGTGCAATCTTAAAAAACGATCTACTACAACCGAGAAGCTTCTGGAACACTACCCAGGCAGCACGCCGGCATTGGACCGATCTCGGCCCAATGTCGGCTAACGTCGGCGGCAATATTGGCCCCATGTCGGCAAATCACGCTCGCGCTACTTTCACCCACATCGGTCCGATGTCGGCTAGCCGGCGTTGGGCCGATGAGGGCTAGCCGGCGTTGGGCCGATGAGGGCTAGCCGGCGTTGGGCCGACGAAGGCTAGCCGGCGTTGGGCCGATGAGGGCTTGCCGGCGCCGGGCCGATGAGGGCTTGCCGGCGCCGGGCCGATGAGGGCTTGCCGGCGTTCGGCCGATGACGGCTTGCCAGCGTCGGTCCGAGACCGGCCTACCGTTATTCAGCAGATGATGGCAAGCCGTCATTGGGCCTATGTAAGCTGGCCGATGCTGGCGTGGTGTCGGCCTCGCCGACTTCGGGAAGCCGCCGGTGCGACGGTTAGCACTCGTTATTATGGTAATTTACCGTGCGCTGAGTAAGGTAATATACTGTGCCGTTGTAGTCTGCACGTAGCCAGTCTAGATGGGTACACCGGCGGTGGTTGCTCGATGCCTACAATAGCTTGATTAAAAAGGCTGATACGCGTGTTATAAAGTGAAACGGCTGCGTGGCGACCATGCATAGTTCGGTATTCCTGTGATTACTGTACTGTAAGTCAGCAGTGCAAAAAAAAAAACCTATTCGCAGCACAACGGCATTCATCGACTACCGTTGACGCCGTATTCCGTAAATACTTCGTAAGCAGAACGACCCATTTGGGGTCTTAGCATAGCATTGAGACCCAGAATTCTATGGAACCGTGCAAGGCTGAGAAGAAAAGTCAATATTGTCTCCAACACACCTAAAAGGATGAAAGTCCTGCTGCATCAATTACGCATGCGTCTAGGTAATGAAGGAGCAACACATTTGCAAAGTGATAAACAGACATTTATTCACACATATGAACACACGCCAGCAGTTCCGGAATAATGATGCCATAAAGGAACACCTAAACATCTATAGATACGGTATCCAACATCTAAAACGATCCCACAGCCACCGTGTTCCTAATGAAAAACACGAAAATATGATCGAGAATGGGGTCAGGCGAAGAGTTATAATGTTATTCAAGGCAAATTCAGAATAAATATTTAAAAACATAGAACGGGAAAAAATATGATTAAGAATTAACGAAGAATATCATAGCTACTTGTGTTTTGTGGACGATATCGCGCTTTGCGGCCATGACGGTGACGAATCACGAAACAAAAAAATACTGGTGATATAAACGAAAGAAGCCGGATTAAAGATGTACCCGAAGAAAACAAACATCATGTTAGGCGGCCCGGCGAGAAAGGGAGATTACGGGTGGCAAACAGACTAGAAGTGCATGTATAAGGCTAGTTACTAACAGAGGAGCCCCCCCCCCCCCCCCCCGATGTTTATCAAATACACCGAAAAGTAAGGTTGGGTTGGTTCGCAAACGTTAGTCCATCGTAACACATGACTGGAAATTAAATTACCCCTATCCTTTAAGTGGAAATCACAATTCCTTCAGTCATAACTTATGGGATAGAAACATGAATAAACTACAGCACGCGACCTGAAAAACGTTGCGAGTGGTGCCGCAAGGTTCCATATACTGTACATCTAAACAAGGTAGACACACACACACACGCATTCCTTATCTCGAGGTAAGAATGTAACGGAAAAGAAGCATGCATGAATACCTTTTACGCATGGCTCTTGGGTCGGTAAGAACACGAGCGAATAAAAGGCATGGTCAATAGCGAACGCATGATAAAGAGAAAAATCTGTCTGGACAGACGTAAGAGCAGTCAAGACGTGTCCTTAAATGAAGCGAGCGAGTCCGATGTGGAAGCACGTAGCCACTGGCTGCTAGCTGCGGTGATCTTTGCCGAAAACAGCGCTGGAATCTTGCCGCGTATCCGTCTCGCACACGTTTTTGACTTTCCTCCACACATGTCCACACACCGACACTTCTTGAAGAATTCTTCTGGCCGGGACGAAAAGCCTGCTCTCGCTACAACTTATCCTTCCATCGAGCTGGCTACCCTTCCCTGCCTGGTCAAGCAAGTTTCGCGACAATGGTGGTGGTGGTTGTGGTTCGAAGAAGGAAAAGGCGCCTAATTTCTGCAGCCCGGTCGGGAGCACGGCGCAGCGCCTATGCGACAATGACGCGCCGAACGACAGGAGTAAAGGCGGGGTGGGGGGGGGGGGGGGGGGGGTGAAGAGGGGTAGAGCTGGAAGAAGACGAAAAAATGCTGACTCTCCCTTCTTAGGAGCCCGGCTCAGCCTCCGACAGTAGTGTGCGCCCCCCCCCCCCCCCTCGTGTCCTCTCCCCCCTCCACAGCATGTCGCCTGTGGGCTAGGTGGATTTTTCAATGCATCGCTTGGTCCAAGTGTCGCTACGTGAAAACTTTCCGTACACCATGTTGTAACCGCATTTTTTATCGTATTTCCCGTGCAATAACAGTAACATTAATGAAATCCAAAGTTTGACGGAATCCCGTTTGGTCGGGAGGAGGCATTGCAAAAGAAGAAGAAACGCCGACCACAATAAAATCAATTTAAAACAAATTAAGCGCGACGTTTCGGCTCCCACACGGGAGCCTTGTTCACAGTGAAGTTCAAAAAAAATATCTCCTTTCTTAGGAGCATCTATATTTTTTTTTTGAACTTCACTGTGAACAAGGCTCCCGTGTTGGAGCCGAAACGTCTCGTTTTGTTTTAAATTGTTTTATTGTGGCCGGCGTTTCTTCTTATTTTGCAATAGTAACATTAAATGCGACTGTTTCTAAACGCACGTGGGAAGCAATCGTTGAACGAGATTTTTACTTCAAAATGATAGGTATGGGACAAAAAGACGGCGATGAAGTGAAAACACGAACTGGCAAACACGTGTTTTATGTTCGTTAACGATTGTGTCTTGGTGGGCTAGTTGATTTGGAAGGTTTTTACCGAAAAAACGTGTCTACACTTCTTCCCGGTCTTTCTTGCGCCATACCTATTTTTCTCAAGTAATGAACAACGCGCTCAGCAACACTCCTTGTTGAGCTTTTACTACTTTCACAAGGCAAAATTATGTGACATCACTGAAGCAAATACGTTTGTTACGCTTGACCACAACATGCGCGTGTGTAAATACGTGCACACCCACAGACAAGAAACTATTCGTGCAGTTTATAAGCACTCACACCATGCGGTCAGCGGCTGAAAGGATGTAAAGGATATAGCGCTAGAAATATGATTTAAGGCCCGGTTTATGCACAGATTTAGTATTCACATAAAACTTCTGCCGCTAAATGTATTCCTGCTGGAATGATTGGGCGAATCCTGATGCTGGATATATCAGTAAGGTCTACCGAACAATTTCAAAAACATTTATGAAAGAGTTGGACTTTGAATGTAAGTTCAGTTTTTATAGCGTTGAACAGCTCGTCAACGAAATGGCCATCTAATGTGAGTCAGTCTGAAGGCCGCTTTTTGGGTAGAAAAGCCACAGTGCCAGTGATAACTGTTAGTTAATGTCCTTGCAGAAACTAACAAGAGGATGCAAGCTATTTACTCGGCGTTACTTCACGCCCCGAATAGTACATGCGGCATTAGCACGATACAATGCATGCATGCACTTTCCTATTTTTGCTAGTACACCAATCCATGTAGCAGCTTTCTGCAGGTTAGGCGAGTAATATTCAAGCGCTTAATGCTCTATGGCATTACAAGCTTGTGTTCGACGTCGACGTATACAGTAGATTGCCAACATGTTAGCGACGGTTTTATTTAGCCGCTCGGTGAGGCCATTCGTCTGCGGATGATATAGTTGCGGTTGTCCGTCGGTGACTTGTATGTCAAGATTGTTTGCGTTATTTCCGCCTTAAAATCCGTACCTGTGTCAGTGACGACGACTTCTGTAGCGCCGCGACGCAGGAGGAGGTTCTCAACAGGGCAATATATAACTGTCTGAAGGAAGACAAGAAGGTATTCCAGCTTCGTCGATGAAAGCTAACCAACAATTGACTCAGCCAACATTACTTTAAGAGCGGCAACAACACGGGAAAAAAAGGCCCAATTCTGCCTGTGAAAGCCTTCAGCTGCCGATATCAGTTGAAGCATCTGATACACGGCAGAATGACGGCAAGCTCGGCCCAATGTTGCCGGTGAAAGCCATCGGCTAAGCCGATATCGGTGGAAGTACGGCGGGACGCCGGCAAACTCGGCCCAATGTTGCCGGTGAAAGCCATCGGCTAAGCCGATATCGGTGGAAGTACGGCGGGACGCCGGCAAACTCGGCCCAATGTTGCCGGTGAAAGCCATCGGCTAAGCCGATATCGGTGGAAGTACGGCGGGACGCCGGCAAACTCGGCCCAATGTTGCCGGTGAAAGCCATCGGCTAAGCCGATATCGGTGGAAGTACGGCGGGACGCCGGCAAACTCGGCCCAATGTTGCCGGTGAAAGCCATCGGCTAAGCCGATATCGGCGGAAGTACGGCGGGAGGCCGGCAAACTCGGCCCAATGTTGCCGGTGAAAGCCCAACATCGGCTGAAGGACGGCAAAATCGGCCCAATGTTGCCGGCGAAAGTCAACGGCTCCGCCCATATTGGCTCCATGCCGGCAACGACGGACCGTGGTTGGGCCGCCCACAGCCGCCTTAAAACCAATATCGGCCCGACGTTGTGTGCTGCCTGGGTAAGGAGCGGTCTGCGCCGAGCACCGCTGACAGTCCTTGTGGGCGGAAACCGAGTACAGTAAAAAAATCGCGCGTGGCATTGTCCCCCCTCTGAAAAAGCCTCGTCCCGATGCTTTGAACAGAACACATGGGAAAAATACATGAAACAATAAATAACGACACTAAATCAAGAAAGTTCAATAAACAATACGCACGAGCAAGAAAGTCCAATGAAAAAAAAAGTACAGTCCTCAGGCTCACTACCACGCGTAAAACGGCTTGAGGCGCACGACATGGACGACTTCAGGTCGCGCACGGCGCCGTTGAGAGTTCGAAATGCCGTCGGGGACAACCTCGTAGTCGAGTGCGCCGAGACGTCGAAGCACCCTATACGGTTAGAAGTATCGTCGCAGAAGTTTTTCACTAGGTCCACGTCGTCGTAGCGGCGTCCACAACCAAAACGCGGTCGCCGGGCTGGTATTTCACGAAGCGTCGCCGAAGATTTTACCGGCGGCTGCCGGTCGTCTGCTGATTCTTGATTCGCAGGCGGGCGAGTTGTCGGGCTTCTTCGGCGCGCTCTAGGTAGGCGGTGACGTCGACGTTTTCCTCGTCGGTGACGTTTGGTAACATGGCGTCAAGAGTCGTCCGTAGACCAACTTGTATGGCGTCATCTGCGTCGTTTCTTGTACGACCGTGTTGTACGCGAAGGTCACGTACGGAAGGATACTGTCCCACGTCTTGTGTTCGACGTCGACGTACATGACCAGCATGTCGGCGTTGGTCTTGTTGAGACGCTCGGTGAGACCATTGGTCTTAAGGTGGTAGGTGGTGGTCCGGCGGTGGCTTGTCTGGCTGTATCGCAAGATCGCCTGAGTTAGGTCAGCAGTAAACGCCGTACCTCTGTCGGTGATGAGAACCTCTGGGGCGCCATGTCGAAGCACGATGTTCTCAACGAACAACTTCGCTACCTCGGCGACACTGCCTTTAGGCAGGGCCTTTGTTTCGGCGCAGCGGGTGAGGTAGTCGGTAGCCACGACGATCCATTTATTTCCGCAAGTCGACGTTGGGAACGGCCCCAGGAGGTCCGTCCCGATCTGCTGGAACGGTTGCCGAGGAGGCTCGATCGAATGAAGGAAGCCTGCTGGTCTTGTTGGCGGTGTCTTCCGTCGCTGACGGTGTCGGTCCCGGCTTACGTAGCAGACGACGTCGGTGGCAAGGCGCGGCCAGTCGTACTTTTCCTGTACTCTTGCGAGTGTGCGGGAAAGTCCGAGGTGTCCTGCCGTCGAGTCGTCGTGTAGTGCCTGGAGGACTCCTGGTCGCATTGCTGCAGGCACTACGATAAGGTAGTCGGCCGAAAAGGCAAGAAATTCTTCTTTATGAGAACGCCGTTTCGCAAGAAAAACGACGCGAGTGCTCATCTGAATGCCTTTGGAACAATGGCGGACTTGCCTTCAAGGTACTCCACAAGGCCCCTGAGTTCCTGGTCGGCTCGCTGTCGTTCGGCGAAGTCATCGGCACTTATGGTTCCCAAGAAGAAGTCATCCTCCTGGTCATCCAGCGGCGGCGGGTCGACGGGGGCGCGAGACAAGCAGTCGGCGTCAGAGTGTTTTCGTCCGGACTTGTAAACGACGGCAACGTCGAATTCTTGAATTCTCAGACTCCATCTTGCGAGACGACCGGAAGGGTCCTTCAGGTTAGCTAGCCAACACAAGGCGTGGTGGTCGCTCACAACTTTGAAGGGCCTGCCGTACAGGTAGGGGCGAAAATTTGACGTTGCCCAGATGATGGCAAGGCACTCCTTTTCTGTTGTGGAATAGTTGGCTTCCGCCTTGGATAGCGACCGTCTAGCATAACGATAATCCTTTCCACGCCGGCAGTTCTCTGGACAAGGACGGCGCCGAGTCCTACGCTGCTTGCGTCGGTGTGGATTTCCGTGTCGGCGTGTTCGTCGAAATGCGCAAGTATTGGAGGCGTCTGCAGGCGTCGTTTCAATTCTTGAAATGCTTCGACTTGCGACGCTCCCCACTTGAATTCCACGTCGTTTTTCGTGAGCTGAGTTAGTGGCTCGGCGATGCGTGAAAATTTCTTGACGAAGCGTCTATAATAGGCGCACAAGCCGAGAAATCGGCGAACAGACTTCTTGTCGGTGGGCGGCGGGATGGCAGCGATTGCAGCTGTTTTTCGCGGGTCGGGGCAAACTCCAGACTTGCTGATGACGTGAACCAAGAACAGAAGTTCCTCATATGCGAAGCAGCACTTTTCTGGCTTCAGGGTGAGTCCAGAGGCCTTGATTGCTTGAAGTACAGCTTCAAGGCGCCGGCGATGTTCGTCGAGGTTTGAAGAAAACACAACGACGTCTTCCAAGTACACAAGGCCGGTCTGCCACTTCAAGCCGGCCAGTACAGTGTCCATAACACGTTGGAACGTCGCAGGTGCCGAGGAAAGACCGAAGGGCATGACTTTGAACTCGAAGAGGCCGTCTGCTGTGATAAAGGCAGTCTTCTCTCGGTCTCTCTCGTCGACCTCGATTTGCCAATAGCCGGTTTTCAGGTCCATCGACGAAAAATACTTCGCGTTGTGGAGTCGGTCCAGAGCGTCGTCGATACGTGGGAGAGGATACACGTCCTTATTCGTGATTTTGTTCACGCGGCGATAATCGACGCAGAAACGGAGGGTTCCGTCCTTCTTCACTAACATCACGGGTGACGCCCAAGGACTCTTTGAAGGCTGCATGATGTCGCGTAGCATTTCGTCGACTTGCTGCTTTACAGCCTCGCGTTCTGACGTTGAAACTCGGTACGGGCTCTGGCTGAGTGGTGACGTATTTTCCTCTGTTATCATGCGATGTTTTGCGACTGGGGTCTTTCTAATTCTTGACGACGACGAGAAGCAGTCCTTGAATTGCAAGAACAGACTTCTGAGCTGCTCTTGGTTGTGCTTCGGGAGGCTCGGATTGACGTCGAAATCTGGTTCGGGACCTCGATTAGTCGAAGCAGGTTCGGCAGCATCGAAGAGGGCGAAAGCATTGCTGGCGGCCACGCATTCGTCGATGTAGGCGACCGTCGTACCAATGTTGAGGTGCCTATATTCGTGGCTGAAGTTTGTCAGCAGTACCTTTGCTTTACGGTAACGCAGCTCGGCTATACCTCTTGCGACGCAAATTTGACGGTTCAGGAGTAGGTGCTGATCGCCCTCGATGACGCCTTCAAGGTTCGCAGGGTTTTCGGTGCCGACGGAAATAATGACGCTGGAGAGCGGCGGAACGGTCACCTGCTCTTCTATCACATTGAATGCATGGTTCCCTGGCGTCGCGAGGGGCGGGAGCGCTTTGTCTGAGGTTAGTGTTATCGACTCAGACCTTAGGTCGATGACGGCGCCGTGGCCACTTAGGAAGTCCATTCCTAGTATCACATCCCTGGAGCAGTTTTGTAGGATTACAAAGCTCGCAGGATAAGTCCGGTTACTGACGGTGACTCTCGCCGTGCAGACTGCAATCGGCGTTATCAGGTGGCCTCCAGCTGTCCGGATTTCGGGTCCACTCCAAGCGGTCTTTACTTTCTTCAGCTTGGTGGCGAATGGCCCACTGACGACGGAATAGTCGGCCCCAGTGTCGACGAGAGCGGTCACGCCATGGCCGTCGATAAGAACGCGGAGGTCGCTAGTTCGTCGTCTCGCGTTGCGGTTAGGTCGCGGCGTCGGGTCACTGCTGCGTCGGTTTGTTCCGCCGGTTCCACGTTGCGTAGTGATGTCTTCTTCGGGCTGCGAAGTTTCCACGCCAGTACCTCGTTTGTCTTGCGACGGGTTCTTTAGATTTCGTTGCGGTATCGTCGTCGTCGGCGGCGGAGGATCTTCGCTAGTTCGTCGTACAGCAACCGCACCTCCATCGGTTGCTGCCCTTAGTTTTCCGAGTAAGGGCTAGGAGATCGGCCTCGGTTTGGGCCAGCGTACTGCCGGCGGTGCGGTGACATGTAGCGGCCAGGCGACGGCGAGCGGGATGGTCGTCGGGGTGTCCACTGAGCTTCTGCGAGGTAGTCCGCGATGTCGCGTGGTCTTTCACCCCGCTGTGGACGCGGCGCGTCGATGGCGAAACCACGCAGTCCCATCTGGCGGTACTGGCAGCGGCGGTAGGTGTGGCCAGCTTCTCCGGAGTGATAGCACAGTGGGCGGTGGTCAAGGGCGCGCCAAACGTCGGTCTTTCTCGGAGCGTTGCGCTGGCCGGCGGGTAGACGGTATGGCGTCGGTGGTGGTGGCGGCGGCGTCTGGCGGCGGAACTGTGGTGGTGCGAAGCCTTCCCGTGGGTGCGGTGGTGGAGCGTTACGACGCGCTGCAGCAGCGTAGCTCATAGCCTGCGGTTGCTGCTCTGCTAGCTGAGGAACGCCCAGGGATTGCTGGATCTCCTGGCGCACGACGTCAGAGAGAGAATCCACTTCAGGTTGGGAGGATGGCAACAGCTTACGCAGCTCTTCCCTAACTATGGCCCTGACGGTCTCGCGCAGGTCATGGGATTGCAGCGCGTGACTCTCCGTAGGTCATTAAGGGAATCCGGCGGTTGTACTGCGTCGTACGCATTTCAAGGGCCTTTTCTATCGTCGTTGCCTCGGTGAGGAATTCAGCGACCGTCTTGGGCGGGTTACGGACAAGTCCTGCGAACAGTCCTTGTATCACGCCCCGCATGAGCAGGCGAACTTTTTTGTCTTCGGGCATAGCAGCGTCGGCCTGGCGAAAAAATCGCAGCATATCGGCGGAGTGAATGATGATGAGTGGGCGAAGCTCCGGAGGCACATTATCAAAGACGTGATGGTGGTTGGTTGCATGTGGTCAAACGATATGCATGTGAGACCATATCGCGATGCCATGTGTTGTATGGCATCGCGATCGTCATCATCATCAGCGTCATCGTTATGACGCATAGTGGGTACATTCCATGTGGTGGCATCGCGATCGTCATCGTCATCAGCGTCATCGTTATGACGCTGATGTGTTGTATGGCACGCTGACGTGTTGTATGGCACGCTGGCGTGTTGTATGGCACGCTGCCATACAACACGCTGACGTGTTGTATGGCATCGCGATCGTCCTCGTCATCAGCAGGTGGCTACTACTACAAACATGGGACGCACGACCCACGGGATAAGGAGCTTCGCCCCTAAAAGTCGCGTCATCTCTTTCGTGAAGATGGTGACGTTTTCGTTGGGTAGCTGCACCCGGGTCTCGAGCAATGAAGCGGCCCTTTCCTTCCGGACGACATTCGTGAACGTCTCCAGGAATGCACTGCGGAAGAGATCCCAGGAATGAAGTGAGGACTCCCGATTCTCAAACCAGGTCCTTGCCGCGTCTTCGAGGTAGAAGTAGGCGTGGCGCAGCTTGTCATTGGCATTGCAGTTGTTAAAAACTGCGACACGCTCATATGTTTCAAGCCAGGTTTCCGGGTCTTCCCGCGATGAACCACGGAACGTTGGGGGGCTCCTTGGGCTGGCGGAGCACGATCGATGCAGGCGGCGCAGGAGCTGTCATCGTCGCTGCTGTTGAAGTCGAAGTCTTGCTTTGCCGGGTGTTTTCCGGCAGGAGTCCGTGTTCTGGCTGCAAACCTTGCAGCCTGCGGCTAACTCGTTGCTGCACGGTGGCTTCAGTGTCCTCTCCGCGGTGTGGGCTGGGCTCACGGCTTGAAGGGGGCGTTCGGTACATGGACCGGGACGCACCTCCACCAGATGTCACGTGGTTGTGACGTCGACGAAGGCAGCAGGCGACGTCTCCAAGGTGAAACTGTTTATTAGGCCGAACTTGTCGCCGGTAAACGGAAAGTAAGATTACAGCAATACACGCTGGCACTGATAGCGGCGAACAGAGCGTCGGCCGTCGATCAACTGAACTGCTTTGGAACGCGCCGGCTTTTATAAATCATGCGTCGAACATTTTAGCGTTATCATTATTCGTCGCGCAAGCTCTGGAATAATCTTGAGTGTTAGCGGCGTGCGTGCAATCTTAACAAAACGATCTACTACAACCGAGAAGCTTCTGGAACACTAAGGCGCGGGCTGCGCCGAGCCCCGCTGACAGTCCTTGTGGGCGAAAAACCGAGTACAGTAAAAGAATCGCGCGTGGCAATATATATATATATATATATTGTAGCGATGCATTGGAACCTACAAATGGGTTGCACTCTCGAGAGCCTTCTAGTGGGTCATTGTAAAAAGGACGCCGCTCGCGCTGAGAGTCCGTGCCTGGCCGTGGCTGCCGCTGACGCATTATCGCTGAAGCATTATCGCTGAGTGCCGCTAATAAACACCTTAACAAAGTGGTGGAGAGTGCTGTGCTCCCATTCGATGCCTGTGGACCTTCGATCTCGTACCCTGCCATCTACCATGCTCCAAGACGCTTCTCAGCAAACGCCTCCCCCCGTGCCGCCCCCCTTGTCCCGGTGTACCACGCATCCGCGATCCACCCATCTTCACTGGCGCCGATGGCACCGACGTGGAGGACTGGCTCGCACTTTACGAGCGCGTGAGTGTCCCCAACAAATGGGACGACGACGGCAAGTTGACCAACTTGGTCTTCTACCTTGCGGGAGTAGCGAGCTTGTGGTATAACAACCACGCGTCGGATTTTGCTACTTGGTTCGATTTCAAGACCACCGTCATCAACGTTTTTGGCCGCCCTGCCGTTCGTAAGCTGCAAGCCGAACAGCGCTTACGCGAACGTGCTCAGCAGGCCGGTGAGTCATTCACCACTTACATCGAAGACGTCCTTGACTTGTGCAAGAAAGTCCACGAAACCATGTCTGAGTCTGAGAAGATCCGACACGTCATGAAAGGTATTGACGACGATGCCTTCACCATGCTGCTCGCCAAAAACCCTGTCACAGTGGCCGAGGTCATAACGCTGTGCCAGAGCTACGAGGAGCTCCGCCGGCAGCGCTCGATGACCCGTCGCTCCCCTTCACGAGATGTAGAGCTTGCTGGCTTGGTGGCCACCTCTGACCAGGCGGCGTTGCTGCCAGAGCTCAAGACGTTCATCCGTGAGGAAATCGCACGGCAGTTCTCTCTCCTGGCTTTTGCCCACCCGCCGGCCGTTCAACAATCGGCGACCACCCTTCTTCCTCCGCTCCGCCGAGCGACTGAGCAAGAAATTTCGGAGGTCATGCCAGTGTACCACCAACAACCTCCGGCTCCTGCGCCCCCGAGTTACTCTCACGTTGTCGCCAGACCACCTCAAGTACTTCCGGCGGCCGCACCTCTGACTTACGCCGAAGCCGCCGCTCGACCTCCGTCCACCGAAGCGGGTGTGCCGGCCACGTATGCTGACGTCGTCCCTAGGCCTCGACTTCAGCCCACCGTCCAGCCATTCCAGCCGCCGTTCCGTCCGTCAGGTCTTGCGACATGGGCGCGACCTACCCCGGCGAACCGATGGCGCACACCCGACAACCGGCCCATCTGCTTTGCATGCGGTTACGCCGGTCACGTTGCGCGTTATTGCTTTCGGGTGCAACCGCCTCCTGTCCCGTCACCTGCCGCTGGCCAGCTGAGCCATCCGTGTCACGACTCATCCCCGTCTATGCCACCGACGTCTCACCCACCTTCATCTCCTCGTGGGTCCATGTCTCCACGACGTCGATCCCTGTCACCCATGCGGCGAAGTTCGGCCGCTCAAGAGCAGGAAAACTAGTCGTAGCAGTCCACGAGGCAAGGGCTGCGACGCTATCGAACTGTGAAAGCCCTCAGAGGAATTCATCGAATGTCATCGACGTGCTTGTGGACGGTTTTCGCGCATCTGCCCTTATCGATACTGGAGCTGCCGTATCCGTTATGGACGCAAAACTTTGCCGCTTGCTCCGAAAAGTGAACACGCCACTTTCTGGGATGTCACTCCGTACCGCAAGTTCGCAGAGTATTCATCCTACAGCAGTGTGCACAGCTCGCGTCGTCATTCAGGACGTCCTATATGTCGTCGAGTTCATCATCATTACTGCATGCTCCCACGACGTCATCCTGGGATGGGACTTTCTCTCCCGCCACGACGCCGTCATTCATTGTGCCTCCGCCGAAATTGAACTCTCGCCGTTCTCGCATTTGACGCCAGTAGACAGTCCCTCGGCACTGAGCAAGATCCTTGTCAAAGACGATACGACAGTGCCTCCAAGCTCGTCCACGGCTGTGTCGGTCTACTGCGCCGGTCTCTCCGACACAGTTGCACTCCTTTCGCCATCTGACCGCGCTTGCAGTAGGAAAGGGTTGCTGGTACCTTTCGAAACCGTGCAAGTAACTCAGGGCAACACCGCTATTTTTGTGACCAACCCATTCCCGTACGTTGTTACGTTGGTTCGAGGGGAATGTCTCGGCAGAGTGGAACCCGTCGACGACGCACAAGTCCTGGACGTACCCGATGACTCGCCCTGTCCCAGTTCCCGTACCATCAGTGCTGTTTCCGCGTCTGATCCGTCATCTGCCGACGTATTTGATAACTCCATCTCTGATAACCTTACGTCGGTCCAGCGCTCCCAGCTTCTGGGCCTGTTGCAAGAATTTCGATCTTCTTTCGGTGTCGGGCAAACTTCTCTCGGTCGCACGTCCGCTGTTACACATAGCATCGACACTGGCGCCCAGCCACCGTTACGGCAACGTCCATATCGCGTGTCACCTGCCGAACGTCGGGTAATTAATGAGCAAGTTGACGATATGCTCCGACGTGACGTAATTCGGCCCTCGGACAGCCCATGGGCGTCTCCTGTTGTTCTCGTTGCGAAGAAGGACGGTTCTGTGCGGTTCTGTGTGGACTACCGACGCCTCAACGAGATCACTCGTAAGGACGTGTATCCACTACCACGAATAGACGACGCGATTGACAGCCTGCAAGGAGCAGAATTCTTTTCATCTCTCGATTTGCGCTCAGGGTACTGGCAAGTACCTATGGCTCAAGACGCTCGACCGAAGACCGCCTTTGTCACGCCCGACGGCTTGTACGAATTCAACGTCATGCCGTTTGGGCTGTGCAATGCGCCCGCCACCTTTGAGCGCATGATGGATACCGTTCTGCGCAACCTGAAATGGCACACGTGCCTGTGCTACCTGGACGACGTCGTCGTTTTCGCTCCGGACTTCTCCACGCATCTTCAGCGCCTGCGGCATGTTTTGACGCGCTTGAGTGACGCCGGTCTGCAACTGAACCTAAAGAAGTGCCGATTTGCAGCACGGCAGCTGACAATACTCGGCTACGTCGTGTCCAAGGACGGAATTCTCCCCGATCCAGCCAAGCTTCGGGCCCTGACCGAGTTCCCAAAGCCGACGTCCGTCAAGGAACTGTGCAGTTTCGTAGGACTATGTTCCTACTTTCGGCGCTTCATTCGAAACTTCGCAACTATCATATCGCCGCTGACGAAGCTCCTCGGAAGTAACGGGCCTCTCCATTCGTGGTCGTCAAAGTGCGACGAAGCTTTTGCAACAGCTCCGTCGTTTGTTGACGTCGCCTCCCATACTACGCCACTACGACCCTACGGCCCCTACAGAGGTGCATACGGACGCCAGTGGTGTTGGCCTCGGCACTGTCCTTGCGCAGCGCAAACCAGGGTTCCCAGAATATGTCGTGGCGTATGCAAGCCGTACGCTTACAAAAGCCGAGACCAACTACACCGTCACGGAGAAAGAGTGCCTGGCAATCATCTGGGCCCTTACGAAGTTGCGACCTTATTTGTATGGTCGCCCATTTGATGTCGTCACCGACCATCACGCACTGTGCTGGTTGTCGTCATTGAAGGATCCTTCAGGCCGTCTCGCCCGTTGGGCACTTCGCCTGCAAGACTACGACATCCGCGTGCTGTACCGCAACGGACGCCAGCATGCTGACGCCGACGCCCTGTCGCGCTCTCCCTTGCCTGACGACAATGCCCACAGCTCTGCGTCTCACCTTGCCGTTTCTTCCATCGACCTTCATACCATCGCTACCGAACAGCGCAAGGATCAATGGATTGCCTCACTGATAGACTTGCTGACTGATCCATCGGCAACACCATCCACTCGCGCGTTGCGTCGTCAAGCCCACCATTTCGCCGTTCGCGACGACCTCCTCCACCGACGCAATTACAACGGTGACGGCCGCCAGTGGCTACTAGTCATACCCCGCAGTCTGCGCTCTGACATATGCGAGTCGTTTCACTCTGATCCGCAATGTGCGCACTCCGGGGTATCGAAGACTTACCACCGCATTCGCCAACGGTACTTTTGGCGTGGGATGTACCGCTACGTGCAGAAATTCGTTCGCTCCTGCACAGATTGTCAGCGCCGCAAAACTTCAACGTACCTGTCGCCGGCAGGTCTACAACCGTTACCTTGCCCTGACCGTCCGTTTGGGCGCGTGGGTATCGATTTGTATGGACCACTTCCTCTGACGTCGGCTGGTAACCGCTGGGCGATCGTCGCCGTAGACCATCTGACGCGATACGCCGAAACCGCCGCCCTCCCTGCGGCTACTGCGCGCGATGTTGCCTCCTTCCTGCTGCACCGATTCATACTGCGTCACGGTCCACCCCAGGAACTTCTCAGCGATCGAGGCCGTGTCTTCCTGTCGGAAGTCGTCGAAGCCGTCCTCACGGAGTGCCACTCTGTCCACCGCAAAACTGCTGCTTACCACCTGCAGACAAATGGCCTCACCGAACGCTTTAACCGCACCCTCGGCGACATGCTTTCGATGTACGTCGCCGCCGACCACACGAATTGGGATGCTATACTGCCCTTCGTCACCTACGCTTACAATACCGCCCCTCAGAGCACTACTGGTTTTTCACCCTTTTTCTTACTATACGGACGGCACCCGTCGCACACCATCGACACGATACTCCCGTACACGCCGGACCCATCTGAGTGTGCCCCTATTTCTGAAACAGCCAAGCTTGCTGAGGAGTGTCGCGAGCTCGCCAAGACCTTCACGACGAATGAACAAGAGCGGCAGAAGAGTATTCGTGATGGTTCCGCCACTTCTCAGCCCACGTTCCTCCCTGGAGCGCTCGTATGGCTCTCGGTCCCTACCTCCGCAGCTGGCCTCTCTTCAAAACTACTGCCGAAATACGAAGGCCCCTACCGTGTCACCGAGCGCACATCTCCGGTCAACTACCTGATCGAACCCATCGAACAATCTTCGGACATGCGCCGTCGAGGGCGCGACATTGTCAACGTGGAGCGCCTGAAGGCCTACTATGACCCACTCATAGTGACAAGCTGTTAGGTCGCCCGGCGGCTCCCTTTTCGTCCCCGGGGTAATTGTAGCGATGCATTGGAACCTACAAGTGGGTTGCACTCTCGAGAGCCTTCTAGTGGGTCATTGTAAAAAGGACGCCGCTCGCGCTGAGAGTCCGTGCCTGGCCGTGGCTGCCGCTGACGCATTATCGCTGAAGCATTATCGCTGAGTGCCGCTAATAAACACCTTAACAATATTGATGAGACAAGGTGCTGCGCAATGGACACAGGGACAAGGAAGTGAACAAGGACGGGCGCAGACTCGCGACTGGATTTTATTGAAAAACAAACGCATATTTATACGAAACAAACTGCAAATTCATCTATGCGCATGCGAGGAACCTGCTTTCACTATCGTACAATCTTATGGAGGTATCACTGACGCAACTGTCTCTTTTTTTTCTGATGAAGAAAGCCTCGGCAAGCTCACGTGCCAACTGGTCCCGACTTCGCCTCAGGATTTTCGTTGACGCCAGCAAAGGCTGGCACGGTTTGCCACAAGCAGCCGAAGGGCATGCGCTGCAGTGAAGAGGCAAATTGGAACCTTGTCCGTTCTTCATGGAAAGCTGGTGTTCCCTTAGTCTTTCATTTATACACCGACCCGTTTGGCCGATGTATACTTTCCCGCATGTCAGAGGGATTTCATAGACTACCCCCCGTCGAGCACGCGACGAATTGAGTGACGTGGCTCCTAGTGCAAACTTGCCCGCTCCTATCTGCAGAGGCGATGCGGGGGGCATAGTGAAGCCAGTTTGCGTGGGGCAGAAAAGACCACCGGCACACCATGGCGGTTGGCAACATTTTTCAGGTTGTGTGCCACCCTGTGGATATAGGGGAGAACTGCCGGTCGCACTTGTTTACGACCTTGGCAACCCTGTATCGCACTTGCCTTGTACCTCTGCAGGAGCTTCTCCGCCACAGCAACCACGACTGTCGTAGGGTAACCAGCTTTCAACAACCTGGCAACCTGACTATTTAGGCTGTCATGTACCAGGTGAACACATGACTTCTCCAAGGCTCCCTTCAAACAAAACATGCCAATCGCCCGTTTAACTGTCTTGGAATGCGCAGAATCGTACAACAACAGGCCTTTTCTGGCTCGCGGCGAGTACATCCAGCACGTGTGATCTGGTGTCAATGATAGGTTAATATCTAAAAACTGAATCCTATTCTGGTCGGGTAGTTCGTAGGTGAAGGTTAAACCACTCCCGTGTCGTTCAAAGATAGCTAAAATATCTTGCACTGAATTAGTGTGTGTCGAGCCAGATTGTTCTTTAAAAAGTATCAGGTAGTCATCTACGTATCTAAAAACTTTTAGCACTATATCCTGGTCCAAACAGCATACCAGATCACGATCAACGCTGGCCAAGAAAATATCAGCTAGAACAGGTGCCACGCATGACCCAATACATATGCCCTCACGTTGAACAAAAACCTGGTTGCCAAAGGTAACAAATGTTGAGTCAAGATAAAATTCTAGAAGTGATAAAAAATTATCCAGGGTCAGACCGCTGGTGTTCTGGAACTGTACGATGCCATTACTTTCGATGCATGATCTAACGGCACAAAACAGGGCTTGATGGAGAATAGAAAAGAACAAGTTCTCAATGTCGAATGAGACAGCGTAACCAACCGAAGTCGAACCTTTCAGGAACGTGACCACTTCTTCCGAGTTCTTATTCATGAAAGGATCCTCAATCCTTATTGACTTCAAGCACTTCAGAAGAAAGGTGCTGATTTCCCTTTGCCAGGTACCCCTTTCACTAACTATGCACCTTAAGGGCTTGCCAACTTTATGCGTTTTCACAGAAAAGAACAGTTCTAGGCTATTACTCTTACAGTTCTTAACAGCACATGAAAGTCTCTCTAATGCCAAATCTTTGCACAGTTCTAAAGCTTGAGCTTTTACCTTGGTCGTTTTCACTTTCCTGGGTACAAAGTTCTTGGTGACAGCCTGAGCGGCCTTCTCGTGGAACATCCCAGCTGGAAGAACGGCGAAGCCTCCCTCCTTGTCCGCTTGCAAAAGTATGAGCTCATTCTCTTTGAAAAACGAGACAACCGCTCGCTCGTCCATCTGATACGCCACCACTCCCCCCACCTGCGCGAGCCTCGGACGGGTTAGCAGTCCGCAAGAGGCAGTCGACACCGTCCAGGAGACACCTTTCTCGGTCATCGTTACTCGCCTTCCTCGCTACTTGTCGGTTCAACGAGAGCAATTCATGTGCCGGCACCTTAGGCTGCAACGCGAACTTTGGTCCTTTCATCAGTATGCCACTTATTTTCGCTGGAAGTCCAATGTCGCCTAATACAAAAAGACCATCACCATGAGGCCTCTCTCGTCGCTTATCTTTGGGTAGACGCAGTAGAACACACTTCCACCAAAATTCCACCGTTTGGGCTGTCTGTTGTCGATACGACCGCAGCTTCTGTTCACCAATCCACTCGGGAACTGTTTGGTAGGCAAGCACCCGTAACCAGTCTTTCAGTAGCCGAATTTGTCGCCAAAGCTCAGATTTCAGGATTCTGCAGATGCGCTTCACCTGGCCAACTGAAGGCAAAACGTGACCAAACAGAGGGACGATCTCTAGTGGCAGTAAATTTCTTTTCACGCAATATCCAAAAAATCTTGCACGGCAAGTGGCAGCAGCAATCGCACTCACTATAGATGAAATCTGACAGTTTGTTGGTTGAACACAAAAGAAAGGGCCCACTGTAGAAGAAACGTACTTCAATAATGCATGTTGCTGGGCGAGTCGGTCGTACATGATGAGACAAGGTGCTGCGCAATGGACACAGGGACAAGGAAGTGAACAAGGACGGGCGCAGACTCAAGGACGGGCGCAGACGGCACATGAATTGCTCTCGTTGAACCGACAAGTAGCGAGGAAGGCGAGTAACGATGACCGAGAAAGGTGTGTCCTGGACGGTGTCGACTGCCTCTTGCGGACTGCTAACCCGTCCGAGGCTCGCGCAGGTGGGGGAGTGGTGGCGTATCAGATGGACGAGCGAGCGGTTGTCTCGTTTTTCAAAGAGAATGAGCTCATACTTTTGCAAGCGGACAAGGAGGGAGGCTTCGCCGTTCTTCCAGCTGGGATGTTCCACGAGAAGGCCGCTCAGGCTGTCACCAAGAACTTTGTACCCAGGAAAGTGAAAACGACCAAGGTAAAAGCTCAAGCTTTAGAACTGTGCAAAGATTTGGCATTAGAGAGACTTTCATGTGCTGTTAAGAACTGTAAGAGTAATAGCCTAGAACTGTTCTTTTCTGTGAAAACGCATAAAGTTGGCAAGCCCTTAAGGTGCATAGTTAGTGAAAGGGGTACCTGGCAAAGGGAAATCAGCACCTTTCTTCTGAAGTGCTTGAAGTCAATAAGGATTGAGGATCCTTTCATGATTAAGAACTCGGAAGAAGTGGTCACGTTCCTGAAAGGTTCGACTTCGGTTGGTTACGCTGTCTCATTCGACATTGAGAACTTGTTCTTTTCTATTCCCCATCAAGCCCTGTTTTGTGCCGTTAGATCATGCATCGAAAGTAATGGCATCGTACAGTTCCAGAACACCAGCGGTCTGACCCTGGATAATTTTTTATCACTTCTAGAATTTTATCTTGACTCAACATTTGTTACCTTTGGCAACCAGGTTTTTGTTCAACGTGAGGGCATATGTATTGGGTCATGCGTGGCACCTGTTCTAGCTGATATTTTCTTGGCCAGCGTTGATCGTGATCTGGTATGCTGTTTGGACCAGGATATAGTGCTAAAAGTTTTTAGATACGTAGATGACTACCTGATACTTTTTAAAGAACAATCTGGCTCGACACACACTAATTCAGTGCAAGATATTTTAGCTATCTTTGAACGACACGGGAGTGGTTTAACCTTCACCTACGAACTACCCGACCAGAATAGGATTCAGTTTTTAGATATTAACCTATCATTGACACCAGATCACACGTGCTGGATGTACTCGCCGCGAGCCAGAAAAGACCTGTTGTTGTACGATTCTGCGCATTCCAAGATAGTTAAACGGGCGATTGGCATGTTTTGTTTGAAGGGAGCCTTGGAGAAGTCATGTGTTCACCTGGTACATGACAGCCTAAATAATCAGGTTGCCAGGTTGTTGAAAGCTGGTTACCCTACGACAGTCGTGGTTGCTGTGGCGGAGAAGCTCCTGCAGAGGTACAAGGCAAGTGCGATACAGGGTTGCCAAGGTCGTAAACAAGTGCGACCGGCAGTTCTCCCCTATATCCACAGGGTGGCACACAACCTGAAAAATGTTGCCAACCGCCATGGTGTGCCGGTGGTCTTTTCTGCCCCACGCAAACTGGCTTCACTATGCCCCCCGCATCGCCTCTGCAGATAGGAGCGGGCAAGTTTGCACTAGGAGCCACGTCACTCAATTCGTCGCGTGCTCGACGGGGGTAGTCTATGAAATCCCTCTGACATGCGGGAAAGTATACATCGGCCAAACGGGTCGGTGTATAAATGAAAGACTAAGGGAACACCAGCTTTCCATGAAGAACGGACAAGGTTCCAATTTGCCTCTTCACTGCAGCGCATGCCCTTCGGCTGCTTGTGGCAAACCGTGCCAGCCTTTGCTGGCGTCAACGAAAATCCTGAGGCGAAGTCGGGACCAGTTGGCACGTGAGCTTGCCGAGGCTTTCTTCATCAGAAAAAAAAGAGACAGTTGCGTAAGTGATACCTCCATAAGATTGTACGATAGTGAAAGCAGGTTCCTCGCATGCGCATAGATGAATTTGCAGTTTGTTTCGTATAAATATGCGTTTGTTTTTCAATAAAATCCAGTCGCGAGTCTGCGCCCGTCCTTGTTCACTTCCTTGTCCCTGTGTCCATTGCGCAGCACCTTGTCTCATCATGTACGACCGACTCGCCCAGCAACATGCATTATTCCTTAACAATATATATATATGTGTGTGTGTGTGTGTGTGTTTATATTGTACTGAATGTGAATGACAGACGCTCCGCTGTTACGGAAGACGACGACGCCGATCGGTGGCTGTGGTTGTCGCTCGCCCACGCGCTCGCCGGTAGCCAGCCCCTGTCCGATAAACAGCTTTTCACGAAGCTACGTCTGAACCTTTCTCGACAAACAAAACCCTCATTTTAAGTGGTGGAGGAGCCGGGGTTCCCGTCAACTTGGAATTTCGCAATCGGACGCCACCATCGCCTTTCACCATGACTGATCCTGGCCCTTCGCAAGCTGCCGCAACAACGATAGTCTTCTGTATTGGCGTGCCTCGGCAACGCGACCCATCCGTATTTCGTGGCAACGACGAGCAGGACGTCGAGGATTGGACCGTCAACTATGAAATAGTAAGCGCTTCCAACAAATGGGACGAGTGCAACAAGCTCACGAATGTGCGCTTTTAACTCGCTGATGTGGCCAGCCTCTGGTTTAAAAACCATGAAGGTGAAATCACCAACTGGTCAACCTTTAAGACAACCATCGCCGCGGTCTTCGGTCGTCTCGCCGTGCGCCGACTTCGCGCGGAACAACGTCTACGAAGTCGAGTCCAGCGCAGGGACGAGACCTTTACAAGTTACATCGAAGATGTCTCTGCAAGCGCGTCGACCCATCTCTCGCCGAAATCGACAAAATCAAGCACATCATGAAAGGAGTCAATGACGATACGTTCCAGATGATCGTCGCCAGGAATCCTCAGACTGTCGCCGACGTGGTCCAACTCTGTCAGTCGTACGACGAGTTGCGAAAGCAGCGCGTCTCGACGCGCCGTGCAGCCGAATATACAGCTGAGGTTTCCGCCCTTGTCAACTACGTCGCCGCTGATCACATCGTTTTACTGCCACAGATCAAGCAGTTCATCCACGACGAAGTTGCGCGTCAACTTTCTCTTGTCGCCCAAACAACTGAGCCAGTGACATCATTAGACCCACGTCTACGCCAGGTCATTGAGACACAAGTCGCGCAGGCACTACCGCCATCGCCGCCTGTCACTACACCGCTGACGTACGGTGCCGTAGTTTTCAAACCACCGTCCCCACCTGTTTCTGGCGCCTCCCGGGTCACCGGGTCCTACATGACGACGGCGCCCACACGCACGGTACCCCATCCTAATTCGCCCTCCGGACCATCTGTCGCCTACCTTCGACAACCAGCCCACATCTTTTGCACGCGGTTTTGAGGGGCATATCGCACGCTACTGTCGCCGTCGGAACGTCCAGTCTCAGGATGGTCGGAATTCCACAAATTATCAAGCTGCCCAGTATCCCCAACGACCTTCTCCACTCGCCGACTCGTTTTCTCCACGACGCCCTTTCGACTTCCGCCGGTCATCTTCGCCCCGTCGCCGATCCGTCTCCCCGATGCATCGCCGCCCTAGCCCCATACGAGTGGAAAACTGACAGCCGCAGTTCCGGAGGCAAGAACTGCGTCGTCGTCGAACTCTTCAAGACCTCCTCTTTATCCGCCCAACGAAATTGATCTGCTAATAGAAGGTGTCGCCGTACGTGCACTTGTCGACACAGGCGCCGTCGTTTCTGTAATTAGTGAAAAACTGTGCCGCAATTTGAGAAAAGTAACAACGCCGCTTACCAATCTTGTCCAGCGGACGGCGACTTCGCATTACATTGCGCCTTCGGCTCAGTGCACAGCTCGTGTTGTTATTGAACATGTTTGGTATGCCGTCAAGTTTGTCGTTCTTCCCCGCTCATTCTACGACGTCATACTAGGATGGGATTTCCTTTCTACCCATCCGGCCCTCGTCGACTGCGCTCGTGCTGAACTCACACTGACGACTCCGTGCCCTGACCCAGACGACCACAGTCTTCCTAAAGTGTTTGCCGCAGCTGACGTCCACATCGCGCCTTTGTCTGCCGTACTAGTGCCTCTGTTTTCGCCTGCTGCCACTAACTCAACTCTACTGTTTCAACCATCTGTAGCTAGTGCGCGCCAACGAACCTTCGTCCTCCCGTTTGCCATCATCAACTTTTCCAATGGTTCCGCGGCACTTTACGCGTGCAACGGCTCCGCTTGCCCGTATCTCCTACTACGTGGCAAGTATATGGGGAGCCTCGAGACCTTGGATTGCATTTTCCAATACCCAATGCTTCCAGACAAGGCACCACTACCGACTTGTGCCATTACACCTGCGACTGACGCCGATGTTACTAGGGATGTACTCTGCAAATCCATCGATTCGCACCTCACGCCTGGGCAGCAGGAACAGCTCGTCAAGCTCCTCCAGCGTTTTCGAGCCGCCTTCGACCACGACCAGCCTTACTTTGGTCGAGCGTCAGCTGTAGTTCACCGTATTGACACCGGTCAACAGGCACCATTGCGACAGCGTCCATACCGCGTGTCAACTGCCGAACGCCGTGTCATCGATGACACGGCGTTCGATCAAGACATGTTCGGGAACGGTCGAAGACATGTTCAAACGTGGCATAATCCAACTTTCCAGCAGTCCCTGTGCCTCTCCAGTTGTGCTGGTGAAGAATAAAGACGGATCCATCAGGTTCTGCGTGGATTACCGCCGTCTCAACCGAATCACGCGCAAGGATGTCTATCCATTGCCGCGCATCGACGATGCCTTAGACTGCCTACAGGAAGCAGAATTCTTCTCATCCTTAGATCTCCGCTCTGGATACTGGTTGGTACCCATGGCGGAGGCCGATCGTGAAAAAACAGCTTTCGTCACGCCCGACGGGCTCTACGAATTCACAGTCATGCCGTTCGGCCTCTGCAACGCGCCTGCTACTTTCGAGCGAATGATGGACACGATCCTTCGAGGCCTCAAGTGGAATACTTCCCTTTGATATTTAGACGACATTGGCGTCTTTTCCACTGATTTTTTTACCGATGTAACTCTCCTCGAGCAAGTTCTCGCTTGCCTCTCCGCCGCGGAACTGCAACTGAACCTCAAGAAATGCCACTTCGCCGCTCGAAAGCTTACGATCCTAGGCCATGTGGTTTCGAAAGACGGCATTCTCCCTGACCCTGCAAAATTTACAGCAGTTTCAGCGTTTCCCAAACAGATTACCATCAAACCACTCCGAAGCTTCATTGGTCCTTGTTCCTATTTCCGGCGCCTCGTCCGCAATTTCGCAACCATCATCGCTCCTTTGACCAAGCTCCTCGCTGGCTCTAGTGTTCTTTCGTCATGGTATCCCACTTGTGACGATGCTTTCAACGAACTGCGTCACCGCCTATTCTGTGACACTATGACCCATTTGCACCCACAGAGATCCACACAGATGCTAGCGGTGTCGCATTAGGCGCTCTTCTAGGCTTCCAAGAATACGTTGTTGCCTACGCAAACCACACTCTTAGCAAAGCCGAAAGCAACTATTCCGTCACTGAAAAGGAATCCCTCGCCATTATTTGTGCAATAGTGAAATTTCGGCCTTACGTGTACGGGCGCCCTTTTGACCTCGTGACTGACCACCACGCCCTTTGCTGGTTGTCATCACTAAAGGATCCAAGTGGTCGCCTCGCCCGATGGGTGTTACGCCTACAGCAGTACGATATCCGCGTGGTGTATCGGTCCGGCCGAAAACATTCGGACGCAGACGCCCTCTCCCGTTCACTCCTGTCTCCTCTCCCTGCCTGCTGCGCAAGTACTATCCGTGACACCACTGCCCTCACCATCTCCGACATGCCATGCGAGCAACGCAAGGACCCGTGGCTTGCTTCCATTCTGGACATCCCGGCTGGTCGGACCGCTTCTCCCCCTACGCGCACGTTGCGTCGGCAACCCGAGCACTTCACCACTCGCGAAGACGTGCTTCACCGACGGAACTACACACCCGGCGGCCGTCAGTGGCTACTCGTCATTCCACGTCACCTGCGGTCCGAAATTTGTTCCCCGTTCCATGACGACCCCCCATTGTGGCCATGCAGGTTTCCTAAAGATGTATTCTCGCATCAGGCTCCGATATTACTGGCGTGGTATGTGCCGTTTTATTCGACAGTACGTTCGGGCTTGTCCCACATGCCAGAGGCGTAAGATTCCCCCTCAACACGCCGACGGCACCTTATTACATTTGCCGTACCCCTACCGACCGTTCGACCGCGTCGGCCTCGACATCTACGGTGCCCTTCCCAGCACTGCAGACGGTAACCGTTGGATCGTCGTTCCCGTCGACCACCTCACACGGTACGCCGAAACTTCACCCCTTACTTCGTCTACAGCAAAAGACGTTGCCACTGTCGTTCTGCACAATCTCGTTCTTCGTCATGGAGCACCTCGAGAGTTGCTAAGTGATCGTGGTCGTGTGTTCCTCTCAGACGTCATTACAGCATTGCTGCGTGAGTGCCGCGTCGTTCACCGCATCACAAGCGCCTATCATCCCCAAACCAATAGAATGACAGAACGTTTCACCGCACCCTCGGTGGCAAGCTGTCTATGTACATCTCGTCAGACCACTCAAATCGGGACCGCGTACTACCGTTTATTACGTTCGTCATAACACCACCATTCAAAGCACTATTGGGTTCTCCCCTTTTTTCTCTTTTACGAACGTGAATCTTCTTGCACTATGGACACCATTCTTTTGTACAGACCTGACGCCTCAGAGTCCACGACTCTATCCCAAGCCGCAGCATACGCTGAAGAATGCCGCCAACTGGCACGGTCATTCACAACACAAGACCAAGGGCGCCAGAAGCACCACCATGACGCATCCACTAACACTACTTCCTACGATCCAGGCTTGCTCGTCTGGCTGCGTGTCCCCCCTAGCCTTTCTACCAAGTTGGTCCCCAAGTACCACGGCCCATATCGTATACTCCAAAGAACATCACCGGTGAACTACCTCATCCAGCCACTGGAATCGTCTCCTGACCATCGTCGTCGTGGCCAAGAAATTGTCCACGTGTCCAGACTATAATAATATCTGGGGTTTAACGTCCCAAAACCACCATATGATTATGAGAGACGCCGTAGTGGAGGGCTCCGGAAATTTTGACCATCTGGTGTTCTTTAACGTGCACTGACATCGCACAGTACACGGGCCTCTACCATTTCGCCTCCATCGAAATGCGACCGCCGCGGCCGGAATCGAACCTGCGACCTTCGGGTCAGCAGCCGAGCACCCTAACCGCTATACCACCGCGGCGGACCACGTGTCCAGACTCAAGCAGTGCTACGACCATCCCGTGTTTACTGGTCCCTAGGTCACCAGGATGGCTCCTTATTGCGTGGGGAGTAATTGTACTGAATGTGAATGACAGACGCTCCGCTGTTACGGAAGACGGTGTCGACGATCGGTGGCTGTGGTTGTCGCTCGCGCACGCGCTCGCCAGTATATATATATATATATATATATATCTGATATATATATCATATATATACATATATATATATATTTTTTTTTTTTGGGGGGGGGGGGGGGGGGTTTGAAGATCGATGGTTCCGGCTCGGAATATGTTTGAAGAAAAGGATGCACGTGCGAAATATTTTATTAACGTTTCCGGCTAGTGGACCAGCCTTCGTCATTATGACGAAGGCTGGTCCACTAGCCGAAACGTTAATAAAATATTTCGCACGTGCATCCTTTTCTTCAGACATATATATATATATATATATATATATATATATATATATATATATATATATATATAAGGAACAAAAGAGGGTACGACGCACGTTGGTTTTGCACGTGCAAAACCAACGTCCGTCGTACTCTCTTTTGTTCCTCATTCTACCGGGGCCAGCGTTATTTCATTGCTGCAACTATATATATGTATATATATATATATATATGGGTTGTAACACAACGGAGGCGTTGTCAACAAGAATAAAATATTTATTTAGTTCCCAACACTTTCGGGAGGGGGACCTCCCTTCGTCAGGGGTTGAGTTTAACTCAACCCCTGACGAAGGGAAGTCTCCTCCCGAAACTATTGGGAACTAAATAAGTATTTTATACTTTATAGGAGCACCGTGATGCAAGATGATGTCAAGGAGTAGACAGTCGGCGACATCGGTAGCGCAGCTGGTGGGAAGAGCGCGGGTGATCGCGTAACGTGTCGCGTAGTCGGTTGCTACGGCAACCCACTTGTTCCCGGATGTAGAAGTGGGAAATGGTCCGAGAAGGTAGAGCCCAACGCGGAAGAATGGTTCGGCAGGGATCTCAATGGGGTGAAGGAGGCCAGCTGGAAGCGTCGGTGGTCGTTCTCGACGTTAACAGAGGTCGCAGCTGCCGACGTACTTTTGCACAGAGCGATAGAGGCGTGGCCAGAAAAAACGACGCCGGACGCGATCATAAGTGCGGGTGACTCCCAGGTGACCGGCGGTAGGTTCATCGTGAAGCTGGCGGAGGACGTCGACCTGCAAGTGGGAAGGCACGACGAGAGGGCGGCCAGGGCCGTAGGGGCGCATGTGGCGGTAGAGAACCCCGTCGTGAAGGAAGTACAAGTTCATGGAAGTCCTTGGAGTAGCGGAACTCAGACTTTTTATGATAGGACGTAAAGCCCAGTCGCGGCGTTGCTCATAAGCTATATCAAGAAAGTCCGATATTGATAAGACGCAAGGCTCAGTGGCTCCCTATGCGGCGTCTGGCGGATCCACTGCATACCGGTACAGACAATCGGCGTCCTGATGGAGGTTACCAGATTTGTACACGACAGAGAAGGTATATTCTTGGAGGCGGAGAGACCAACGACCGAGGCGGCCCGTGGGATCCTTGAGCGAAAAAAGCCAGCAAAGCGCATGATGGTCAGTTAGGACAGTAAAACTGCGGCCGAACAGGTACGGGCGAAATTTAGCAACAGCCCAAACAAGAGCGAGACACTCTCTTTCAGTGACTGAATAGTTCTTCTCTGCAGAGGACAAAAGGCGGCTGGCGTAGGCGATGACGCAGTCTCGTCCATGTTGACACTGAGCTAAAACAGCACCGATCCCGTGGCCACTCGCGTCAGTGCGAACTTCTGTCGGTGCGGTCTGATCAAAGTGGGCTAATATTGGCGAAGTGGTGAGGGCAGCGATGAGCGCCGAGAATGCAGCACTTTGAGGCGAATCCCAAGTAAAGTTCACGTCTTTTTTGAGTAGCTCTGCGAGAGGACGCGCAATATCGGCAAAATTCTGGATGAAGCGGCGAAAATAGGAGCACAAACCTAGGAAACTGCGGACATCTTTAGCAGAAGAGGGTACGGGAAATTGTTTCACTGCGCGAATTTTTTCGTGATCGGGCTGCACACCAGCGGCGTTAACGAGGTGACCAAACACAGTTATTTCACGACCGGCCGAAACGGCATTTGGAGGAGTTCAGCTGTAGACCAGCGTTGCGGAATACCTCGAGAATACTGGAGAGTCGCTCAAGATGGCTTGCAAATGTCGGCGAAAAAACGATGACATCATCCAGGTAGCACAAGCAAGTAGACCACTTGAAGCCGCGTAGTAGGGAATTCTTCATGTGCTCAAAGGTGGCGGGCGCATTGCAAAGCCCAAACGGCATGACTTTAAATTCGTATAACCCATCGGGGGGTAACAAATGCTGTTTTTTTCTCGGTCTTGTGGGTCAACAGCGATCTGCCAATAGCCTGATCGAAGGTCAATCGACGAGAAGAACTTGGCGCCATGAAGGCAGTCGAGTGCGTCATCTATTCGTGGCAAGGGGTATACGTCCTTCTTAGTGACCTTGTTGAGATGTCTGTAATCAACGCAAAACCTCCATGTATTGTCCTCCTTCTTCACAAGCACGACCCGGGTTGCCCACGGACTAGATGGGTGTTCGACGACACCTTTGGCGAGCATCTTTTCGGCCTCTTTCTGGATGACAGTGCGTTCGGAAGCGGATACACGGTAAGGGCGCCGATGAATTGGGTTGGCATCGCCGGTGTTGATGTGGTGCGTCACAACCGACGTCTGGCCTAAAGGGCGGTTGTCGAGATCGAATATATCCGCATAGCACGTCAAGACACGGCGGAGATCTTGTGCTTCAGAAGGCGAAAGATCTGGCGCAATCATTTTCTCAATGTCAGTGCGTGGAAGGCCGGGCGCAGGGAGCAAGTTGACATGCAGACTAGGTCCATCAGCTGACAATTCAGAGACATCGAATTCTTGCAATGACGACACGACGCCTAGCGTAATACCTGTCAGCAGCACGTGCGCGGTTAAACCGAAGTTCAAAAGAGGCAAACAGGTCTGGTTGTGGCGTACTCTCACCACAGTGTGCGGGACAGCAACAGAATTTTAATATCTAAGGAAGGGAGTCAGACTCCAGCCGTCACGAGGAATGAAACAAGAACTGCCTTTTATTGACTATGATACATGGTTTATATGGCAATGAATAAATGCGCCCCCTGGGGGGATGCAAGAACAATAAGCGAAACCAAAACTGAATACAAGAAGAATGCTTCAATATGACGTTGGTAAAAGGTGAAACGACATATTCACCATCGCGCACAGGCGGATCAGACATGAGCTGGACGTACGTCGCGGCTTGCGGCGGAAGATGCAGGAACTCGGTTGCACATAAGCGGCTTGGAGAGTCATGGGCAATGCAGGCGTTAAGAGGCCGTTCCAGCTGAAAAAGGCCCGTCGAGCAGTCGATAAGGGCGGAGTGCGCCGAGAGAAAGTCGAGCCCGAGGATCATGTCATGTGGGCACTGCTCAAGCACGGCGAAAAATACGACAGTCTGACGGCCAGCAATACACACACGAGAGGTGCACATGCCAAGAACTCTAGATGTGCTCCCATCGGCAACTATTACTGCACACTTACGAGGGGGGCGTCATCACTTTGTGCAGTTTCCTACGGAGAGCAGAGCTCATGACTGAAATTTGTGCACCAGTGTCTATGAGGGCTGTAACGTTAACGTCGTCCACCAAAATGTCCAAAATGTTTCGGCGTGTAGGAATCGTCAAGAGAGGATTTTCATACTGGGTCATTGATGCAGCGTCACCTCCGGGAGCAGCATGGTCTAGTTTCCCGAGGTCGTGGGCTTATGCCGTGCAGGGGACGTGGATCGAGGAACCAGCGGCGATAGAGATCGACGGCCTTGGGGTGACGGTGATCGGCTAAAGCTTCGGCGCGGGACGTTGGTATCAGCAGGCTGGAGATCGGACCGAGGAGGAAACCTCTGAGAGTTGCCTTCAAAGCGACGCCATGTCCCAGTGTTCCAGGATGAAGTCGACGACCAACGATTGCGACAGTAACGCGCAATGTGTCGCACGCGAGAGCAGTGAAAGCATATCGGTCGATCATTTGTCGTCCTCCAGTCAGCTGGGTTTCGGTAGCGTGGAGGGTACACCGGGATCTGGTTGACCGCAGCAGGAGAACTCTCGGGAGTGCGAATAGTGCAAACAGGTGCGATGCCGAGATTCGCAATCTCCTGGCGGACGACTGCTTGTATGAGCGAGACGGGGGGATGCGTTAGCTTGAGGGACGTCGGAAGGGACGGCTGCAGGAACCATTGCTTCGAGTTCGCGGCGGACCATACGGGTGACATTTTCGGACAAAGTAGCTTGCGTGAACATGGGGGAGTCTTCGCAGGTCGATGTGGCTGCACTATTAGGCAGACGAGCAAACTGGCGGCTGATACGATGGCTCTTGGCGTGCTCGAAACGCTGACATTCCTTGACGACAGCGTCGACGGTGGCGCAATCCTTGACAATCAATAGATTGAAGGCGTCGTCAGCGATCCCCTTATTATATGCGCGATTTTGTCAGTTTCGCTCATGTTCACGTCATCCTTCTGACAAAGGCCCAATACGTCCTGTATGTAGCAAACGTAGGATTCCGTCGACGTCTGCACGTGGGATTCCAGGTCTTTTCTTGCGGCCTGCTGTCGCCCAAATGGCCTGCTGAACAAGTCAATTATCTTCGACTTGCAAAGGCCCCAGCTGGTCAACTCGGACTCATGCGTCTCACCAGACAAGTGCCGTTGATGGCGTCCCACCTATAATATTCGCTGATGCGCTCGTACATTGCGATCCAATCTTCTACATTTACCTTGTGTTTGTCGGTGCCCGAGAAGGTTCCGGGGCATCATCATCACCATCATCATTCCATCATCATCATCATCTTCTGCTGCTGCTGCTGTTGCTGCAGCAGCAGCAGCTGCAGGAAATGATGATGATGATGATGGTGATGGCGGCGGCGGCGGCGGCGGCGGCGGCGGCGGCGGCGGTTGCTGCTGCTGCTGTTGCTGCTGCTGCTGCTGCTGCTGCTGCTGCTGCTGCTGCTGCTGCTGCTGCTGCTGCTGCTGCTGCTGCTGCTGCTGCTGTTGCTGCTGCTGCTGCTGCTGCTGAAGCGCTGCTGCTGTTGCTGCTGCTGCTGCTGCTGCTGCTGCTGCTGCTGCTGCTGCTGCTGCTGCTGCTGCTGCTGCTGCTGCTGCTGCTGCTGCTGCTGCTGCTGCTGCTGCTGCTGCTGCTGCTGCTGCTGCTGCTGCTGCTGCTGAAAAGGAAGGAAGCGACCGCTCCGAAGTTCCGTGTTGGTTTGCCGAGGAAGCGCAGGCAGGCGTACCCAGCACCTCCACCAATACTGTTACGAGAAAACGTATATTAACAAATATTTACAGGCTGTGACAATGGCTCACACAATGGCGGGCTCAAGCCTAGTCTCTTCACACTTCGTAGTTCTCCCTCAGACCAAGATCCTCTACTGCATTGTAACACAAACCCACTACTGCCAGGAGACAATATATATAACGCAGGAGACATGATGGCTGTACGAAGAACCATGTTTATTAGCCTTCGTCTTCCTCCTTCACTACTACTGCACCACACCGTCCTCGTGTTGTTCGTCACACGCTTCCCCCCTCCCCCCGAGAGAGACGTAGATGCAGGGGTGGATGATATCGTCTTAGTCTTCCCACATGAACGATGTTAGTCTGGCGACCGAGTGGAGCCACGCTGCGGTGGATCTCGTAGTTAACAGCAGAGATCTTGCGTATGATCGTATACGGTGCTTCAAAGATTACACTAAGTTTACCGCGGTTCGGATGCCAGGGTGTTTCGTGCAGAAAAATGTCTGCCACCTGAAGCTCTGATGAAAGGAACTTTTTTTTGTATATGAGCTTGTTTTTCTCGTGATATGCCACTCAATTGCGGACCGCGTTTGCGCGAGCTTCCTGCAGGTTTTCGGCCACATCGGAGAGGATATAGGGGTACGATGGTGCGCCGTACATAAGGAAACAGGGTGGGTAGCCCGTGACCTCGTGAGGTGTTCTGTTGTACTCGTCGACAACGTCAGAGAGGAGACGCGTCCAGGGTTTTCGGGGTTCGTCGTTGATCTTGCATCGGAGGTGATTTACGATGGACTGATTAGTGCGCTCATTTAGACCATTACACTGCGGGCGTTGTGAGCTTGTTGATGACTGTTGTTGTGCTTGAGGAACTGCTTGAATTTGCCGGCGGTGAATCCTGTGCCACGGTCGGAAAGGAACTTCCGAGGCTTTCTAGCAGCGAAGATACTCTTCAGGCAAGAGATGTAGGCGTCGCAGGTCTCATTCTTGTGTGAAAAAGCCCTGACATAACGGGTGGCATGATCAACGGTTAAGTGGATAAATCTTTTGGAGGAACCGAATTGGCAAAACCTCCTATAGTGCACATGATCAGATGGTGGTTCCGCTGGTGGTAAAGACTCCAAGGAACCAAAACGCTTGGTCTTCGGCTTCTTGCAGCGCTGGCAAGTATCGCAGTGTCGAATGTACTCGGAAACATCGGTGACGATGTCAGGCCAATAGTACTGTGGAGAGAGAAGCCGTAATGTCTCCTTTACACCGAAATGACCGAAAGCGTCATGAGCTTTATGGAGAAGAGAAGACCGGAGGGCTAAAGGAACGTACACTTTTTGCATCCCTCTGAGTGTCACTATGGTCATTCCGTTCTCAATGGTATGCTTGCCGGGTGGTTTGTCGTGGTGATGCTCTCGCAGTTGCTCAGTGGAGAAGAGTTGAATAATCGGGTTTCGAGACAGTGCATCGGCTTCGATGTTGTCAATGCCATTTTTTTGCTTGATATTCACGTCGCACATGGAGAGCTTCAAGGACAATCGGAAGAGACGGCCTCGGGGATTTTTGATGCTTTTAAGCCACTGCAAGGCCGCGTGGTCCGTGATCACAGTGAAAGGTTTCCCGTGTAGGTAACAATGCCATTTATCAATGGTGTCGATTATTGCTAAGCATTCAACTTCTGTGATGGCGTAATTGATTTCGTGTTTTATTAGCTTGCGTGAATGGTATGCAATTGAATGTTCTCTACCTTCATCATCAGCCTGCTTCAAGACGGCACCGATACCTTAGTTGGATACATCGCAGTATAGCACACAGGGCTTGGAGGCATCGTAGATGGTAAGGATGGGCTCTTCTGTTACGCATTTCTTGAGCTGATTGAAAGCCAGCTCACACTCCGAAAGCCAGCTCACACTTCGGGGTGACCGTGCCATGCGAAACCCTGTGTCCCAGGCACTCAATGGAGGTACGGGCAAATTGACATTTCTTCAATTTCAGCCTGACGCATTCGCTTTTGAAAGCTTTTAAAACGGACCTCTATATGCTTCAGATGGTCTGGGAACGTGTCATAATAGACAACAATGTCATCGAAGTAATTCGTGACGTGCTTCAAGCGGTGTTTTGTCAATATGGACTTGACAGCCCGTTCGAAAGTGGCTGGAGCGTTCCGAAGACCAAAAGGCATGACGAGCCACTCGTCGTGACCGGTACGTGTGAAAAACGCTGTTTTTGGAGTGTCATCGGGGTGCATCTTTACGTGCTAGTAACCTGACCTTATGTCTAACGTCGAGAAGTATGTAGATTTCCCGAGCGAATCGAAAACGTCGTCGATGCGAGAGATGGGTTGATAGTCGGGCACCGTTACTGCGTTTAGCTTGCGGTAATCGATGCAGAAACGCGTACGACCTTCTCCCTTTCTTCTCTACCAGAAGTGCCGGCGCAGCGTATGGTGACGTAGATAGTCGTATGACGCCTTGCGTGAGAAGGTCGTTGATCTGTCTGTCGATTTCAACGCTGTCGGCTTCTGAGCATCGATAGGGAGCTCTACGGATGGGAACATTGTTGTTGAGATGAATGCGATGCGTTTCGCTTCTGATGCACCCAATGTCTGTCTGTGACTTGGAAAAAATGTCGTCGTACTTATGGACAAGCTGCTTCAGCGCCAACTGTTGAGTTTCATTCAGATGTACTAAATCGCAAACTTCAACTCCCTGCAACGAAGCGGCCATATTAGCCGTGGCGTGGTTTTGAGCGCGAGGATGGTGGATGTCATTCTCTTGGCGTAGAGTCAGGCTGTTAAGGTCCAGAGACAAATTAAAGAGACAGGCACTATCCAAGCCAAGAAGTAACTTGCTCTTCATGCCTTGCAGAACATGTGCCTGAATTTCTCTTGCGACTTTTGCTATCTGCATCTTTAGATTGACGCGACCCAAAGTTTTGGTAGATGATGTGACTTGTTGAACTGAGATGCATGAATTCTTCATTATTTGCAGGTGAAGCGCCTCCAGCACTGCTTCGCTGATACAGGTAATCGTAGCTCCGGTATCTAGAGTAGCGCTGAGAGGGTACCTGTTAATGAGAGCATCAAACTGAATTACATGAGCTTTGGGTCGCCCTCCTCGTTTCCCTGGTTGGTGGAGAGGGCGGAAATGCTTGCGCGTCGTGGGTAGTCATTGTGCCAGTGAATCTGTCGGGGTAAGCCATCCATTGCGCAGTGTCTGCATTCGGACGCGGGTGTTCGTACCGGAGTATAAGGTGGACGCTGACGGGCGCTGCCACTTGCTACGTTAACCTGCGTGTTCTGAGGTGGTGGAATGCGCTGCAACTTCACTGTCTGCATAGTTGACTATACATGAAGTGCAGCTGTAAGCCATGCCACTGGTGTGGACGGGGTAAGCTCAGCAAGCGCCATTTCCATATCGGCAGGAAGGCCGTCGATGAGCCCTGATATAAGGTGTGCATCCTTCAGGTCGGCAAGGCGTCCGAGACACATTTTTTCGTTATAGTAGTCCTTCAGGCTCTGGCCTGGTCTCAACCGACAATGAATGAATTGACGGAAAGGATCTGCGACGCCGCTTGTAAAGCGTTGTTTCATGCGTTGAGACAAGCTCTCCCAATACGCGTCAGTGTCGAACACCTCGGTGAGGAACCGTCGGAAAGCCTCAATTTCAAGGTAATCGGAGAAGTAGCACAGCTTGTCTCGCTCCGTCCATGCAGCGGCCGCAGTCCTCACATCGAAGAGCAGGAGCCACTTGTCAAAGGGGGACGTCCTCGGGTGCGCCCGAGTACTTCAAGATGTTGATAACTTTCTTGGATGTCGCCATGATGAAGGGCACGGTAGATCCTGTCGACTAGTGTAACGCAGGAGACATGACGGCTGTACGAAGAACCATGTTTATTAGCCTTCATCTTCCTCTTTCACTACTACTGCACCACACCGTCCTCGTGTGGTTCGTCATATATATATATAATGAAGCTCGGACCCCGAGCGAAACGTAAATAAAACTGCTTCGCACGCGCGTCTGTTTGACTTTTTTGTTAATATTGCACCGGACCTAGAAACCCTTGGTTCCTTCGGTATATATATCTAGATATATATATATATATATATATATATATATATATATATATATATATATATGAAGTATCACGCAGGCCCTGAGACTGTAGGAAGGTACTTGAGATACGACGTACGTTTATTCCGACGTTTCGGCCGTAGGACCGGCCTTCGTCGACATATATATATATATCTATATTGACATTTGAGCCCCGTCGAAAGAAATTGCTGGCTACGCCACTGGAAGAGAAGTCAGCATAGGCCAAGGTTCGACAGGCTTTGCGAATGTACACTCCAAGAAATAATCGAGTAAAAGAAGTGTCTTTTTGCTACACAACGATAATCGTCATCTACCCCGCGTACTTTCCTGGCGTTATTACCGCCGTCCCGCCACTTCCCGGTCACGAATGCCGCGCGTGTTATCGGCGTGACATAGCATTCTTGATAGGAATGTGCCGAGAGCCGGGTTTTCAAAACAGGAAACGTGAGCAAGCCAGATGATGATTATTGTTGTGTAGCAGAAATACTCCCAAAATACTCTACTTTTAGGGGCGAAGCTCCTTAAGCCGTGGGTCGTGCGTCCGCGATGTATGTAGTAGGTAGCCACCTCTCGTTTTAGTTCTTGGAATGTCCGCTAGATGGCGGTACTTGTATATGATGAATATATATAGGGGCGAAGCTCCTTACGGCATCATCTCGGCGGTCCTCGGTGATCCATGCATCCTTAGTAGCCAGTAGGCACTGGATTTCGACCTCCAAGGTAGTGCCTGTGTGAGATGTCTCCTGTGCGTGATTAAACAATCAAAAAATTCACAACGTACATGTAAAATTAAAGTGAGCTGCGAGTCGCCATGACTCTCATCGACCCTTTAGTATAAATGCGCCCGATCTTACGTCGTTGATGATGTACTGCGCAGAATTTGCGGAAGATTACCGGTTTAACGACGCACATCCGAAGCTGCGCCCACTCATCATCATTCACTCCGTGGATATGGTGCCGTCATCTCCAGTTCTCGTCTCGTTTCCGAGAGGGCGCTGTCCTATAGACATGCGTACAATATGGCGGTTGGGTGAAGGTACGCTAGATGACGTTGGCGGTGCAGCTGCTCTTCGATTGCGCGGACCGCCGTACGAGTGCGCTTGCCGGATCGTGCTGCTTGGCGGACTATGGACGACGACCGGTCGTTGAAGTTTGAATAAAATTTCACACACACTATCGCTTTGATCACTTCTGGGCGAAACCACTGAAGATTTCACGGTGTAACCATGATTGCTTCAGTCACCATAACTTTCATCGACCCTTTAGTATAAACGCACCCGATCTCACGTCGGTGATGATGTACCGGGCAGAATTCACAGAAGATTCACGGTTTACCGATGAACCTCCACAGCTTCGCCCACTCATCATCATTCACTCCGTGGATATGCTGAGTTTTTTCTTAAGAGTGTAGTTGGCGGAGCATAGCCTTCTCGTCGCAGGGTCGGGATGCTCAACGGCATGTGGTAGGGCGAGTTGAGGAACACCCGCAGAACGGTCAATTACGGCTAAATGTTCCGACAGAAAATCAAGTCCCAGAATGATTTCATGTTGGCAGTGCTCCAAGACGTAAAATGAACAGAAGTATGGCGTCTGGCAACAGTGACACGGGCGGCACACATCCCAGTTACAGTTCGTGTTGCACCATCGGCTACTTGCACTACAGTGACTGGAGCAGGAGTGATCAATTTCTGTAGTCGAGCACGAAGACTGGACTTGATAACCAATATGTGAGCGTCGGTGTCAATGAGTGCTTTTACCGGTATACCGTGAACATTTATCAGGCAGTTGCGTGCCGGTAGTGCAAGCGGAGGAATTTTGGGTGCAGTGGTCAAGGCAGGCTCACCTCTAGGAGCTGCGCCCGTTAGTTTTCCGAGGCCTGGCGGGAATAGGAGGGTGAAGGAGAGCAACGACGGACAGGCGTCGGGATAGCGACGGAGAGTGGTTTGGTAATGCGGTCAAGGATGGCGTAGCGGCGACGTCTACAACGTGTACCGCCGTGGAGGAACCATTTGGTGGGCGTTGGGTGTTTGCATATAGTGTGACCATGGTTACGAGTTGCAGAAACTGCGGCAATGACGTGAAATATGGCCGACGCGTCCACAGCACGAACACAGCCTGCCATCGCAAGTTCGACATTCAATGAAGTTCCGGTTACGAGGACTGGTGTAGGAGCTTCGGGACAGATCAGGTGCACTGGGCAGGCGGAAGTCGGGTCTGTTAACTGGGCAAACGGTTTGGCATCCTGCGTTGGCCAGTTCCTGGCGCACAACAGCCTGGATAAAAGAAATCGTTGCGTGAGAATTCTCGGGGTCACGGACTTCAGTAGGAATTGGAGATGCTGCTTGAAGTGCGCGGTGGACAATGCGCACAACAGTGTCGAATTCAGCAGGAACTGGTGGCACACGGGCATTCCCACAGGCAGGTGTTGCAACCGTGCTGGGAAGGCCCGAAAAGTGAGGAGTCATGCGACTTTTTCCTTCTTCAAAGTGTCGGCTTCCAAATGACTTCGTCCACTGTCGATGAGTTTCTAAGCGCTAGGAGATTAAACGCATCATCTGGATTATGTTGGGGATATGTGCCACCTTTTCAACTTCCGGCATTGCGTCAGCAACATTCCGTCAGAGCGCGTGCACATCTTGAATGTATGCCACGTGTGACTCGGTGCTGGTCTTGAGTCGGCACGCGAGTTTTTTCTGTGGAGAATGACGGCGCCCAATGGGCTTGCCGAACAGATCGATGAGCTTTTCCTTACGCACGTCCCAACTCGGGATATAATGCTCGCGCTTGGAAAAGCAAACTTTGCCCTACCCTTAGGGTAAAATACGATATTGGCCCGCATGAGCGCCTGGCCCCAGTTATACAGAGCGCTCACCTGTTCGTAGAGCTGAAGCCAATTATCTAAACCAGTGAAGTCGGTGCTGGAAAGATACCTGGGTCGTGCGATTGTGTCAGGACTATGTTGTGGTTTGTGGCGGTTGGTTACGACGTGCTTTATCGGGGCACGGTTCGTGAAGATTCCGATGCATTTTTATTCTCGTCTTGAGGAGGCATCACAAAGGCATCCACGGACTGTCCACTGCGTAGAATCGTCGATAATATTCAATATTGTCACGTAGTCGTGACGTTGGCGAAGGCAGCAGTAGGTATGTCCAAGATGAAACTCTTTATTTGGCCGAACTTGTCGCCGGTAAACGGAAAGTCAGACTACAGTAATACTCACTGGCACTGATAGCAGCCAACAGAGCGTCGGCCGTCGATCAACTGACAAGCGGTGTAGCGTGTCAGCATTTGTACGTGTGTTATCAAATATTCCAGCCTTATCAATGATTGTCGCGCAAGCTCTGGAATAAGCTCGAGTGTTAGCGTCTTGCGCGCAATCTTACCAAAACGATCCACAGTAATCGGGAAGCTTCTGGAACAATGAGGCGCGGTTCGTGCTGAGCATTGCTCACAGTCTCTGTGAACGAAAACCGAGCACAGCAAAAGTGAAATTAAGAAACGCGCGCGGCAATGTCCCCCTCTGAAAAAGCATCGTCGCGATGCTTAAAACAGAACACGGGGTAAAAAGTGCATGCAACAATAAATAACAACAATACAGCAAGAAAGTACAATAATAAAACAATAAGTGCAGTCCTTAGGTTCGCTAACGCGCCTAATACGGCTTGAGGCGCGCGACACGGACGACTTCAGGTCGCGCACGGCGCCGTCGAGTGTTCGTAATGCCGTCCGGGACAACCTCGTAGCCCACAGCGCCTAGACGTCGAAGCACTTTGTATGGCCCCAACTATCACCGCAGAAGTTTTCCACAGACTCCACGTCGGCGTATCGGCGTCCCCACCCAAACGCGGTCGTCGGGCTCGTATTCCACGAAGGGTCCTCGAAGATTTAGCGGCGGCTGTCAGTCGTCGGGTGATTCTTGATACGTAGGCGAGCGAGTTGTCAGGCTTCTTCGGCGTGCTGTAGGTAGGCGGTGACGTCGAGGTTTTGCTCGTCAGCGACGTTGGACAACATGGCGTCGATCGCCGTTGCCGGCTTCCTTCCGTAGACCAACTTGTAAGGCGTCATCTGTGTCGTCTCCTGCACGGCCGTGTTGCATGCGTAGGTCACATACCGAAGGATGGCGTCCCACGTCTTGTGTTCGACGTCGACGTACATGACCAGCATGTCGGCGAAGGTCTTATTCAGACGCTCGGTCAGACCATTGGTCTGTGGGTGGTACGCGGTGGTGCGGCGGTGGCTTGTCTGGCTGTATCCCAAGATCGCCTGAGATAGGTCCACAGTAAACGCCTAACCTCTGTCAGTCATGAGAACCTCTGGGGCTCCATGTCAAAGGACGATGTTCTCAACAAAGAACTTGGCTACCTCGGCGGCACTGCCTTTGGGCAGGGCTCTTGTTCCGGCATAGCGAGTGAGGTAGTCGCTAGCTACGACGATCCATTTATTTCCGCAATTCGACATTGGGAACGACCACAAGAGGTCAATCCCGATCTGCTGGAACGGTCGTCGAGGTGGTTCAATCGGCTAAGAAAGCCTGCTGGCCTTGTTGGCGGTGTATTGCGTCGCTGACAGTTTCCTGACAGTCTCGGCATGTCTTTACGTAGTGAGCGACGTTGGCGGCAAGGCGTGGCCAGTAGTACTTTTTCCTGCATTCTTGCGAGTGTTCGGGAAAGACCGAGGTGACCAGCCGTTGAGTCGTCGTGTAGGGCCTGGAGGATTTCCGGTCGCAAAGGTACTTGGCTCGAAGTAGTGAAAAGTTCCTCTTCATGAGGACGCCATCTCGCAAGAAAAACGATGTCGGTCCTCGCTTGAATGTTTTTGGAACAACGGCGGTCCTGCCGTCGAGGTATTCAATAAGGCCCCTAAGTTCCGGGTCGGCTCGCTGTCGTTCAGCGAAGTCGTCGGCGCTTATGGTCCCCAACAAGCAGCCATCCTCCTGGTCGTCCTCTGTCGGCGGGTCGACGGGGGGCACGAGACAAGCAGTCGGCGTCGGAGTGTTTTCGTCCGGACTTGTAAACGACGATGATGTCTAATTCTTGAAGTCTTAGACTCCATCTTGCGGGACGACCTGAAGGGTCCTTCAAGTTAGCTAGCCAACACAAGGCGTGGTGGTCGCTCACAACTTTGAAGGGCCTCTCGTGCGCGACCTGAAGTCGTCCATGTCGTGCGCCTCAAGCCGTATTACGCGCGTTAGCGAACCTGACGACTGCAAATATTGCTTTTTAGATGCGAAGCATCTTATGAGCGAGCTTGATCCGGTGGCGTCCGCGCTCCACTGCGCAGGCGCCTACTCTCTCTTCCACTCTCCTCCTTTACGCAGGTGTCCGGTCGCCTTCTTTCCTCCTCCCCCACGCTGCAGCCGCGCACTCTCCTCCTTTACGCAGGCGTTCGGTCGCCTTCTCTCCTCTCCTCACCCCGCGCTGCAGCCTGTAAACCCACTCCCTCCTATCCCTCCCCCATTTCATATAAACTCGCGTCCGCTCGGTCCAGGAAGTCTCGCTTGAATCGTGCGGTCGCTCCGTCGGTTCCCGGTCGCTGCAGTTGTCTCGAAAGCCTCGCTGCCCTCGCCGCAGACTCGCGTAGTCTCTCTGTAGCGGACGCGGTAGCTCGACGCCGACGATTGGCTTCGACGGCCGAGTGAACGAAAACGGAAACTTGGTGTGCAACCCCAATGCTGCTTCGCATTCCCTCATGGTTCCCTCTAGTGGGAGATGGTGTAATTTGGTATTGTACTTTCTTTCTTTATGGTTGTGATTTATTGTTGCAGGCATTTTTACCTTCGTATTCCGTTTTAAGCATCGGGACGATGCTTAAAACGCCGGAAGCAGGACGGAGTCCTGAATTAGTGAAAAATTCGCGGTCCGAAGAAGACCTGACGACGCCATGTGGAAGCAGCGGAGCAAACAGACGTAGCCGTGATCCGACGCCGCGACCAAACCTCAACGCAAGACGACGAACTAGCGAACTTGACGTCCTCATCGACGGTCACAACGTCACCGCTCTCGTCGATACTGGGGCCGACTATTCCGTCGTTAGTGGACCGTTCGCCGCGAAGTTGAGGAAAGTTAATACTGCTTGGGAAGGCCCCGAAATTCGGACCGCCGGAGGCCATCTAATAACGCCCAGCGGAGTCTGCACAGCAAGAGTCACCATCAGTAGCCGGATTTATCCTGCGATCTTTGTAATCCTACAGCATTGCTCCAGGGATGTGATACTTGGGATGGACGTCCTAAGTCAACATGGCGCCGTGATCGACCTGAGGTTTGAGTCAATAACCCTAACCTCAGCAAACGCACTGCCACCCCACAGGACGCCAGCGACCCATGCTTTAAATCTGATAGATGAGCACGTCACCGTTCCGCCTTTCTCCAGAGTCATCATTTCGGTCGGCAGCGAACCGATGGACTTGGAAGGCGTCATCGAGGGTGACCAGCACCTACTTCTTAACCGTCAGATTTGCGTCGCTAGAGGCATTACCAAGCTGGACGATGGCAAAGCTAAAGTAATGCTTACAAACTTTAGCTAGCCACGAATACAGGCACCTCAACATTGGTAAGACGGTCGCCTACATGGATGAGTTCGTAGACGCCACCAATGCTTTCACGCTCATCGACGCCACGAAAACTGCTTCGACGAATCGAGGTCCCCAACCAGTTTTCGACATGAATCCGAGTCTTCCGAACAACAAGCAAGACCAGCTGGAAGCCCTGCTCCTGCAATTCAAGGACTGCTTCTCGTCGTCGTCAAGAATCCGACAGACTCCAGTCGCTAAACATCGCATTTTAACAGAAGAAAGCGCCCGACCAATCCGCCAAAGCCGTATCTTAACGGCCACACGTGAACGTTAGGCCGTTAAGAAACCGATCGACGAACTGCTACGCGATGACATAATCCAGCCGTCCAAGAGGCCCTCGGCGTTTCCCGTGGTGTCGGTGAAGAAGGACGGGACATTAAGTTTCTGCGTTGACTATCGTCGCCTAAATAAGATCACAAAAAAAGGATGTGTATCCTCTCCCACGGATAGACGACGCCCTTGATCGACTCCACAACGTGAAGTACTTTTCGTCTATGGACCTGAAGACAGGCTACTGGCAAATCGAATTCGACGAAAGAGACCGCGAAAAGACTGTCTTCATAACACCAGACAGCCTGTTCGAGTTCAAGGTCATGCCATTTCGTCTTTGCTCGGCACCTGCGACTTTTCGACGCGTTATAGATACAGTACTGGCCGGCTTGAAGTGGCAGACGTGCCTTGTATACCTGGACGACGTCGTTGTCTTTGCCTCAAACTTCGACGAACATCTCCGGCGCATTGAAGCTGTACTTCGAGCAATCAAGACCTCCGGACTCACTTTAAAGCCCGAAAAGTGCCACTTCGCGTACGAGGAACTCTTGTTTTTGGGTCACGTCATCAGCAAAGATAGTGTTCGCCCAGACCCGCGGAAAACCGCTGCCATCGATGCCTTCCCGCCACCCACCGACAAGAAGGCCATACGCCGATTTCTCGGCTTGTGCGCGTACTACAGACGCTTCGTCAAGAACTTTTCACGAATCACCGAGCCACTGACTCACCTCATGAAGACCGACGTGGAATTAAAGTGGGAAAGGACGCAAATCGAAGCATTTGAAGAACTCAAATCGAGAGTTCGACGGAAACCCGTCTGGTCGGGACGAAAGATGATGAATGAAAGCAAACACCGGCCAAATAAAAGTTTATAAAAGAAACGACGTTTCGGTTTCCATACGGAAGCCTTGTTCACAGCTTCCGTATGGAAGCCGTAACGTCGTTTCTTTTAAAAACTTTTATTTGGTCAGTGTTTGCTTTCATTCATCACATTTCAAGAACAGAAACGACGACTTTAGGCGACTCCGATACTAGCGCATTTCGACGAATATGGTGATACCGAAATCTGCACCGAAGCAAGCAGCGTAGGACTCGGTGCCGTCCTTCTGCAGAAGACTGACGGGCTGGAAAAAAAAGTGAAAATAAGAAACGCGCGCGGCAATGTGGGCGCACCCGCACTCTCCACCAAAATGTTACGGGGAGAAAAGCGTTGTAGAGTATATTTACAAGGTATATGCAGCACTCGGAGGCAGGCATACAAGATGGAGCCTTGTCTGAGAGCAGGCTAGTGGTGCATTCCCACAAGATTCTTAATTTTTCCAGTAGACGGGCTCCCCGCGAGCAGGAGCACCACACCAAGGGAAGAGAATGGTGGGATCTCCGATTAACAGCGCGTCGACGTCAGATATATTGCCGTAAACGCTTTCCTGCCTTTCTGGGGACAGGGAGAACAACTCGCCGGATATCCCGTTCTCTCGGCCTGACCCCACATGAGTGTCATTGACCGCAGGAACTTTGCTGCATAAACGAGTGCAACGACCCATCTGCGACAGTGGGTTATTCCCTGCATTATTTGTGGGTGGTCTCATGTGTGTGATTGTCTACAATCGAGAAGAAGGAGCCAGCCCGAGGTCTTATATTGACAGTGCTGATTGAGACAAGACGCTCTGAGCCCTGGGTGAATGGCTCATCCAGTTCGCTCCTGGCTGAACTCTTACACTTTCAATATGTAAATAAGTGCACAAGAAGCGTCATTAAACCTGTTTGTTTTCGTTTTCCCGAAATCTGAGCGTCAGTTAGTTCCTCAACCCGAAGGCTCTGTCACGCTACTGTTGTATATGAAAGAAGATGAGGATAAGCGCGTGGGGACATTAAATAAAGATGATGTTCAGGCATCGGATGCATCGTTCCTGTGTGTTCTAAGTACAGGCTTTCTTATGTTTCAGCGCAAGGAGACACGAACACGGGAGAGAAGACACCAGGACACGGCGCTACTAACAACTGAGGTTTATTGCACACGATACCGTTACTACTGCCACCGTTACTACCATTACTACTGTCAGCCCTTCGAGTACAAGTGAGAACGGGTCGACAGACGACGCGTATGACTCTGATATCGCCCTGCTTTCGGGCCGTTTCAAGCGGTCAGTCAACGTCAACGTGGCTCCGCAACGGTTCAGCCGCCGTGCTCAGCATGCAGGTGAGACAGTGAAAGAATACGTCACTGCTTTGCGAATCCTCATTGCTGACTGTAATTTTGGAAGTCTCGCTGATGAGATGTTACGTGATCAGCTCGTCTCGAAGACTACGAATGATCACTTACGTGTGCGGTTACTTTTTGAAGGCTCCTCATTGACGCTCTCAAGAGCTATCACAATCTCTAATCAATACGAAGAAGCCGTGAGCCAAGCTAAAGCATTTTGCGGCGATGCGAAAAAAAGCGCAGAGGTCTTCTCTGTCTCCAGAACAAACGAATGAATGTACGCTGTGATAAGTGCAAAGCCAAAGCATTGGAGTATCCTGTACAAGGCACCACGAATCTTCGGGCTTGTTTTTAATGGGGGGGGGGGGGGGGGGGGACTGATCACCTTGAAAATAGTCCTGCATGGAACGCCCGCAAGCGCAGATGTCGTCGCTGCGAGGAATTTGGACACTTAGATTCTATGTGATGGTCGTCTGGATATTCAGCGAAAGTCCGACAAGTTGATGATGATGACGACGCTAGCTCCCTGTGTAGCGGGAAAAGTCTCTGTTGTCAATGGACACAAGCATGGCATTTACGCATCCGTCGCTGGGGAAGGTTGCACTATCCCCTTTCTAGTGGATACGGGATCTGCTGTCACTATTTTGGCTGAAGAACTCTACGATCAGTTTTTCGCAAGCACATTCCCCTTGAAGCCGACGTCACTGCAGCTTTTCGATTAGTCCAAGTCAAAGCTAAGAGTTCCGGGATATTTTGTCGCTTCAGCTGTGTTTCAAGACAAAAGTGCTTGCATTCTTCTGTAAGTTGTATTTGAAGGCACTATTGCATTGGGCTTAGACGCCATTGCGGCACTGCAGATGAACATTGAAGGTAAATCGCTTCAGTGCCTTGCATTGACCTCCAGCACTCCTTTATTGCCAACTGAGCTACGTTCACAGTACGAACATCTCTTTGACAAACAGCTCGGACTAGCCAAACGATTCAGACACAAAGTTAAGGTTCGTGTGTCCGTTCCACCCGTTGCCAGCAAGCTACGACGGCTGCCCTTTACCCTTCGTGAGCAGGTGTCGGCTGAGCTGGAGAAACTTGAAGCCCAAGAGATAATCGAGCGCGTTGACGCCTCTCAATGAGTTTCTCTTATAGTGGTTGCTCGGAAAAAGAATGGCTCAATACGAATGTGTGTTGACTGCGAGAGCCCAATAAAGCTATAATTGTCGATAGCTTTCCCCTACCACAGACAGACGAGCTGCTGCACAGCATAGCTGGCTCCAAGCGATTCTCGAAGTTGCATTTGGCGTCTGCTTACCATCAACTGGAACTCGATCCTGAGAGTCGTAATCTGACAATTTTCATTACGCACGACGGGCTTTTTTCGCTTTAAGAGAGTATGCCTCGGCTTGACTTCAGCCCCGTCAGCATTTCCGAAGATGATGCATCTCATACTGAATGGGTGCAAAGGTGTACTTTTTTACATAGATGACATTATCGTCTACGGTCGTTCTCGAGAAGATCATCTTTCAGATCTTCGCACCGTTTTGGAACGACTTTCTAAATCGGGCCTGAAACTAAACCAGAAGGGCGTTTTTGACGTCATAGAACTCACGTTCCTAGAACATGTAAACGGCAAGGGACTCTTTCCATTAGCGTCATCTATCCAAGCGATGAAAGAAGCTCCGGCGCCTTCAAACATATATGAACTTCGTTCCCTGCTTGGTCTGGCGGGATTTTACTCGAAGTTCGTTTCCTGTTTTTCGGATGTTGTGGAACATTTAGTGGCATCGCTTCGAGGCAACGAACCATTTGCTCGGACGCCAGCTGCCGAAGAGAGTTTCATCCGTTTAAAGTCACTGCTGACAACTTGCAAGGTTCTACATTTCTTTTACCCGAACCTCCCAGTCATCGTCACGACCCATGCCTCCGGATATGGCCTAGGCGCTGTGCTGCAGCAAGACAACTAGGGAATTCTACAGACGGTTGCCTCTGCCTCCTGCACCTTGAGCCCACTAGAAAGGAAATACTCATCAGGCAAACGTGCAGCCTTGGCTTGTGTTTGGGCCTGTGAGCGTTGGCACGTGTACCTTTGAGGTCGCCCCTTCGTTTTGCGAACTGACCACAGTGATCTTGTCACGCTGTTGTCAACCAAGGGTGTTGGACATCGGCCATTACGCATTTCACGTTGGTCAGCCCGACTGCTTTGCTACAACTACACCGTAGAGTACCGCAAGGGAAGTGATAATGTTTGCCTTCTTTCTCCGATGCTAACCATGGCAGAATTACAAGCAGCCAGTGAATCTGACAAGGTAATCGCAAAAGTCATGGACTTCATCCCGACAAAGCGTGTACATCCTCAATGTATGCAGTAGTCCCAGCCACCACAGACAACGGTTCACACGCTTGTTCCAGAAAGCTATTCGTTTCGCAGGGTCCAACCCGCTAGTGATCGCGGGCGACCTTAACGCTGCGCATCGCGCCTGGGACTACGCGTACGACACCCCCCAAGGGTAACGAGCTTTGGCGAAATGCGAACGACATTCTCTTTACGGACAAGGCCTTCCCTACTCGCACCGGTACGTCCACGGAAAGAGACACCACCCCAGATCTCTGTTTTGTCAAGAATATCGTAGATGCCCGTGGGTCCAACCTCGCGGTATATATCGGTAGCGACCATTTCCTATTGGCCGTACACCTTCCCACAGTCGGCAGGAAGACCAAGTCGTACACGTGAGTCGACTGGGACCTCCTCCGTAAGACCCGCGCAGAGCGACTTCCTCACGATGCCACACCGAGCCTCGAGATGTGGACGGCCCAGCTCAAAGTCGACGCCGAGAAGGCAACCAAAACCATCAGTACGGACCTACTAACCGAGAAGATGGACAGTCGCCTCGCCCATCTGCTCGAGGCCAAACAGTCTTTTGGACCATTGGAAGGGCCAGCGCCTTAACTAGAGGTTGCGCAAACGCATATTTGAGATGAACAAGAACATGGCGGATCACTGCCGCACCCTTTCCAAACAGCAGTAGGACGAGGTTTGTAACTCGATTGACGGTCAGGTCCGTAATGGCAAAACATGAAACCTCCTCAAACACCTGCTCAATGGCGCCAACACCCGCCGGAATCAGCGCCATTCGATCGCGAAAATACTCCATCAAGCCAAACAGACAGTACTACCGGAAGACGTTATCAAGAACCTGGTGTAGAAATATCTCCCGCTTCCTACGGGTCCGGCGACCCCTAAACCCCGAATATTCTGGTAGTGCCAACACCCACTTAGACGCCGAATTTTCCATCGAAGAGGTGCGCGGAGCTCTCCGCGAGCTCAATGGCTGCTCCGCCCCTGGCCCCGATAGCATCACCAATAAGCTCCTGCGCAACCTGGACCCCTCCGTCACTTACCTCACCGACACCATCAACAAAATATGGAAGAAGGGTGAGATACCCGATGCCTGGAAACTAGCTCACACGATCCTCATTCCCAAACCGGGCAAGGCGCCGAGCCTAGATCACCTACGCCCCATCTCGCTCACGTCGTGGGTGGGCAAGTTGGCTGAGCACGTAGTCCTCAACAGGGTCGGTCGATGCCTCAAAGATAACGACTGCGTCCCGCACCACATGATTCGCTTCCGACCAAGACTATCTGCTCAAGACGACATGTTACTCCTAAAGCATCAAATTCTCGACGGAGGAAACACTCAGGACACCCGTGCAATACTCGGCCTCAATTTAGAAAAGGCATTCGATACCATAACGCACTCGTCCATCTTGAAGGCGATCGCAGACCTCCGCCTGGGGCATCGGTTCTACTACTTTGTCCGCTCCTTCCTCACTCGGCTCAGAGCCGCCCTCCGCGTAGGAGGCCTGATGTCGGAGGAAGTCGAGCTCGGACAGCGGGGCACCCCACAGGGATCCGTCCTCTCGCCGACGCTCTTCAACCTCGTGATGATCGGGCTCTCCGAACGACTCTCGAAAATCGACCGGCTAAACCACACAATCTACGCGGTCGACGTAACCATATGGTGCTCCACGGGGTCGGATGGCTTCATCGTGTCCGTTCTGCAGGAGGCCATCGAAACCGCCGAGTTCTACCTCGAACACACTGGTCTCAAGTGCTCCCCCACAAAGTCGGAGCTGTACTTGCCCAAACGCCGGGGCGACAAGCCCAAAGGGTGGAAACGCCCGGCCGAACGCAACATCACCCTGCACACCAGAGACTGTACAGCCCCAGGGTAGACACCATTAGGGTCATGGGCATGATCATCGAGTCCCGCGGAACCAACACCCAAACGGTACAGAAGCTCAAGACTAATACTGATAACGCCATACGACTCGTACGTAGAGTAACCACCCGGCACCACGGCCTAAAAGAAGACAACCTGCTGTATCTTGTACACGCGTTGGTTCTGTGCAACTTCACCTACGCCACCGCCATACACAAATGGCTACATGTAGAGCACGATCAACTCAACGCCCTTATTCCAAAGGTAGTTAAACGAGCCCTCGGCCTCCCTATCACTACTTCGAAGCAGAAACTCATCGAGCTCGGCGTGCACAACACGCTAGAAGAGATCGCCGAGGCTCAGGAACGAGCGCAGTTGACCCGACTCACGACCACCCAGTCGGGCCACCATATTCTGCGCGAGCTCGGCTTCTCCTCGACGGCAAGGAATCCTCCACAGTTGACACTGATTCCCCGTGAAATCCGAGGCCTTATCACGATCGCTCCCATTCTGCGAAATGTACACCCCGACTGCAACAGAGACACGCGCCTTGCGCGGACGACCGCCATTCTCAAGCACACAGACATGAAAGCGGATGACGCCTTGTTCGTGAACGCCGCTGCCTGTCGCAACAACCGAGCCCTCGCCGCGGTCGCGGTCTCATCCACGCAGCTGATTCTTAACTCCACCACCATCCTCACCCGAAACCCCAAAGTAGCAGAGCAAGTAGCTATAGCCATAGGTGTGCTCGACAACAAACGGGAAGTCATATACAGCGACTCCAGACCGGCCATCAAAGCCTTCGAACGTGGTGTTGTCTCCGACCAGGCGTTACGCATCCTCCGCAGCGTAGACCCCAGTACCCTCGAACACCCCACTGTCATCTGGTTCCCCGCCCATCACGGCCGGGTGCCGGCAGCCCCGTCCAACCTCAACGAGATCGCCCACGACGCAGCGCGCGCATTTACTGACCGCGCCGCCACAGGGCAACCCCATCTAGCCCAACTTTCAGTACTTTACGCAACCCCATGTCGCTGAGTTAGAGACCAATGGGGATGCACCCATTAGCTACGACGACATCACAAAACTCTTTTACCTTAAACGCCGCATTTTTCCGCCCCCCACATCCCAAACTTAACAGAGTGCAGGCGCTAACCTTACGCTACTACAAAACCACACGTACCCAAACCCCGTCAGGCTTCACGTTTTCTATCCCGACGCGTACCCCAGCGACACGTGCCCCTCGTGCGCACACACGGCGACACTTGCACACATGCTCTGCGTGTGTAGAAACGCTCATCCCGACTCCACCTCAGACAAGTGGCAGAGGTCCCTCAAGAGCTCACTTCTCGCCGACCAGCAATGGGCCGTCTAGCAGGCCCACGACGAGGCCACCAGGTATTCCTTGTCGGTCCCTACGTGGGAGACGCCCGCTACACGCTAAGCGCGTCCTGCAGGACAAAAATAAAGTTTTTGCATTCCATTCCATTCGTTTTGTCATCACCTGATAAAAATCTTTGGAAGCGGTGCTAATGCCATATTTCTATATACGTGCAGAGCTATCCATTGTGCGCTACTTGCTCTACCGTGGTGAAAAGATCGTAGCTCGAAGTCACCTTACTCGTCGTTTGATGGAAGTCGCACATGATTCACATCCGGGTATCAGTCGTACGAAAAGCCGATTGCGAGAGTTTTACTGGTGGTTTCGAATGGATGACCATGTAGAACAACTGGTTAAAACATGTGTTTACAAGTGTGGAAGCTTGGGCTAGTTGGTTTGTGATCATACTGGCAAGTTTTTTGCAAAGCACAAGGATCAGCTAACCCGAGAGATTATTGAAGCAGAAAAAATTCCCTCACTAAGTGAAAACTGCGTAAGCTCCCCATCAGTTGCATTATCACAGCTAGAACGAGATTACCTGGCCGGGCCTTAGGGCAATCGTGGACCCCTCACACGTGCCTTGACTACTGCTACATTGATTAGGCTGCTCTTATCGTCCTTTTCTATGCATATATTTTGTGACATTGCGAAATAAAGTTAGTTGGAAGTCAACGCTCTTTCTGTCTACTCTGTCCTTTTTCCTATGTTCGCGCGCTGCAAAAACTTGCCAGTATGATGTGTTGTTTGCCAGTCATGTGACAAACCTGCATGACCAACTGCAGCCCCTATGCAGCCAGTAACTTTCCCTGATAAGCCTTGGGAGAAAATTGCCATTGATATTATTGGCCCATTTGAGCAAACTCCCATCATTTGTCGTTATGCAGTAACGCTTATTGATTATCACAGTGGCACAGATCACAGATTGGCACAATGGCCAGAAGTATTTTAAAGACGATAGTCTTTCTTCGAATACTTCAACGCAAAAATTTTGTGTGTCTGTGTATTTGTCTGTCTGTCTGTCACACGATTAAGCTATTCGGCCAAAGTTTAACCACTTTCTGAACGCCCAGCCATCTTGAACTGGTGTTTGCGTTCATACTTGTGAACATATTTGATCAAAAAGCAAATACTACGCATACATGAGGCGCAGCATTAATATGTAAGTATCAGGTCGTATGTTCTTTTATTAGAAAATACATAAATACGTAATTCTGAAGACCCTAGTGTTTTTTAGGCTGCGCTGAAAATGCGACGCTGTGCACGAACTTTGACGCTTTGCACGGAAAAGCCCTGTGCCGACGATATGGTGCTGCCGCTGGCAGTGGCCCTTGGTTCAGCACCAGCTCATATTCTAGATGTGAAGCATCTTATGGCGAAGTTGGATCCGGTGGTGGTGGTGGTGGTGGTGTGCGGCGTGACCGCCCTGACTGCGCATGCACAAACCCTCTCTACGCACCTCTTCTCCTACGCTCCCACCCTCTCTCCTCTAGGCATCCCTCCCGCGGCGTTTACACACCCATGGCGCATGCGCGTCCCCTCCCCCCTCTCTCCTCCCCTACTCGGCCGCCCCGTATTATAGGCACTGGGTCTTGACCTGCAAGGTTGTGCCGGTGGGAGATTTCTCGTGTGCGTTGTCGAACGATCAAAATTCGCAATGTGCGCGTTAACTAAAAGCGGACTGCGGGTCTCTGTGTCCAATCGGAGTCTTCTGTCTCTCATTCCCCATTAGCAGCGATTGGCATGTCCCAGTAGGAAACACCGGTCCATCACTGCGTAATTGCACCTCCCCAGATTTCTCTCCTGCGCAACGCCGCGATGAGCGCCAGCCTCCGCGCCGCCGCCAGTGTAAGCGTTAGCGCCCGCTGCTTCGCATCTACACGTGGTTCCCTTTAGCGGGAGATGGTGTAATTTTTTTCGATGACGTCCATATCTGGCGCAGCGCCTTCTCTATTTTATCGATGCCAGCCATATGCGGCCAATTTAACGTATAGTAGGCGCTGTCTGAGGTAAGGCAAAACATAGTACGGCCGGCAGAAGACTATCGTCTTTCGACGACAGTTGCAGCGAAGCACGCAGATACGCGGACAATTTCTTTCAAGACAAGTTTCTAGGGCGACGGTCAAGAACTCCATGTCGAAGCGTAGCGCTAGGAAAAAACGGGACACAGTAAAGAACACACAGGACAGGCGCTAACTGGAAAGTAAAGTTTAATGGAAAGAAAGCCCGCATCTAAACTTGGCAAAGACAACACTGATAAGGCATCACGTGAACATCCATAAAACCAAACAAACAAAACCAAACAGAATCGAACAGACTAACAACTTGCGTAAACGACTTGCCCAAACCCAGAAAACAGGGTTATCTACAACTGCTTGCCGAAGGTAAATCACGTTTTTTTTAAAGGTAAGCTTACTCCGCTTCTAGTAGATGAATCGATGGGTGGCTGACACACGTGTCATTCTCTTGTTTTATCGAAGCAGCCACAACGATTTCCCTTGCCCTCTGGTGCTTGTGAGCGAACAAGACCTGTGTCTCCTCAAAAAGCGGCGAACATCTTTCACAACTTTTACAATGCATCACCAAGTGTGTGTACGGCGTGCTGTTTAAGGAGCTATGGTGCTATTTGAGACGTACATTTAGGCAGTGTCACGAGGCTATTTAATTCGTAAGCTCTCGTGTAGGTTCGTGTAATCAGCGATGACGCAAAAGTCATCAATAAATCAGAGACGAGACCATTTGTGTCCATAAAATCCCCCCAACACTCAATATATTCAAACCCGACAAAAAGATAACAAACAAACACACAAAAGAACAGAGCATACAAAATTAGAGGTAAGCTAAAATGATTAGTAAAAGTTCAAAAGACGCGGACAGTGCCTAGAAGTGAATGTTCAGACGATAAAGGCAGTTTAACAATTTACGGGACGCGCACTTGCAGCGGAGGCTTTGATGGCAAGGAGTAGACGCACTCACGCACTCGGCGACAGCTGAGAAGCGGTGCAGACGCTCACTCGTGTAGAGGCGGTAGAAGGAAGGACGCGTCCGGCGAGACGAGGTCAGCGACCTTTCGGCGTTCGCCAGCCCGCAGCTTGGTCACGAAGCCGGAGACGAAGGCTTGCCGGGCCAACGCCAGACGACGGGGACAAGCCTGGCCAACGCCAGACGACGAGAAGAAGCTGGGTCTGTGTCCAGGTGGGAGCCCGTAGCGGCCTTGATGCAGGATCTCTGCTGGCCGCCACTCCCGCGCCCTGGCCACCTTCTTCTCTTGGTCCCGTCTCAGCCACGTCTCCTGGCTCTGCCCTTCTGCACGCTTGGCTCTGCTCCCAAATCCTCGTGGAGGCTCTTCATTGGACCTAAAGTGGTCACACTCACACGTGCTACGGCCGTGGGTTGTCGTCTTCTTCGGGGAGTTTGCGTCGCGCGCTTTTTAAACGCGCACTTGCACACCACAAAAGCCCCCCCTTTCGAGAAGTTTTTTCCAAAGGAAAAAAACTGCCGGTAAGTGCGCGTTTTGCCACACAACACACGTCCTGCCCAGCGTCCACTGCAGTCTTACAGCAACACACTTATTTCACCTTGATTTGTGATGCAGGTTCTTTACACGGTTAAGATTAGTTCTCTATAGGGCTGTGCCTATGAGAGTTTCAAGAAGGACAAAGCCATTTGTTTAACCAAAACACACACAAACTTTTAATAAAAGGTTAAAGCGGAAAACGAACACACCAGTAAACAATTAATAAAAAGTTCACTGCACACGGTGAACACTTACAAGCAAACTCTAAATACATGTTCAAAGACTTAAAGTCCTCGGTATAGTTCTGACGCGGCTAGCGGCGAAGTGGGGCCAGAAAGATGGTGGGTCTCACCATGTCGTCGAAGGCTCGGTGACGTTTGCGCAAACAGGAACGCGGAGGCTCCGGCTTATGGAGTGGACGCGGGCTGGCTGGTGGCGACGAGGAAACACTGGCGGCTGGATGACGGGTCGAGACAGCAGGGGCAAGCTGGCCAGGAGAGTCGGTGCACAGCTCGGGCCCGTAGCCCGACCGTTGCTGCTTGCCTGTCGGTACCGAAGTCCGCAGGCCCTGGGCTGAGTTCACGACCGGATGGTTACGGTCACCTCGAGCGGGAACGCGACGGCAGGAGGCCCCGGACGGTTGAAGTCTTCATGGCTCGGGTCCGCAACCCGACGACCCATCTTCAGCGCCAGGTCCGGTGACCACCTTCCGCTCGTCCCGTTCTCGTGGAACTCCCTCGATCTTCCGCGGCCCAGGATTCACTTGCCCTCAGGTGCACTTGTCCACTCCTGATTGGAGACCTTTGGACCTCGGTGTTGGCAAGTGATTGGCTCCGGAGATGTTCCGTGGTCTTTTCTCATTGGGCCACTGTTACACCAACTTCTTGCGTCTCGCGCCCTCGAGACGTTGTTTCGTCGTCGTCATCTTCGTCCTCCATTCAGCCACCGTTCGCGCGCGCTCTTCTCTTCATGTTCCGCAGTTTTCAAAGGCGCACACTTCATACGCGCACTGCAATCATCACACAGGCCCCTTTTTCGATAAAGTTTTTCTGTGCGAAAAACTGCCGCTCAGTGCGCGAGACACCTCAGCCATAAACACCACAAAAACGTTCCTATGCTGCCACATTTCATGTACTTTCAGTCAGCAAATAAGTCAAAGCACTCATCCGAACAACAACCACAACCACAACAACAACAACACTAAAACTGTCCGATTGCAGCAAGATAATACATTAATGATGTTATATTACACTTATAACACTTAACCCCAACGAGTGCCTCTGTAGTCACTGCAATCTGATCGTAGAGACCAAGAGAACCCAGTGACCTCGAGAACGCGCAATGAAACTCATCGAATGTTCAGAAAATAACAGTCCCTTCATTCTCGCCGACCAGTCATTACTCAGTTACACTATTCCCGCTAAACGAACACAATTCATGCATCAGATCATTCCGAAAAACTATGCTCGTTAAGTTCAAGCAAGCTTCCACTATGCACTCAAACACCTTTCCCAAGATCTATGGACATCGTATCACACCTATCATCAAATTTCTATACGTGACCTTCCTTTTAGACTCGCAGTACGCTTTTCCGAATGCGCTATACGAAGTTTTCACCACGGTTCGCAGGCCCCTACCGCTCAAACGCAAGTTCGCAACAAACTCGACTATGTACAAAGAAAATTACCTATGTCCGTTTTCGAAAGTCAAAGTCCATAAAGAGCAACCGGTTATGGAAGACGCTCAAGTAATAGCGTCCCAAACCAGACGGATTGCCCCTCGCGCACGTTGAGAAAACAAATGTGGCAGAGATGCTTTCATGCGCGTTCGCTGAAACGCGTGTCTGCACCCCCGCCTGAGACCACGTGGACGCTCAGCGGTATTCCTGGGCACAACGCTGCAAAGACTTGAACCAAACCCGAGGCGTTGCCTCCAGGTGCCCCGATACAGGAGCGTTCGAGAGACGTCTTTCTGCAAGCGAACGCCTTGCTTTGATTCGCTATCTTTTAACAAAGCGAAACCCTGAGAGGAAATGCTCTCTGCGCCACAAGACTGCACGGAAAACGCACCTGTTTCCTCTGTGCTCAAGCAAGAATAGTCTTGCAATCTGCTATCTTCTCCAAGAAACCCTTCTGTGGACCTAACACTGTTCATCTGCACAGATTGGACATCCTGTCGGGCCACAAAAGTACATTCGGAAGAAACCATCTCCGACTCGCTACTGTGTTCATGGACGACTGCTTCTGTACTCTGCCCTTCCTCACTCCGAGAGGTGACATCTGCCCAACTCGAACTCTCTCGTTTTACGAGCGAGTTATTTGCATGGTCTTCGACCATGCTTGCGGCCCCTGTTACCGCATGCAACGGTACACAATAATCGGTGGCCACCACCTTTGCAGTTTCCTTGCCGCACTGGCATTCATCCCTCTTAAGGATATTTAGAGTTCCTCCAGTAGAGCTATTAGGAGGTAATCCTACCTCTTTCTCATACGTGCTTGGCCTCTGACAGGTTCCAAAGCACCACTTACTCTCAATGGAACTACCTTGTTCCACGCTTGCGAAGCTGTCCACCGCTTCATCAAGCTCAGCAAGACTCCTCTTTTCTTGGCTGCCTACCTCTCTGCCATCTTCTATGCCAGCTCCTGGCTCTATGGACAAGCTATGGCGAGGTTCAAGGCTAACCTTGCAAAAATCCAACTCAGTCCTTAAACAAGTACTATCATAGCAAACTTCAACCGCTTGCTCAACCCTCTGCATCTCCAGCTGCGTCGCTTTAACCATTGCGAGTTCAAGTCGTCGCTCAAGTGCTCGCCTCTCTAATTCGAGCTGCTCCATTTTGAGCTTTAGTTCTAAGTTCCAGCTCTTCTGTCCTATCCCTCAGTTTAGATTTCAGCTGCTCCATGTGAGTCTTTAATTCCAATTCGAGCTGCTCCTTCTTTGCCCTTAGTTCCGCGGCCCGTTCCTCTCGCTGTCGCGCCATCCGCTCCTCGTACCACGCTTTAAATTCCGCTCCCTTGAGACCCATGCTATCCGCCAACTCCAATAACTCCCATGTGCTAGTCATGGTTCTAACTGTTCTAACCGCGTCGAAAAATAACTATGAAAAACAAACGGCTTTATCCTGCCGCTGCGGACGCCAATTTGTGATGCAGGTTCTTTACACGGTTAAGATTAGTTCTCTATAGGGCTGTGCCTATGAGAGTTTCAAGAAGGACAAAGCCATTTGTTTAACCAAAACACACACAAACTTTTAATAAAAGGTTAAAGCGGAAAACGAACACACCAGTAAACAATTAATAAAAAGTTCACTGCACACGGTGAACACTTACAAGCAAACTCTAAATACATGTTCAAAGACTTAAAGTCCTCGGTATAGTTCTGACGCGGCTAGCGGCGAAGTGGGGCCAGAAAGATGGTGGGTCTCACCATGTCGTCGAAGGCTCGGTGACGTTTGCGCAAACAGGAACGCGGAGGCTCCGGCTTATGGAGTGGACGCGGGCTGGCTGGTGGCGACGAGGAAACACTGGCGGCTGGATGACGGGTCGAGACAGCAGGGGCAAGCTGGCCAGGAGAGTCGGTGCACAGCTCGGGCCCGTAGCCCGACCGTTGCTGCTTGCCTGTCGGTACCGAAGTCCGCAGGCCCTGGGCTGAGTTCACGACCGGATGGTTACGGTCACCTCGAGCGGGAACGCGACGGCAGGAGGCCCCGGACGGTTGAAGTCTTCATGGCTCGGGTCCGCAACCCGACGACCCATCTTCAGCGCCAGGTCCGGTGACCACCTTCCGCTCGTCCCGTTCTCGTGGAACTCCCTCGATCTTCCGCGGCCCAGGATTCACTTGCCCTCAGGTGCACTTGTCCACTCCTGATTGGAGACCTTTGGACCTCGGTGTTGGCAAGTGATTGGCTCCGGAGATGTTCCGTGGTCTTTTCTCATTGGGCCACTGTTACACCAACTTCTTGCGTCTCGCGCCCTCGAGGCGTTGTTTCGTCGTCGTCATCTTCGTCCTCCATTCAGCCACCGTTCGCGCGCGCTCTTCTCTTCATGTTCCGCAGTTTTCAAAGGCGCACACTTCATACGCGCACTGCAATCATCACAGGCAGCGCCTCGTCTGTACAATGTATGAAGCACCACACGAGAAGGGCTCCCGGTAGGCCACCCCCACCTGACAATCAACAAACTTCTACAGAGGATTTACGGAACACTCATTCGTTGCACCCGTTACCTTTAGATGTGAAGCATCTTATGCTCGGGGCTTTGTCCGTCCCGCATCCCGCGTCCGGTCACTTTCATGAAGTAGGGAAGCACCCACTATGCGAACCAGAACACTGTAGTACAAGAAGGCCGTCAACCACCACCACAGTCATTAGAGTCATGGCCGAGAGCAGAGAGTGGCTGCTTAGCATTGGCTAGGCAGGCGGTGGGTGCAAGCAAAGCATAACACGCACTACCTGTGGTGTCTGTCGCCCAGGTTGACTCCATTCCTTGATCTTGCTTGCATGTGCTTGCGGGGGCTTTGTCCGTCCCTCCTTCCCGCATACCGCGTCCCACATATCATCAGCGCATGCGCGTCCACCCTATCTCCTCTCCTACGCTCCCCCCCTTTCTCTCCTCTAGGAATCCTCTACTCTACGGAGCGGCACCCGCGTACCACGTCCCACACCCCCCACAGCGCATGCACATCACCTCGCCCTCCTCTCCTACGGTCCCCCCATTTCTCTCCTCTATGAATCCTCTAATCTACGGAGCGGCGCTTGCGTCCCACGCCTCCACAGCGCATGCGCGGCCCCTCCCCCTATCTCTCTCTCCTTTCCTATGTTCCCGCTCTCTCTCCTCTAGGAATCCTCTACTCCACTGAGCGGCGCATGCGCGTCCCCTCTCCCCTCCTACAGTCCCCCCTTTCTCCCTTCTAGGAATCGTCTGCTCTACGGAGCGGCGCCCGCGTTCAGCGTCCCACAACCCCACAGCACATGGGGGTCCCCTCCCCCCTCTCCTACGGTCCCCCCTTTCCCTCCTCTCGAAATCCTCCACTCTACGGAGAGGCGCATGCGCGTCCCCTCCCCCCTCTTTCTCCTCTCCTACGCTCCCCCCCCTTTCTCTCCTTTAGAAATCCTCTACTGTATGGAGTGGCACCCGCGTCCCACACCCCCCACATCGCATGCGCGTCCCCTCCCCCCTTTCTCTGCTATCCTACGGTCGCCCCCCGTTCTCTCCTTTAAGAATCCTCTACTCTATCGAGCGGCGAGCACGACAGCTGCTCTCTCCTCTCCTGCGCTCCCCCCGTTTCTCTAGAAATCCTCTGCTCTACAGAGCGGCGACCGCGTCCCACACCACCCCAACGCATGCACGTCCCCTCTCCCTCTCATAAGGTCCCCCCCCCGTTCTCTCCTCCAGGAATCCTGTACTCTACGGAGCGGCGCGCACTACGGGTGGAGCGACAGCTGCATATTCAGCTGGGGCGTCAAGGTAGTTCCACGGTATGAAAATGACGAAGCGCGCGCGCCTCATTCTCTCTCCTGTGCAGCGCCGCGATGAGCGCCCGGGCCGCTGCAGCGAAACGGGAGTGGCGACGTTTCTCGCTCTCAAGCCAGCCATCTCCCCGCTGCTTCGCATCCACACATGGTTCCCTTTAGCGGGAGATGGGGGAGTTTTAGATGCGAAGCATCTTATGCTCGGGGCTCCCGTGTCCGTCCCGCGTCCCCCCGTCCCGCGTCCAGCCACTTTCATGAAGTAGGGAAGCACCCATTATGCGAACCAGAACACTGTAGTAATATGAAGGCCGTCAACCCTAACACAGTCATCAGAGTCATGGCCGAGAGCACGGAGAGGCTGCTTAGCAATGGCTAGGCAGGTGGTGTTTGTCGCCCAGGTTGACCCCATTCCTTGAGTCATGGCCGAGAGCACAGAGAGGCTGCTTAGCAATGGCTAGGCAGGTGGTGTCTGTCCCCCCAGGTTGACCCCATTCCTTAATCTTGCTTGCATGTGTTTGGAAGGGGCTTAGTCCGTCCCTCCTTCCCGCGTCCCACACCACCACAGCGCATGCATGTCCCCTCCCCCCTCTCTCTCCCACGCTCACCCCCTTTCTCTCCTCTAGGAATCCTCTACTCTACGGAGCAGCCCCCCGCGTCCCACACCCCCCCCACAGCGCATGCGCGTCCCCTCCCCCCTCTCTCCTCTAAGAATCCTCTACTCCACGGAGCGGCTCCCGCGTCCCACACCCCCCACAGGACATGCACGTCCCCTCCCCCCTCTCTCTCCTCTTCTACGGTCCCCCCCCCCCCCCCGTCCTTTCATCTAGGAATCCTCTACGGAGCGGCGCGCGCGACAGGCGGTGTGACAGCTGCATACTCCGCTGGGGGGCGCCACGGTAGTTCCGCGGTATGAAAATGACGGAGCGAGCGCGCCTCATTCTCTCTCCTGTGCAGCGCCGCGATGAGCGCCCGGACCACTGCCGTGAAATGAGAGCGGCGACGCTCCTCCCGCTCAAGCTAATTATCTCCCCGCTGCTTCGCATCCACACATGGTTCCTTTTAGCGGGAGATGGGGAATTTTTTTTTAGATGCGAAGCATCTTATCCTCGGGGCTATGTCCGTCTCTCCCGCGTCCCCCCGTCCACCGTCCCACGTCCGGCCACTTTCATGAAGTACGGAAGCACCCATTATGCGAACCAGAACACTGTAGTAATATGAAGGCCGTCAACCACTACCACAGTCAGAGTCATAGCCGAGAGCACAGAGAGGCTGCTTAGCAATGGCTAGGCCGGTGGTATCTGTCGCCCAGGTTGACCCCATTCCTTGATCTTGCTTGCATGTGTTTGGAGGGAGCTTAGTCCATCCCTCCTTCCCGCGTCGCACACCACCACAGCGCATGCGCGTCCCCTCCCCCTCCCTCTCCTACGCTCACCCCCTTTCTCTCCTCTAGGAATCCTCTACCCTACGGAGCGGCCCCCCGCGTCCCCCCACCCCCCCCACAGCGCATGGGCGTCTCCTCCCCTATCCTCTCCTACGCTCACCCCCCTTTCTCTACTCTAGGAATCATCTACTCTACGGAGCGGCGCCCGCGTCCCACATCCCCACAGCGCAGGAGCGTCCTCTCCCCCCTCTCTCCTCTAGGAATCCTCTACTCTACGGAGCGGCTCCCGCGTCCCACACCCCACAGCGCATGCACGTCCCCTCCCCCCTCTTTCCCCTCTCCACCGTCCCCCCCCCGTCCTCTCCTCTAGGAATCCTCTACGGAGCGGCGAGCACGACAGGTGGTGTGACAGCTGCATACTCCGCTGGGGGGCGCCACGGTAGTTCCGCAGTATGAAAATAACGGAGCGCGCGCGCCTCATTCTCTCTCCTGTGCAGCGCCGCGATGAACGCCTGGACCGCTGCCGTGAAATTAGAGCGGCGACGTTCCTCCCGCTCAAGCTAATTATCTCCCCGCTGCTTCGCATCCACACATGGTTCCCTTTAGCGGGAGATGGGGAATTTTTAGATGCGAAGCATCTTATGCTCGGGGCTATGTCCGTCCCTCCCGCGTCCCGCATACCCCGTCCCGCGTCCGCCCACTTTCATGAAGTAGGGAAGCACCCATTATGCGAACTAGAACACTGTAGTAATATGAAGGCCGTCAACCCTACCACAGTCATCAGAGTCATGGCCGAGAGCACAGAGAGGCTGCTTAGCAATGGCTAGGCAGGTGGTGTCTGTCGCTCAGGTTGACCCCATTCCTTGAGTCATGGCCGAGAGCACAGAGAGGCTGCTTAGCAATGGCTAGGCAGGTGGTGTCTGTCGCCCAGGTTGACCCCATTCCTTGATCTTGCTTGCATGTGTTTGGAGGGGCCTTAGTCTGTCCCTCCTTCCCGCGTCCCACACCACCAAAGCGCATGCGCGTCCCCTCCTCCTCTCTCTCCTACGCTAAACCCCCCTTTCTCTCCTCTAGGAATCCTCTACTCTACGGAGCGGCCCCCCGTGTCCCACACCCCCCCCACAGCGCATGCGCGTCCCCTCCCCTATCCTCTCCTACGCTCACCCCCCTTTCTCTACTTTAGGAATCATCTACTCTACGGAGCGGCGCCCGCGTCCCACATCCCCACAGCGCAGGAGCGTCCTCTCCCCCCTCTCTCCTCTAGGAATCCTCTACTCTACGGAGCGGCTCCCGCGTCACACACCCCCACAGCGCATGCACGTCCCCTCCCCCCTCTCTCTCCTCTCCTACGGTGCCCCCCGTCCTCTCCTCTAGGAATCCTCTACGGAGCGGCGCGCACGACAGGTGGTGTGACAGCTGCATACTCCGCTGGGGGGCGCCACGGTAGTTCCGCGGTACGAAAATGATGGAGCGCGCGCGCCTCATTCTCTCTCCTGTGCAGCGCCGCGATGAGCGCCCGGACCGCTGCCGTGAAATGAGAGCGGCGACGTTCGTCCCGCTCAAGCTAATTATCTCCCCGCTGCTTTGCATCCACACATGGTTCCCTTTAGCGGGAGATGGGGAATTTTTAGATGCGAAGCGTCTTACTCTCGGGGCTATGTCCGTCCCGCGTCCCCCGTCCCGCGTCCCGCGTCCGACCACTTTCATGAAATAGGGAAGCACCCATTATGCGAACCAGAACACTGTAGGGTGTGTTCAGATCAGAACGTCGGTGCATGTCCGCCGACCCCCTTTAATTTTGCCGAAAAAAAATATTTTTTTTCCGAGTCCGCAGGACCACAAAACCATTTTGGGTATCGCGAAAAAAAATTTCACCTTCTCTAAAAAATTCGCAAGCCTCCACTGAGCCGTCACCGCCTGTTTCGAATTTCACGAAATTGGGATTTCTATGGGACGCTACAAAAACACTATTGTAGCTGTAGGTCCGAAAAATTTTCGCCATATACTAAAGATAGTTGGTGTTGACAAAAAATTATTACTTTGCAGTTTTCATGTTCTGTTAAGCTCAATAATGCTCGCATTTAAGATTTTTTTCCTCCGTAAGTATAAACGCCAGACTTCCCAAAGTTGTTAAAAACATTGCCATGTGTTTGGGTGAACAAGTGTGCTGAACGAAATACCTGAGAGTCGCTTCAAACGTTAACCAGAAATGTTCAATTGAGGACATGTCTCTCAAAATGCAATAATTTGAAGATCATTTAAAAAAAAACACCATATTCGATTTTCTTCAAACTCTTCAGAATTAAAGCCATGTACGTGTTCTAACTGAATCTGTAAAAACATGTTGCATTATTTTTGTGAGGTCGGAGCTACGAAGCACGAAAAGTTGCCAAATTGATGCATACTGAGTAACCACAATATTGAGCGCTGTAAGGAGTAGGGTTCGGCGGGTCTCGTTACGGTAGCTGGCTCCCGCCGTCGTCCAGATAGCCGATGCTTTTCAGTGAGGAGGACTTGTACTTACAAGAAGGAACGTAGGTTTATTTACATGATGGAATAATGAGTGAACGAGTTCAACTCGAGGAATGACTGAATTTGTACAAAATATCTGCCGCTTTTATGGCCCCTCGTCTGCCAACACTGGGGTCTTCAGGAGGGGGGGGACAGCAGCTCCCGCGAATCAGCTGTCTGGACGTCTCAGCGTTCCGCCCACAAGCACGGCAGAAATTGGGACGCTCGTTGATGATGAGCATGGCCGAGGTGTCCAATGGGGTGCGTAAGCGCACCACACAATAAACTTGTGTCCGGCCCACGCCTCGCAGACTCGATTCTGTAACGCAAGGCGAGGAAGTTGAGTCCGAAGGAGCGGGGGGGAAAGGAGGATGACCCCGGAGGGGAAGATGGCCGCTGACCGGGACACCTGTAGGTGCAAAGGCAGCGTTCAGGTGTTGGATCCATGAGAACTTCAACAGCGGCGTCGTCCCATGCTGTGCAACCCCGGTCAAGAAAGGTGTTGGATCCATGAGAACGTCCACAGCGGCGTCGTCCCACGCTGTGCCACCCCGCTCAAGAAAGGTGTGTTCGTGATCCCTCTGTCTGGTTCCTCATAACCCGACCACAGCGAGCTGCCCGGCCCACCTGACACGGGTGCACAACACGTGCGGGACAATGCGGGGCTCCGTGCCTCCGCCCAAGCGCCGATACAGGGGAGAAGACAGTCCGGAAGACAGGCTGACGCACAATGGCGTCTGGCACCATGAACTCTCCGGGCCAAACGTAACAGCGCGCATGGAGCAATAGTTGCCATTATCGTTATTTTTAGGCCGTGAGTAAACTTCTATGGATTGACGGATTGTCAGAAATAAAACAGGAACAGTTCGTTTTGAAGAGGAAATTATTACATTTTTTCACGCAAATCACAAAAAGTTCTGCACGGGTCCTAGCCACTGAGCATGCCGCGATGCTGAGTCACACTCTTCGCAGGAATCGCTTTCAAAATCTTTCGCGCATGTAAGCCTGCGTACGCGTCATAAAGGAGGTGGCTGGAGAGGATCCACCGCTGGATATTTATCGCTTCCCATGGCACGTCGGTAATATGATAACGCAGACGGTGCGTGTCTGCACAAGCGGCGCTCCTGCAGACCGACCGCCCTCACCCGCTCCCTAAAAAAAGGGCAGAACATAAACAAGAAACAGCTCAACTCGCTTAGGAAAGGTCGAAGTAATAAGAGAACGTCGGCTTTCAATGCCGTTCGTCGTCGACAACCCGGCAGTACTCTGCTGGTCAACGAACGTGTGTACGCGTGAGCGTATTACACTCCCCTGATATTGATGGCCACGTTGTGGAGCTCAGAGCGAGCGGTTTGCGCTGACTACCGAGAGAGAGGCATACGAAGAAGATTGCCCACAAGCAGAACTTTTGATGTGTGATAATTTGAATGTCGCCTTACTGAGAAAGCGCATGCCAGAAAAAGCCTCATCCATCAGAAACCGACATTTTGTGCCAGAACTGTTTCAACTGCTTCAAACAGGTCGCCGTAGAGTCTCCAGATGCAACTCAGTCAGACGAAAATATTGTTCCCGAACTAGGGTAATGTGGGGCAAAATGAGACAAAAATTTGAAAATAGTGAATATTTATTTTTATTTCACTCTTTACCCTTAGACGTCAATGCAGAAACTTTCCTTTGGGTACAAGGTATGTGCCACATAAATATGACGATGTTGCCACTATCAAAAAGATCATTTTAAAAAGAAATAAAAAATGCACCAGATGTCTCATTTTGCCCCAACCTGCGGGGCAGAACTAGACAGTGTGAAGAAAAATTAACCCTTCCGTTTTTGCAGTAGAAGCACTTGAAATTATACTCCGTGGGCCCTCACGCAGCCTTCATGACCCCAGTCCTTGCACTCCACGCATTGAATCCAGACAGAATCCGGTGATGTTTTGCTCCAAAACTGCTTGCAGATCAAACACCACCAGTCTTTCTTTGTGCTGCAGAAGGACGTGTTGTTGGGCGAGTTGGTGCTTGCTGAGTGGCATAATGCAGCGCTAAAAAACACACACCACAAAGTAAGAAACACAAGCCGACGGGATCCAATGAAGCTTGCACTTCATTGGATTATTCAACGATTGGACGCTAGATATGTTCTCACGCATCTTCTTCACCTCCTTCTGCCGTTTTGGTGCAGAACTGCACGGGCGTTTCGTGGCTTTTCAGTTTCGTCAGCCGGGCTTCGTGAGGCGGTGAATTTCAAACTGTGCTAGATTAGAATTTTCTAGCGCTTCTTTTTTTTATTTGGTATTGGAGGCATGTCATCAAAACTCGATACCGAGATGTGTTTGTGAACGGCTTGGCTTGGAGATTCTTCTAATTTTGCGTTCGCCTCTTGAGAGCATCCTTGGGAACGCGGAAAAACCTCGATGCAGCGCGAATGGAGTGAGTGGCCTGAACAGCAATCAGTGTTTTTTACGTCGTTTTCATCCCAGGAAGCGCTATATGATTACCTCTTGTGCGTCCGATTCCTCCTAAACAATAAAATATAATATTTAATAAGTGTAAGTAAATGGTTCACTTAATAAGACACTCCCTAAGGCAATTCGATGCCTTTTTGTCGCGTTTTGCCCCCCTTCACATGCCCAAATTCAAAAAAATTTCCGCTGTGACCCCGCGCACCAAATGAACTAAAATTTTCGTGGTATGTAGCTAGTAGTATAAAGTAACAATATAAATACTTCCGTTGCTGTACTGACGCCAGAGTAGCTTTATGCACGGATCCGAAAATTTGGCCGAGCAGAATTTCTCCCCTTTTTGACGGGTCACGAACACACTGACTGCAGCTGCGTAATTTTTCCCACGCGAAAGCTGTGGGCAATCATCAACTTTTACACATTGTGGGAATCACGCCCATCGAGAGACTCGCGTGGCACGTGCTGCGCACCAATGATGCGCGTGGTCCACTCACGGGCTTTAAAAGCGGCAGCCGTGGCGCGGCCCGGACAGTCGGTGGCGGAACGCTGTGTGCGCGGAAGGGGTGTGCCCCGCCGGGCCCAAGGTTAGGGCAGTGCGTGTGCCCGGGCTATTGTATCGCGTAGCCTTTGGATAGTTCTGTTAGTGTTAATAAATCTTTATTTTGTGAGTTCAACCGGCCAGCATCCTTCACTTGGCAGCAGGACGGCGCGAACCCTTCAACATAAAAAGGTGGACAACTTCCAGCACCTCTCGTTGAAATATAAAAACACAGAAAAGTGCTTTCTGTATTAGCTATAGAGGTCGGCAAAGCCAAAATGTCGCGTTTTGCCCCGTGTCTCACTTTTCCCCGCCTTACCCTAATTGCTGTCGAAGAGCTAAACGTACTCGTTAAGACAACCGACGTGACACCCCTGAAAATTCCGGCGAAAGTGAAAGCACATTGCCGAGTGTCTTACGCCAAGCGTAAGAAAGCGGAGATCGAGGGCGCTATCTCCAGGACAATTTCTGCTGTCCTTACAATAGCGTAGGGCACTACAGAGGAGCCTGGTCCTTCAGCGGAAACCTGCAACACGTGTCGAGAGTGGCTGCGCAACCTAAAGCACACGTTCGATACCTGCGAATCATACCATGAACGCTGCCACTTCCTCACATTGCTCCCTGTGAACCTTTCTCATCAACAGAAATTCAAGAAATGATTCCATCCGCAACTCGGCACCTCATTCGGAAATCAAGAAAATACAGAGACACTCGTGGGGTGTGGTCAAATACGGACCTGTACACCAGATCGATGCTGAAGCCAGAAAACATACAGGCAGCAATGAAATACTATACTGACGATGAGCTCAACTCCACGCAACAGAGCCCAAACAAGAAAGATTTCATTGCAATTAGTTCTAAAGGACAAAAAGAGTACGTTTCAAAACGGCTGATGACCAAGTCCATTCGGGAAACATTTCGTCTACTTAAAGCGGCTCACCCTGACACAGGGATCGAGCTCACGAAATTCTCCTGGAGACCGAAATGGGCTGTGTGCACAAGGTTCTTCACCAGGAGCAAGAAACACACAACTGCTTCAGTGACATTTCTGACTATGACTCCCTGTGTATACAATAGGGGTAAATAAACAGTTTTTTCCGAGAGCTCGACTTGACTACATTTCTAGATATCTTGCGTTTAGTCCTTACGCCAGGACCGAAACTGCGACACGTGCACGCACGCAACTGGACAAATTTGCACTTTAAGGCAACTCTTTGGTTTTATCTGTCAGGCTGTTGTCCCTCGAGAAAAACAGAAGACATTCAGGACCTAAAAATAATGATAATGACAACTATTGCTCCATGCTCCCTCAATGTTGTGGTTACTCAGTATACATCAATTAGGCCACTTTTCGTGCTTCATAGCTCACACCTAACAAAAATAGTGCAACATGTTTTTACAGATTAAGTTAGAACACGTGCTTGGCTTTAATCCTGAAGAGTTTGAAGAAAGAGTTTGAGTTTCTGTATCGTCTGGAGTTCCACAGGGTTACTGGGCCCTCCACTCTGCACGCCACAACTTTCTATCTTATCTTTTTCGTACTTGGCACGCCAACAGAGCAAGATAACTGAGCGCGATCCAAGAGCGAGTGGCAAGGAGGAGCGGAGGCAAGCGCTACGAATTCAAGTAAACCACTTCCCGCGCTTCGCCTGATTTAAAATTCACAAAATAATAAACAAAACAAGGCAAATAAACAAAAGAAGACTTATTTTCAGTGAAATCAAATATCTTTATTTGTAAAAACTCGCGAAAGCAAATGCGTACATCCCCATCAACCTCACTTTGTTCAAACAGATTTTAGGATGCCCGACAACCGCTAAGAGCGTGCATGTTCCTTGAAACCGAAACTGATAGCAGCACAAGCCAACAGTGAATCAAGTTCAGAGCCATCTTCACTGCAGAACAAAATAACCGGCCAGCCGCCACGGAAGAGTGGACACGTAAAAAAAACTCCATTAAAGCACAGGGACTATGCGCTACGCAAGCGATAGCATTTTTTTAATCAACCGGGGAAATGGAGGCGCTGCGGTCGCCGACGTGCGCGGAGGTGCTCATATCGGCTCCTTCGTATTCCATGTTCTGCAGCGTTTTTTGGACATCAACCACCGAACTTTTATTATCACCGTATCGGCCTAGTCACCCAGAGCACGTGGATAACCATTTTTCGAGATGGGCGCTTTTTTTCATCGTCTTGGGAGCACTTTTCTACCAGCGTGGAGCAGTCGCCGAGCCACACCTGGGCGCAGGCGCATATTGAACGCGGGCGTTCGCGACAGCTGCGGAACGCACAGTGCGTTACTGCCTTTCATCGTCGTGCAACCGCTTGCGCCATGTCTATGCAAGTTGGGGTAGACGGGGAGGATGTTTCTCCTGAGGAGCTTCGATCTCGTGGTTGGACCACGGCTATTGATCGACGGAAAGTCAAAACTATGCCCGACGCCACGGGCGATGCGCCGAGTGAAAAACCCGGTCTGGCGACGGTGTCACAGCCTCGTCGATCACTCACGAAAGAGAAAAAGGAAGTCATCGCCGCGTCGAGAATGGCACAACTTCCGAAAGATCATTTGCGACTGATTGTCCGTCCACGCAACGGCCTCGACATGAGGCATGTTAGCCAAATCAAGTTTGCATTTGCCCTAGCCAAGGTGGCGGATCTGGGCAAGGAAGAAATCGCCGAGGACGTAGTTTGTCCCAACTTCGTGCAGAACATTGCGGTGGTGAGCACTCCGACAGAGAAGAACGCCAGGGCGTATGTCACCATATCCAGTGTTGTCATAGGCAGTGTGGAGTATGAAGTCAACGCATATATGGCTGCCCCGGACGACACGCGCAAGGGAATCATACGAGGGGTAGACCTCGACATCGACCCGGCGAGACTTCAGGCGCTAATTGTTCATGACAGGAACCCAACGGCTCTTCAAGCAAAGCGAATCAAGAACTCAAAAGCGGTGGTGATTCTGTTTGACGGACTCAAAGTTCCCAATCGTGTTATTTACGGGCGAGCGTGCTCCGCTGCACATTGTTCAGAAGGCAGACCAATGTTTGCTACGCCTGCGGCGAGGTCGGACATCGTCACGCCAGATGACCTCATATGTAGAGGATGCGGCAAGCAGACCCCATCGGAGGAACATGATTCCAAGCTGATGTGCAAACTCTGTGGAGGCGCCTACGTCACAGCAGGCAGGAAGTGCAAGCAGCGCTTCCAGATCTCGTATGTCGTGCGTCACAGGAGAAAGGAGAGAGAGAAGCAAGATTCCGATCCGCGTTTTCAGCGAGGCTTACACCGCGGAAATAGATATCCCACCACTGCAAGCGGTCAATCCAGGGGGTACGAGTGCTATCCAGCGCAGCCGATCCCACTCAAAGGGCAGTCGATCCCGATCAGAAGGGAGATCGGACTCCATAGCAAGATCACGCTCCAGGACTCCATCGGTGCGCATCACAACGCAAGGGGCTGACCAAGGGCCGTGGGCTACCAAGGCCAAGAAGATGACACAGCCAGAGGTAAACGGGGGTACTGATTCAGAGCATGTTAGCTTTGAACTAGTTAGTCGTATCCAAAAGGAGAATGCTACTCTTAGAAGCATTGTTGAACAGCTCAAATGGCAGAAATCAATGGAGCTAAGGTTGTGAAGGCTGTTCCACCATCGCGACCGATTAAGTCCGTCGAGAATTTATGGGAGTCGCCAATAGCTTAGGTTCCAATGGACACCAATTCTGACGTTAGGCCGGCATAGAGAAAGGCAACTACTGAGCACGTCAGGAATGAGGAGCTTGATTTTCGGGTGCAATCACAGATTCTTTGGCAGAGATTAAGGAGACTCTTAGGCAAATGAAGGAGGTGATGGCCTCTCTTGGCGCAAGGACTTTCAAGCTTTCAATACACACAGAGCTACAGGTCAATAATATGGATAGCAGATTAGCACACTTAATAGAGGCCAAGGAATCTTTGCTTTCTCGGTGGAAAAAGCAAAAGCTTGATCGTAGAATTAGAAAGAGACTGACCGATCTAAACAAGAAAATTGTGGCACACTGCCAAGAGCTAGAGAGACAACAATGGCATGAGATGTTTAACATGGTGGACGGGCAGACGCGAATAGGTCGGAAATGGAACCTACTCAAACACCTACTCCACGAGAATGAGACCAAAACCAATCAGAATGGGCCGGTGGATAGAATTCTACATGCGCAAAGGCAGCACCTTAGGGATGACGAAATCGTCACGCGCTTGGCACGGAGGTATCTTCCCCTGGTGGACGATGCTGAGCCCACGGGACCGCACTGCCCACGATATGAGGGCAAATCGGTCGAGGGCCTCGATAGGCCGTTTCAAGAGGCGGACGTCCTCGAAACGCTCCAGAAGCTCAATGGCAGGTCAGCCGCGGGACCGGATGGCGTAAGTAACAAAACGCTGTGCAATTTAGACGACAGATGGATTCAGGTCATAACGGCAAAAATCAACCGTATTTGGGACTCAGGTGTATTTCCACATGAGTGGAAGGTTGCGTCTGTGATTCTCATTCCCAAGTCTGGGCGCAGCCCCGGGGCTGAGAACCTCCGGCCCATCTTCTTCACATACTGTTTGGGCAAGGTGGCGGAGCATGTGATAAATGATCGGTTCTCTAAGTACATTGAGAACGAGGGCCTTTTTCGAAACAACATCAAAGGCTTCAGGACACACCTCTCCACGCAGGACGCCATGCTTCTCCTTAAGCATGATATATTAGATAGAGACACCGGAGACACGAGGACCATTCTCGGTCTCGATCTGGAAGAGGCATTTGACAATGTGTCACATAGGCATATTCAAGACTCGATCTCCCGCCTTGACTTGGGGGAAAATTTTTACAGTTCCGTAGAGTCTTTTCTTGGAGGTAGGAGGGCCACAGTCAAACTGGGTGACCTTAGATCGGAGTCTTACGATCTCCGGCAATGGCATACGTCACAGGGGTCGGTTATCTCGCCGCTCTTGTTTAACGTAGCGATGCAGGGCTTGGCCGTCGAGCTTGACCAGATGGAGGGTATTGGCTCCGCATTTATGCAGACGTCATCACCCTCTGGCGCATTGGCGGGTCGGATGGCCATGTTGAAGACACAATGCAAGACGCAGTGCATTGCGTAGAGAAACACGTCAGTAACATGGGTCTCCGGCTCTCGCCTTCCAAATCAGAGTTGCTCCTCTATCGTCCCACTAGAAGGGGACCCAAGCCTAGAGGGTGGAGGCCTCCCGAGGAGACAGTTATTAAGGTGCGAACGTCATCCGGGTGCGTGATCTCCGGGTGCTAGCCATAATTATTGAAGCTTACGGTCAGCACGGGCGTAGTGTAGATAAGCTTACACGGCATGCTGCAGCAGTAATCAGACTCATTGCAAGGGTTTCCAACAGAAAAGGAGGGCTTAAGGAAGATAACCTCCTCAGACTTTGTCACGCGTTTCTTTGAACCATGTGAATTATGTCGCTCCCATACACAGATGGCAGAAACATGAAATTAACAAGCTGAACACGCTCATCAGGAAGAGTATTAAGAGAGTCCTAGGGCTCCCAATGCGCACAAGCACAGAGAATCTATCAAGCCTGGGCGTCCACAACACTTTAGAGGAAGTGATCGAAGCACAGCAGACCGCACATATTGCGAGACTCTCGTCCACGGCGGCGGCTAGAGGTATCCTGGCTAAGGTCGGGATCAGTCCGACAGCGTTAAAAGATAGGAGCGTGCAGCTTTCGGATAGTGTGCGGCAGGCTATTACGGTCTGCCCCATTCGAGAAACATGCATCGAACTTTCAATACTGGCATGAGGACGACTCGCGCCTCTGCGCTTCTGTGTTACGCGTACGCGCACGAGGCAGATTCGTGTTTTGTAGACGCTGCTCAGTACGAAGGCGACTCCAGTCGCTTTGTTACCAACGTTGTGGACATGAAGGGCCGAGTATTATCGGCCCTTCATGTCGGACAGGGCATGACATGAAGCCCTTCGAGCTTTCTCAACTGGGGCTGTTTGTGAGAAGTTTGCTTGGGCACTTGAGGGTAAGGTGCTTACCCATCACGTCATTACATGGTTCCCGGCGCACGAGAGCGTCGAAGTAGGGGGGGGGGGGGGGCTGGCCAACGTTATTGAGTTGGCCCATGCCCGGGCGCAAGGCCTTGCCGGCCGCGCCGGGCTCTGGGAAGCCGGTGCACCGGGTAGGACCGGTGACAGGCAGCCTTTTCGGAGGCTAACCCACCCCGCTTCAGGGACATTCTCTCTACCTTCAACGAGATCACTAGCCACTACCAGATGAGTCGCAGGGGTTTCCCCTTGCCACATCGACGTCTCGCGAGGCCCCAGGCCGTGACTCTAATAATAATATCTGGGGTTTAACGTCCCAAAACCACGATATGATTATGAGAGACGCCGTAGTGGAGGGCTCCGGAAATTTCGACCATATGGTGTTCTTTAAAACGTGCACTGACATCGCACAGTACACGGGCCTCTACCATTTCGCCTCCATCGAAATGTGACCGCCGCGGCCGGGATCGAACCCGCGACCTTCGGGTCAGCAGCCGAGCACCGTAGCCACTGATCCACCGTGGCGGACCCCAGGCCGTGACTCTTAGGCTCCTGCAGACAAAGCTCTATCCCACACTTTACGTCTTCAGCAGGTACACGGAAGTCGCCCCTCTATGTCCCAACTGTGGGGCGGTTAGCGATTTTAGGCACATGCTCTGGGAGTGCCCCTCTTTACAGCACCACATGGACCACGGATTGACGGAGGAAGAATTTCGTTCCTTTCTCAAGAGCCACGACTGGTTTGACCAACTCCGGGCTGTCCGAAAGGTTCACGATGCGGCGGTGAGGCTTGCCCTTCCTGTCGCAACGTGGGAGCGGCCCGCAGTCTTGCCCCTATAAAACGGGGTGAAGATTCTTCTGGACCCGAATAAATGTTACTATTGTAGCGATGCATTGGAACCTAGAAATGGGTTGCACTCTCAAGAGCCTTCTAGTGGGTCATCTGCAAAAAGGACGCCGCTCGCGCTGAGAGTTCGTGCCTGGCCGTGGCTGTCGTCATTACGCAGTATCTCTGAGTACCGGCAAATAAACGCCTTAACAAATTGGTGGAGAGTGCTGTGCTCCCATTCGATGCCTGTGGAGCTTCGATCTCGTACCCTGCCATCTACCATGGCCCAAGACGCTTCTCAGCAAACGCCTCCCCCCCATGCCGCCCACTTGTCCCGGTGTCCCACGCATCCGCGATCCACCCATCTTCACTGGTGCCGATAGCACCGATGTGGAGGACTGGCTCGCACTTTACGAGCGCGTGAGCATCCCCAACAAATGGGGCGACGACGGAAAGTTGACAAACTTGGTATTCTACCTCGCGGGAGTAGCAAGTCTGTGGTATAACAACCACACGTCTGATTTCGCGACTTGGTCCGATTTCAAGACCGCCGTCATCAACGTTTTTGGCCGCCCTGCCGTTCGCAAGCTGAAAGCCGAACAGCGCTTACGCGAACGTGCTCAGCAGGCCGGTGAATCATTCACCAGCTATATCGAAGATGTCCTCGACTTGTGTAAGAAAGCCAACGAAACCATGTCTGAGCTTGAGAAGATCCGCAACGTTATGAAAGGTATTGACGAAGATGCCTTCACCATGCTGCTCGCCAAGAACCCTGCCACAGTGGCCGAGGTCATCACGCTGTGCCAGAGCTCCGAGGAGCTCCGCCGGCAGCGTTCGATGACCCGTCGCTCCCCTTCACGAAATGCAGAGCTTGCGGGATTGGTGGCCACCTCTGACCAGGCGGCGTTGCTGCCAGAGCTCAAGTCCTTCATCCGTGAGGAAATCGCACGGCAGTTCTCTCTCCTGGCATTTGCCCACCCGCCGGCCGTTCAACAATCGGCGACCACCCTTCTTCCTCCCCTCCGCCGAGCGATCGAGCAAGAAATTTCGGAGGTCATGCCAGCGTACCACCAGCAACCTCCGGCTCCTGCGCCCCAGAGTTACGCTCAAGTTGTCGCCAGGCCACCTCAAGTACTTCCGGCGGCCGCACCTCTGACTTACGCCGAAGCCGTCGCTCGACCTCCATCCACCAAAGTGGGTGTGCCGGCTACGTATGCTGACGTCGCCCCTAGGCCTCGACTTCAGCTTACCATCCAGCCATTCCAGCCGCCGTTCGTCCGTCAGGTCTTGCGACATGGGCGCGACCTACCCCGGCGAACCAATGGCGTACACCCGACAACCGGCCCATCTGCTTTGCATGCGGTTACGCCGGTCACGTTGCGCGTTATTGCTTTCGGGTGCAACCGCCTCCTGTCCCGTCACCTGCCGCTGGCCAGCTGAGCCGTCCCTTTCACGACTCATCCCCGTCTATGCCACCGACGTCTCGCCCAGCTTCATCTCCTCGTAGGTCCACGTCTCCACGACGTCGATCCCTGTCACCCATGCGGCCAAGTTCGGCCGCTCAAGAGCAGGAAAACTAGTCGTCGCAGTCCACGAGGCAAGGGCTGCGACGCTATCCAACTGTGAAAGCCCTCAGAGGAATCCATCGAATGTCATCGACGTGTTTGTGGACGGTTTTCGCGCATCTGCTCTTATCGATACTGGAGCTGCCGTATCCGTTATGGACGCAAAACTTTGCCGCTTACTCCGCAAAATGACGACGCCACTTTCTGGGATGGCGCTCCGTGCCGCAAGTTCGCAGAGTATTCATCCTAGAGCAGTGTGCACAGCTCGCGTCGTCATTCAGGACGTTCTATATGTTGTCGAGTTCATCATCATTACTGCATGCTCCCACGACGTCATTCTGGGATGGGACTTTCTCTCCCGCCATGACGCCGTCATTCATTGTGCCTCCGCCGAAATTGAACTCTCACCGTTCGCACATTTCACGCCAGTAGATAGTCCCTCGGCACTGAGCAAGATCCTCGTCAAAGACGATACGACAGTGCCTCCAAGCTCGTCAACGGCTGTCGGTCTACTGCGCCGGTCTCTCCGACACAGTTGCACTCCTTTCGCCATCTGACCATGGTTGCAGTAGGAAAGGGTTGCTGGTACCTTTCGCGACCGTGCAAGTAACTCAGGGCAACACCGCTATTTTTGTGACCAACCCATTTCCGTACATTGTTACGTTGGTTCGAGGGAAATGTAGCCGCCCTCCCTGCGGCTACTGCGCGCGATGTTGCCTCCTTCCTGCTGCACCGATTCATACTGCGTCACGGTCCACCCCAGGAGCTTCTCAGCGATCGAGGGCGTGTCTTCCTGTCGGAAGTCGTCGAAGCCATCCTCACGGAGTGCCATTCTGTCCACCGCAAAACTACTGCTTACCACCCGCAGACAAATGGCCTCACCGAACGCTTTAACCGCACCCTCGGCGACATGCTTTCGATGTACGTCGCCGCCGACTACACGAATTGGGATGCTATACTGCCCTTCGTCACCTACGCTCACAATACCGCCCCTCAGAGCACTACTGGTTTTTCAACCTTCTTCTTACTATACGGACGGCACCCGTCACACACCATCGACACGATACTCCCGTACACACCGGCCCCATCTGACTGTGCCCCTATTTCTGACACAGCCAGGCTTGCTGAAGAGTGTCGCGAGCTCGCCAAGACCTTCAGAACGAATGAACAAGAGCGGCAGAAGAGTATTCGTGATAGTTCCGCCACTTCTCAGCCCACGTTCCTCCCTGGAGCGCTCTTCAAAACTACTGCCGAAATACGAAGGCCCCTACCGTGTCATCGAGCGCACATCTCCGGTCAACGACCTGCTCGAACCCATCGAACAATCTTCGGACATGCGCCGTCGAGGGCGCGACATTGTCAACGTGGAGCGCCTGAAGGCCTACTATGACCCGCTCAAAGTGACAAGCTGTTAGGTCGCCCGGCGGCTCCCTTTTCGTCCCCGGGGTAATTGTAGCGATGCATTGGAACCTAGAAATGGGTTGCACTCTCAAGAGCCTTCTAGTGGGTCATCTGCAAAAAGGACGCCGCTCGCGCTGAGAGTTCGTGCCTGGCCGTCGCTGTCGCCATTACGCAGTATCTCTGAATACCGGCAAATAAACGCCTTAACACTATTTATACCGGGGAAATGTAGTATATGAAAGAAGATGAGGATGAGCGCGTGGGGACATTAAATAAAGAAGGTGATGTTCAGGCATCGGATGCATCGTTCCTGTGTGTTCTAAATACAACAGCTACTAAATGGAGTCGGGATCCGCCATTTGTTGCAACCCTGACGTCGCAACGACTAGTGGCAGCGGTGGGGTGAAGCTAACCCCGCGCCAAAACACTGGCTGTCCGATCCTCGTAGTTTTTTCAGGTTCCAGTAAGGTGGCTATATCCAGACAACTCCACATTTGTTGAGCACGGCCTGACTGGGCAGAGCCATCCATACAGCAGTAGCAGCAGACAGACGACATTTACAACCATAAAATCATACATGGAAATCAAGTACTACAGTTGTTTTACACAAATGAAAGTAATGAGTAATTTAGGTGATCATTCTGGGCTGATTTCTGCGAGGAGGGACGGAAGCCAGGGGGGCGTCCAGTTCGAATTAACCGTTGTAGATACCGACGCGTTCGCATTATCGGGAGTTTTCCCCCCATAGAAATACATTGGGCTGTAACGGGACCAGGGCATCAGTTCAAGTTAACTGTAAGTTCGAATAAACCGATTTCGAATCAACGAGCTTTACTGTATTCACTTGACTATCACGTGACTTTTGACCGACGTTTATTAGTTGTTGTTTTTTTTTTTACATCATGCTCGTTGACGTAGACGCCGGATTTGCAATGTATCGTCGTGTCTCGCAAAACCTCGAAGGCGCCGCGACGGTCATTTTTCGCGTTTGATGAGGCATATTTCGCCCTAATAATCAGGTTGGACATGCGCCAGAACAATACGAGCATTGCAACTACCATCGAAAGATTTCTCCTGCTAAGATTCTAGGATCTCGCCGGGACAGATGAAATACTCGAGGCGTTTCACATTGTACGGGGCGAAGGCATTAGCTGCCATTCAGAGGCACTTGTATACAATGACACTGCCTCTCTGTCTCTGATGTGTTAGAGGTTTCGCGACGTCGCGTTGGTGACATCCGTTTCTTCCCGGCTTTTTTTTAAATAGTTTAGTTGAAAATTTGCACCTGTCTCTTTTACGGGTCTTCTTTTCGTTATAGTATTTTAGCGTTGCCTTTTCGTCAAGTAGGAATAGTAGAACGCAAGGAACACAAAACTGTTTTCAAATTATGCATGGGAATTGCATCCATCGTCGTCACCTGTTACTGCTTGGAAAGAAAGCTCAGAAAAAAGGCTGGTTCATGCACTGAACAATCAGCACAGGGTAATGTGTGCGCTTACGTGATGGCGACGGAACTCCGAGAAATCGTGAAAGCAAAGACGTCGACGGTCTCGCGAACATCGAGGTGGCGTTCCAAGCCTGCGAAAAATTCTAATCACTATCCAAAGTGGTGTCAGAAACCCCTACACAAAAATCTAGGCGGAACAAGTTGATCACTTTATATACCAAAGTTGACCAATGAGTGGTGAATCGGCAAGATGTCCAGCAAAACAAATGCAACATTAATCATGTACACAATTATGTATCTTGTATTTCCAATGTTGTCTACTCGATACCCCTTTCTTAAAATCGTGTGTACGTAGGACAAACGGGGCGCTGTCTAAACGTTACACTTAGAGAACATTTTCATTTTCTGAAAGGCCATTCTGGACTTCATTTAGCAGCGCATTGCAAGAAATGTGGCAGCGCACCACTGTTTCGTGACACCTCGATATCGTTTCGTCATAAAAATCAAAGAGCGGATGAACTTGTTGAGGCTCGGAGGGAACACAGCGCAAAAGAAGACGGGAACAAGGAAGGGCGATGCAGACGCAGCGCTGACTTACAACACTTTTATTCATAGCACGGGAAGGATGAACATTTACCCATATTCCTCCTTCCCGTCCTATAAATAAAAGTGTTGTAAGTCAGCGCTGTGTGTGCGCCGCCCTTCCTTGTCCCGTCTTCTTTTGCGTTGTGTCCCCCTCCGATGTCTAACCAACACGCTCAAGCTTCGATACCCTTGTGTCAGCGTTCCTTCTGTGGCTCTACATGAGAAAAATTACACCATCTCCCGCTAAAGGGAACCATGTGTAGATGTGAAGCAGCGGGCGCTAACGCTTACACTGGCGGCGGCGTTGACGCTGGCGCTCATCGCAGCGTTGCGCAGGAGAGAAAACTGGGGAGGCGCAAAGCAGGCAGTGATGGAGCAGTGTTTCCTACTGGAACATGCCAATCTCTGCTAATGGGCAATGAGAGACAGAAGACTCCGACTGGACACAGAGACCCGCAGTCCGCTTTTAGTTAACGCACACGCTGCGAATTTTAATTGTTCAACAACGCACAGGAGAAATCTCCCACCGGCACCACCTTGGAGGTCAAGATCCACTGCCATATATACGGCATGGCCAGTGAACGGTTGTGCAGCGCGAGCAGTCGGTTTTTTCAACCAAGAAACTCGCTAGCAGACGCTGCCTGCGTCTGCGTCGCGAGGCGAGAGAGGGGGGGAGCGTAGGAGAGGAGGGAGAGGGGCGGGGGGGGACGCGCATGCGCAGTGGGAGTGTGGATGCCGCAGGCAGGGATGCCCTAGAGGGGAGAGGGGGGGAGCGTAGAGGAACGAGAAGGGGGGACGCGCATGCGCAGTGGGAGTGTGGACGCCACGGGCAGGGATGCCTAGAGGAGAGAGAGGGGGAGATGAGGTTTTTTATTTTTATTTTTTTTTGAAAGGGTTTGCGCATGCGCAGTAAGGGTGGGCACGCGGAACACCACCACCACCGGATTAACCTTCGCCATAAAATACTTCACATCTAAAAGCCACAAAACAATTCAACTACAGAATGCATTTGAAGAAATACTCTCGCTACATTAAAAATACGAAAATTCCGAAAGGTTTGAAAATTAAGGTCAGATGTGTTCTGGGTACTCTACCACCTAACTTATTAGCGAAATAGAACTTTTTTGAAAGTGCGTGTTTGTCATTTTCAGATATTTTAAGACCATTGCGGAAATCAACTTACTTTAATAGCCGACCAACTTAACAACATTAAAATATCTGCAGATGAACTTGCCCAATTTGTACAACGTAGAGCACATAAATTGTTGATCAATGAAAAGATCAAGGAAAAGCATGCTATTAACTCAGCCCTGAATAACACGGCTTCCATGAATGGTTTCCATGACGGCTTGGGCGAATTCGATGAACACGGCAGATAGCTCCGCAACCCCAGTCTAGCACCCACAACGCTGTAGCGAGTAGTAGACATATCACGAAGCTTAAGTCCATGATGATTAGTAGGGTTTTGTGGCGCAAGGGCCATAGGTGGCCAAAGAACGCCATTACAGCTGATGTACTACTAGTTTTGACTAGTGAGTTTTGATGGCAGGATTATGGTAGGATTTTGATGGTAGGTGAACAACGGCTATAAAGAGGCCTAAAATCAAGCGCTGTATCGAAGCGTAAAACATGTGTATATAGCATAACATTATGGCGGTGACACGTGATATGATCTATGCGTGTGATATGAATGACCAGTGAGCATGATTTCTACAAATGAAATATTTAAATAGCACGAATGCCTCCTCAGAGTCTTTGAGCCCAAAGGCCGGGAGGCAGGTGCTTCATTTGCAGAAGAACTGACATTTGGGCGAGTTCGATTGCGTTAATCATGATGAGTGGTTTTCAGCGCAAATCGACAAAGACACAGGAAAGAGGAGGGACACGAACACCAGCGCTGTCTCACAAGTGACTTTATTAGCAACGGAAACACAAATTTTATAGCACAACCTATAGACAAATTGAGCGTCTCAGATGTTCGGTTTTTTCATACGACGTTCTTAGAATGAGCCTGCAGAAGCTCATCAAACGAATAAAGTTAACACGCACCATAGAGACTGACTCATTGTTGACGAAAAAGATAAATGTGCCGTCATACCTTATGCTCATAAACTGTCGCATGGGTTAAAAACGTTGCTAGCAGATTCAACGTTAACGTTCTCTTATCGGCCCCAAACAAAATGAAAACCATTTGTGGAATCATTGATCGGAAGTTGCTCGGAAAAAGAACAGGTTCAGATAAAAACTCTTGCAAAGACAAGAACACGTCCCCGGTAGTTCCATGCAGAGTGGGCGTCGTTTACCAGGTCCCATTCTCGTGTGGTCACGTATATATAGGCCAAACGGGCCGGTGTCTGAATATCAGACTAATGGAACATAAGCACTCACTAGACGGCAATCCATATTCTCATTTGGCTAGGCATCGTACAGAACATGGCTGCACAGTAATGTTTGAAGAGACTATATGTATTTTCACGCATAGCGATCAGGCCACCAGGGAAATTATGGAGGCTTTTCACATCTACAAAAAGGGTCTTAGTTGTGTAAGTGTGCCTTCTATCACCTTGCACGACAGAAAAATTTCCTTTTTGAACAGTTCTGTGAGTTGATAAATATTTATCTCAGTCCTTTAATCTCTTCTTTTATCTTCTGTTTGACGTCATCGACGTGTGCCCACGTGGGATAGGTTGTGCTACAAAATGTGTGTTTCCGTTGCTAATAAAGTCAGTTGTGAGACAGCGCTGATGTTCGTGTCCCTCCTCTTTCCTGTGTCTTTGTCGATTTGCGCTGAAAACCACACGTCTTGATTAGGTGCTTCATTTGGTAGAGCCACCGCAGCCGCAACCTCAGTTGTGAGGCGGCGCTACGGATTACCTGGGTAAATAACGTTAAAGTTATTGATATCATTAAAAAATGCAAAGAGAGATTGATATTTAAAAAGTGGTTCCCTGCCCATGAACATAACAGGGTGAAGTGGCACCCGTTGCCGGTATATTAATGGGAAATGCTTGTTTCTTTCAGCGTCTAGTCCTGTGCATTGCAATAGGTCGTGAAGGACAGTAAGAGGCTCGCCACATTTATCACACAAAGGTGGATCGCCACCGGGCAAAAGGTACGAGTGTGTAGTGTGTGTGTGTCCTATTCTAAGTCTGCAGAGCATTATTTCTGTACGACGTGACTTAGATATCGGCAGCCAATTACCAAGGTGCGGTTTTATAAGATGTAGCTTGTTTTGTTTTTCTATATCCCATAAGGGCTGCCAATGAGCTCTGATCTTTTGTTTTAGGAAGGGCTTCAGGTCTAGTGCAGGGACAGCCATGGTTAAAACGGCAGCGTTTTCGTGGGCGGATGCAGCTAGCTGGTCCGCCAACACGTTCCCCCTCGATCTCGCGGTGTCCTGGCACGCAGCATACAACGACATGCTGTTTTAGTGCGTAGAACGTGCATAAGATTGAGTAGAGGGAGAAGAGGATAGGATTTGTATGTTTTTTCAAAGTTTTCCAAGCTTTTACTACACTTAGGGAATCTGTGTATATAACTGCCTTTTGTAGTTTTAATTGTTGAATGTGTTTAACGGCCGTAAGTATCGCATAGGCTTCCGCTGTGAAAATGCTTGTGTTGGGATGCAGAGCGCCGGCACTGGAAGCATCGTCGGGGATTGGAATGTATGGGCGGACACGGAGCTTTGTGGATCCTGTTACAAGTGTGTCAGGAAGAACGCTGGAGCCAAAAGTAGTGATTATGTGTTTGGTTGGAATATCCTTGCCATCTCGCTTTATTTTAATACTCTGGACATTGACAACATTGTCATGTTTCTAGCTGTCAAGAAGTTCAGCGTCGGTCAGGTCAACTAAGTCATCCTCCGATACAACACCTCGAACAGTGTTCATTGAACGATGTGCAGATACAGTAATGGCGACATCACCAAAGGTCTTAAGGCTGGACAGTTTTGAAAATTGTTCTTTGTCTCGGACTTCCAGGAGGAGATCTCCACTAGCCATTTTTGTGACTTTGTAGCCTGGTCCAAGTGTGCCTATCAGGCATCTTGAAACTAGGAATGGGGATAATTTTCTGGCTGGCTTTGCAGGTGTGTTACTGTGGATCAGATGGTAGCGTGGGAAATTGTCTTTATTCGGTTCAAAAAGTTGGACGTTTCCATCGGTGCGCACCCTTTTCAGGGTAGTGGAGGAAAGTTTGTAGCCATATATAATGGGTTACGTTCGGCAGCGGTGGCAGCCACCCACCACCGAGCCCAACAAGGGTACGCTGCAAGACATGAAGAAAAGGCCTGCATGCGCCAGCTGTGCACCGCCACTATAACCATATGGGAGGCATCCCAAGGTGGGGTGGAATACACAAGGTTAACCCTTGCCGCCAAGAAAACTAGAAGTAACTAGAAGAGAGAAGACAGGAAAGATTAAAAGTGAGAGAAAGACGAAGATGCAGGGAGAGAGAGAGATAGGAAAAGGCGACTGCCGATTTCCCCTGGGTGGGTCAGCCCAGGGGTGCCGTCTACGTGAAGCTGGGGCCAAAGGGGTGTGTTGCCTCAGCTGGGGGGGCCTTAAAGGTCCGAACACCCGGCATCGGCTCAACCCCCCAGGATTCCCTTTTCCCCGGACATGGCGAAGCCACGCACGGCTAGGCATGGGAAGGGGTCGAAACCTCGCCGTTAGCTCGGGTCCTTGGTGTCGCCACACACCAAACGCCTGCTTGCGCAGATACCCCTGCGGGGAAGCTTAAGTCCAGTCAATATAGACCTGCTGAAGTGCATCCGTATATTTTGCCCTGCAAACAATGTGGTGAACGAGTACGAGCTCCACAAAGACATAATTGAGTTTTTATGAAGTTTGCGCGTCAAGGAATTCTTTTTTGATAATGCTGATACGGAAGACGTAAGCAAAGACTCTTTGCGACCGCCAAGCACGTGGACACCAGATACAGAACAATGCCAATTAGAGTTAGATCAATACATAAAGCTAGTCTCAAGAGAAATTCTGAGCACAACTAAACACAGCCGAAAACCGAAGAACTTAGCTTATGCAGAACACGATGCCTTGAAACAACTCTCAAACAGAAAGGACATTGTTATAAAGCCTGCGGAGAAAGTTGGTAGTATAGTAATCTGGCCTATAGAAAAAATATAACGACGAAGCTCTCAGGCAACTCAGCGGCAGCACCCACTACCGAAAATTAACCTCCGGCCCGACTCAGGATTATAGTAACAGCATACAACATACGATACCGAATTTTCTTGCCAGGGAATTAATCCCAGCCTCCGAGCACCGGTTCTTGATGCCTAAAAACAAGCAAGCAGGTTGCTTTTACCGTCTCCCGGAAATTCATGAGGTTTCCATAGACGAACTATTTATTACGCAAATCCCAAGCAGACCTACAGTATAGAACAGCACACCTACTGACCCTGTATCAAAGTTTCGAAATCATCATTTATCTAATCTACGCTACCGTCCTTTGTTCAGAATACACCTCATTTCATTCGAATAATAGATTCCATTAATGAAACACAAACGCTCCCGCATCAGGCCATTCTGGTAACATTATATGTCTGCTTCTTGTATACGAATACACCTATCACTGAAGGAATTGAAGTGGTGTCAAAGTCACTCATAGAAAGCTAGCAAACATATAATGGTGAAGTTCAACACTCGTTGCCTAAATTGGCCATGACGCTTAATTATTTTCAATTTGATTCATCCTACTACCTACAAACTTTCGTCACTAATATGGGAACCCCTTTTTCCCCAAGATAAACCAACATTTTATGGGACACTTAGAATCAGAGGTGTTGAAATAGTCTCCAGTAAAGCCTTCCACCTATCTCCGCTACATAGACGACATATTTATTTTATGGCAACATGGCATATGAGCACTAAACACATTCATTGACCACTGTAACAATTCTCACTCTAGTATTAAATTCACTATGCACCATTCCTCCAGTGAAATTAACTTCCTAGACACGATGGTACATATTGAAAGAGGAAAATTAAAAAAAGACGCTCTACAGGAAACGAACAGGCAGCCAACAATACCTAGATTACACTAGTCACCACCCAGGACACTGCAAACAAGGGATATTTGTCGGAAAGGCAAGGCGTATAAGAGGGATCTGTAGTGACGACGGCGAGTACGTTCACCACTTAGACAATCTAAAAGAAACATTAGTTGAAAGAAATTACCTGCACGACGCCCAAAACAAGGTCTACAACGAAGCACGTAACTTAGGAAATCAACCCTAGCTAAAAGAGCCCCCCGTACCACAGTCGAACTAGCCGCTCGGATTTATAACCGAATACTCAAATGCGCTTCTAAACATAAGTAATGTCCCCCGCAAGTATTATCAAATATTAACTAGCAACGAGCGCCTTAGAAAAGCGTTTCCCAAAGTGCCAAAGGTCGTGTATCACCGCAATAGGGACTTTAAGTACATGTTAGCGCATTTTGAAGTAAACCCTCATTTTGCTATCCACATAACACCTTGTTCTCGTCCAAGATCTAAGTTGTCAAAATGTACTTTTGGGCTAGTTGGTTCATATTCGCAGTGTACGTGTCTTCCTCCTCGTCTGGTCTGTTGTTTTCGCTGGCGCTGTTTTACTGCAAGATGTAAGACTTGCAAACACCTTCAAGATGACGTTATAGTTAAAAGTACCGGAAGTGATTATGTACATCATATAAAATGCAGCTTTACCAGCTCTAGTTCAAACGTTGTCTTCATGATCGAATGTTCATATTGTCACAAACGGTACATTGGCGAAACAAGACAGCCTGTTCATGTTAGATTAAATAGGCATAGCGCGGACATGGCGAAAAAATTACATAAAGCAGTGGCACAGCATTTCAATGAAGCAGGTCGCAACTTCGACGGCCTCAAACTTTACATCTTTCAGTCAAACTTCCGGTCCCCAAGGGACAGAAAAAATACACAGCCATACCTTAGTCACAAGTTTAATACACTCTAGCCAGCAGATATAAAGTTTCAAAAGGGGCACTTGAGTCCATGAGATACGGGGCACACCCAACGGAAACCGACAAGGGTTAAGTACTTATTCTTGGAATTTGTAACTTACCATTTCTTAAGTGGTGCTTTCTTAATAATTCGGCGATACGTGTACACCCCAACTCCAAGCCCCACTTCTTTTTTTTTTCTTTTTTCAGGGAATACCTTCTTCCTTCGGACTCACCCGATTCGCCAAGGCCGCCTCTCATTGTCTCCCCCCTCCCCCCACTCTCGCAGTTGCACTCTCCTCCTCTTGTTTGCGACGGTGGAGAGGGTACGAAGCATACACACACAAGCGCTAAACAAATCAGTTGCAGCCTTCTCGAAATGACTTTAAAAAAAAAGTCTCCAGCATCCACACCCTGTTTACGAGTTTCCCTTCGCAAGCTTCCACCTTCCCCTTCTTGCATTTCTTTTTGGATTTCTACGTGAAAAAGACTTATCTCGGTCTCGTGCGATGGGCGAGCCATGGTCTTCGGTTTTTGTTGATCTGGTTGCTCCTCACCATCCTCTCTTGCACCGTTTTCCCTGTCTTGCAGTTTTCTTGTCCTTTATATCTTTAGGGGCGAAGCACCTTAAGACCGAGCCTTGCCCGCGTGCGGCGGCGTGCACAGCACATGCAAGGTACCTACTATACGTCATGACGATGACCCTGATGACGACGACGAATAAGCGCGTTAGCGCGTGCAAGGTAGCCGATGACGATGACGACCATCGAACATTCTCTTTCTGCCGTGTATAGACGTCAGACTCTGGAGTTTTGCAGAGACGTAGCGCCACCTGTCGGAGCAGTTTTGGGTAGTGCAAAGTCCGACTCCCTTGCACAGTTTGCTGTGCAACCAGGTGCAATTAGCGAATGTGAAACAACGATTGAGCTAAATATTAGGTGCGTAGGCGCATTCAACACTCAGAAAAAGAGCTACGAATTTCTCTCCGCTGGTCGGACGCGCAACCGAACCGCCGTGAAGTGCTTGCCGGAATGACGGCGAAAACAAGAGCAGACGCAACAGCTACGCGCGCTGCGAAGAAAGGCCTCAGTCGACGCTACTGTTGCGTTGTGAATTGCCACGGACGTAAAGGACTTCAGTTTTACCGATTTCCGTAGCTGTTGCATGAAGCAGAACGGCGAGAGCGCTGGATACGGGCGACTGCGAACGTGTTGGGTAAGGGAATTACTCGCGTTCTCCACAGCCGGTCGCATGAGAAAGTGTGATAATGTCGGTATCCTCTTATTGTTTTGAGTAGCCTTGACGTAGAACCATGGTAACCTTGACTATGAAGCTCAGCAGAGCCTCAGACCGCGGTGCGCGCCGTGCAGCAGTCAAATGAAGACTGGTGCACGCGATAAACATCACGCACTCCGCGACCACCCATAATCTGAACTGGTCGTCACCACACAGCGTCGCGCACGTACGCATTGACGTCTCAACGTTCCGGCTTTAACTAGCAGATGCTTACACGTGCGTCATACAAGTAAATCGCAAAATGTTGGTCGTGAGCACCATCAGGTTTTTCTTGCCCGTGGTCTCCGCGATTGCCGGAGTTGTCTCGGAAGTCACGGTTTTGCCTTTCGTTGTACGCACGCATCCCCATTTGCAGTATACCGTCAACAGAACATTCGATGATGCGTAATACTAATAAAACAGTTCAACGCACAGGAAGCGAGATGTGGATGGAGAATGCAACTGCAAAGGGCCATTCATGCCTGATAAAGTGAGCTTCGCACCACTGATACATGCATTGCTCGTGTATGTACTTCATCACTTTGTATGTGCCCAAATTTAACGCGTTCAGGCGTTACAGACCGCACGTCGGAGTGCCTCGAACTCGATGCCATGCGATGCTCGCTTGCACTTGCGAGTTGCAGCACGCTGAAATAACAAACATATTTTGCATTGTACCCGCAGTTCACTTTGATGAGCTTCCTACATTTCTGAAGCGAGGGTGGATTGACGGAAGAAGCTTTCCAGGTCCTTGATTTTCAGGAAACCGCGCCTCAACACCAACGAGAGGGGGGGAGGGATTCTATTGTGGCCTACGCACACTCGCTAGCGGACGGCTGTCTTTGCACTACCCAGTTATGGCCAGGGCGGCGATGAGAGCGCTGGTGGCGGCGTTTTTCGCAGCGCCGCCTGGGCAGAGTCTGACGTCTATGAAAACGACAGCAACGCGCGGGAACCGGCCGAAAAACGGCAATGCCGACAGGCTACAAAACAGCTAGTTGGGCGAGTTGGTGCGTATTCATATTTGAAGATAAACAGCGCACAGAAAACGAAGACAAAGGAAGAGAAGGGATCGACACACACAGCGCTGCACTCACAACTGGAAGTTTATTGAAAGGAAACAGGCGCTTAAATGTGAAAAAAACGCGCATGACAAGTGAGGAACAAGGTGATTAAGTGATACGCTCGTCAATAAATGTAAACTCTTTTTTGTGCAATGCCACCGAGGTTTGGCTTACGCAAGTATCACGTGACTTGTTAATATGAAAAGCTTCAGAGACTTCACGAGTGAATTGATCGTGGTGTTTGAAAATAATAACAGTGTTAGAAAGAACAGGTGTGCACCCACACGTGGCGCAGTGCGCTGCCAAATGGGAAGGCGAGCCGAGTCCAAGGTCAGAGAGGTGTTTCCGAGTCCAAGGTCAGAGATAAGGCGGTTACCCTGTTGCGGGACCTTAACCTTCAGAGATTGTCCTCTTCTGTGGCTAAAAGCGAGGGTTTGGAACTGAGCCCCTTCTTTACGATAAAAACCCATAAGCCGGACATGCCTTTTCGTACCATTATTACGGAAACAGATACGTGGCAAAAGAATGTTTCCATGTATTTAGAAAGCCATTTGAAGCAGCTGTTCATCCGTGATCCCTTTAGAGTGGAAAACTCGGGTAGGGTGGTACAATTTCTTAAGGAATGCAACACGAGCTCCTGTCTGGCTTTCAGTATCGATGTTGAAGACATGTTTTTTTCTATTCCTAATCATAACCTCCTAGCGTGCGTTCAGGATTGCATCATGGAAGACAATGATGAGCTTCGTTTCAGAAGTGGTAGTGGGATTTCTGTTGAATCATTCATTGAATTACTAGCCTTTTACCTAAATTCTACGTTCATTGGTTGGCGAGGGCAGACCCTAATACAGCGATCAGGAGTCTGTATAGGATCATGCGTGGCACCTGTTTTGTGTGAAATTTTTTTAGCAAAAATTGATCGCAATGTAGACACAATCCTAAACGGAACTGTGAAACGTATTTTTCGATACGTGGACGACTTTTTAGTGGTTGTGAAAGATGTTTCGTTCCCTGATGCTGTTTCCAATGTGTTGACGGTGTTTAAGGCAGAAGGCATGGGATTGTCCTTCACATCGGAGGTTCCACAATTCGACTCCCTGCAATTCCTCGATCTTAACCTTCGGTTTAAGAGTTCCCATATTTGCTGGTGTTATGAGCCACGATCAGTAAACCAATTCTTAATTTTGGTTCAGCCCACTCAAAGGTGGTAAAAAGGGGCATCGCCTTCACTTGTCTAAGATCCGCTCTAGAAAAATCTTGCAAGCATGTGCTGGGTTCTAGTTTTGCAAAGCAAGTAGCAAGACTAGAGGAAGCAGGGTTCCCACCTAACGTACTTGTGGCTGTTTGCGATAAGTTAGTTAGTCTTTTAAAAGGACGTGTTGCAAAAAAACCCAATGTTGAAGGGGAAAAAAAGAAGTACGCTGTCATTCCGTATATGCATAAACTTGCACATGGGTTAAAAAATGTTGGTTCCCGCTACGGAGTTGATGTTGTTTTCAGGGCACCCAATAAATTGGGAAAAATCTGCGCTTTGGTATCGAAAAAGCTAGAGAAAAATGATAAACCTGATGCAAAGAAGTGTGCGGTAAACCATAGAAACAAGTATGTTCCTTGTGCAATGGGGGGTGGTGTATCGCATTCCTTTATCTTGTGGCCTTTTTTATATTGGACAAACGGGCCGCTGTATCAATAAGAGGTTGCGGGAGCACTATCTCTCTTTGCATAACGGCTCGCCTTCCCATTTGGCAGCGCACTGCGCCACGTGTGGGTGCACACCTGTTCTTTCTAACACTGTTATTATTTTCAAACACCACGATCAATTCAATCGTGAAGTCTCTGAAGCTTTTCATATTAACAAGTCACGTGATACTTGCGTAAGCCAAACCTCGGTGGCATTGCACAAAAAAGAGTTTACATTTATTGACGAGCGTATCACTTAATCACCTTGTTCCTCACTTGTCATGCGCGTTTTTTTCACATTTAAGCGCCTGTTTCCTTTCAATAAACTTCCAGTTGTGAGTGCAGCGCTGTGTGTGTCGATCCCTTCTCTTCCTTTGTCTTCGTTTTCTGTGCGCTGTGTATCTTCAAATATGCCGACAGGCTGCTACCCCGGCGGCGGGAGCTAGGGGAAGCGGTGCCTAAACGGCAAAAATGGCTTGTGCAGCATTTGACGTCTCGATACGCTCTACGATGCATTTCGTATGACTGGAAACTCATTGTACGCATGCGCGGTCTTTTTCTCGTCGCGTCAATTTGCGCGCATGCGTGATGTATACTGTGGCAATACATAAGCAGATCCAGTGGCACAATACATTGAGTTGAAAGTTTGCGCTGTGTTTGTACTTGTCTTCTTTTGTCCGTGTTTTCGTCGCGTAATTACTTTGAAGTCATGGATCACGAACTAGCCCAAAACGCTGCTCTCATTACCAACAACCACCAGGGGAACGTGCAGAGACTTCGTCTTTGCCAACTTCAGGCTAGATCCGATCAAACAACCATTGGCTCTACACTTCACGGACCACAAAGCAGTAATAATGAAGGCAAAACGAAATCCACAACTCAACACGACCAATAAACATTGTATATAACTGTACACCGCTTTGTCACTCATTTACATGCGTGAGTGGGCAACGTCACGGGAGATTTACGGTAACACCAAACGATTCCCCCCCTCGCCCAGTCATCATCATTCGTTTCGTGGAGATGCGGTGATTTCTTGCTTGTTTTTTGCAATAAAGCTTCAGTTAATAGTCTGAGCTTGTTCGTTCCTCCCTCTTCTTTTGTGTTCCCGTCCGTTTTTTGCGCTGTTACACCAAGAACCAACCGGCTCAACTTACCACTTTTCTCCAATTACAAAGTTGGTTGACGTGTGTGTGTGTGTGTTTGTTTGTGTGTGTGTGTGTGTGTGTGTGTGTGTGTGTGTGTGTGTGTGTGTGTGTGTGTGTGTGCGTGCGCGTGCGCGTGCGTGTGCGTGTGTGTGTGTGTGTGTGTGTGTGTGTGTGTGTGTGTGTGTGTGTGTGTGTGTGTGTGTGTGTGTGTGTGTGTGTGTGTGTGTGTGTCAGTGAGTGAGTGCGCGCGTGCGTGCTTGTGTGTGCCCGTGCGAGTTACGACCTTAACCCATTAAGGCCCATGCAATAACTATAGGTTGAATTTTATTGAAAGTTTGCATATTTATAAAACTACTGTAGGCATTTGTTCTATAAGGATCCGTTGGTGGGCTACTTGGTACATGTGTTGATATATACTGAGTATGTGCAGCGCAAGGAAACGAAGACAGCAGAAGTTACATGAACGACATAGACTGGCGCTGACTTCCAACTGTTTTATTGAAAAGCATGAAGCCCTCTGCTGTACATGCGCACATGTTATCAACTGCTCTAGATGCATCATGGGTTGGCATACAAAAACTGCATCTCTTTGTCACTTAGTTAAACACTTGCCATACTGACACACTTGATACCAGATTCCCTAATGTTAGCTGCCTCTATTATTTCTCGTTCTTAGTTTTTGCACGCTTGACAAAGGTCGATTGATCAAAGTGTGGAGTGCATATACAATCGTTGCAGTGATCTGCAAGATGCCCTCCTGAATTGTTTTTTACACTAAAAAAATGCTCGCGTGCTCTGATGTTGAAACATCGCCCTGTCTGCCCAATGTACTCTTTTCCGCAGCTGAGCGGTACCTTCTATACCACGTGAGTCACACAGTCGGTGTAACGATGAGCATGCTTCTTCGTGCAGGTTTTCTTCTTTTCTTTGGTCAGCAAAGGACAAATCTGGGCTAACTTGTACGTATAAAAGAGGGCTTCATGCTTTTCAATAAAACAGTTGGAAGTCAGCGCCAGTCTATGTCGTTCATGTAACTTCTGTTGTCTTCGTTTCCTTGGGCTGCATACACTCAGTATATATCAATACTGTAGGCAATAGCTGCAAATTTTGATAGAGTTACATTTAAAATAACTGCCAGTTGGGCGTGTTGGTATACGTTCATGATGGTAAAGCGCTAAAAGAAAACGGAGACTTATGAAGAACACAGGACGAAGCGCTACTAGCAACTGAGTTTATTTAGAAAAACAACGCCCTCATATATAAAAAAAATGTACGTCATCGTTAGAACCAAACAAAATTTTTTACACGTGATCATAAAAGAAACAGTCAGGCAAGAGATAACACCGCACATGCGCTCATACAAAGGCAACAAACGCACTTCAATTCACCTTCCTTCTAAAAACGCAACCTCACATTCCGAGAGCAAAACGGATGGCTGGCTAACGCAAGCATTACCGCTCTTCCTGATCTGATACGCCGGGAAGAGCGGCAATGCTTGCGTTAGCCAGCCATCCGTTTTGCTCTCGGAATGTGAGGTTGCGTTTTTAGAAGGAAGGTGAATTGAAGTGCGTTCGTTGCCTTTGTATGAGCGCATGTGCGGTGTTATCTCTTCCCTGACTGTTTCTTTTATGATCACGTGTAAAAAATTTTGTTTGGTTCTAACGATGACGTACATTTTTTTTATATATGAGGGCGTTGTTTTTCTAAATAAACTCAGTTGCTAGTAGCGCTTCGTCCTGTGTTCTTCATAAGTCTCCGTTTTCTTTTAGCGCTTTACCATCATGAGAGTTACATTTATTTCTTCAGACGTTATGATACTTTACTTTAGAAAGTACGCTGGGCTCTTGCCATAGCAATGGGCAAGCTGGCGCGGTACCAGAGTAGCAAACACGCTAGGCCCTTGCAAAACGAATTCCAAAGTTATCTTGGCATATAATACTTGTCGAAGCACCGACGTTTCTTGCAAAGCATAACGCCACACTTTTCGCAGCACCTTTTCTTTCTTTTATGACAGACAGTACACTTCAACCGTCTGTCAAGAGGATAATAGCAGGCACAATGGGCGCTGGCGACCATTTTATAGTTCTGTTGGGTGCAAAAAGTCGCAGGTCGTTCTTGTGAGGATGTACTTTTGGGCTAGTTGGCTCATACTTGTGGTGAAACAGCGCCAGCGAAAACGAAGGACTAGACGAAGAGGAACGACGCAACACAAGGCGCCTTGTGTTGCGTCGTTCCTCTTCGTCTAGTCCTTCGTTTTCGCTGGCGCTGTTTCACCACAAGGTCGTTCTTGCTATTATGCGGGTAAATGGCAGCTAACGTCCAGTAGGTTCGCGGACCTTCTATGCGTGGAATGCAGCGATGTTGATCATCTGTAAATAGGGGCATGCACCACTTTTTCCAACGGATGAAAATTCCGTAATTATACGCAGTCTGATCGTGGAGGTGAATCCCTCCCATGCCATTGCTGTAGCTGCTGACGTGGTTTGGCGGTGGCACTACATTTTTCTTTTCAGCAGATCACCACCTGTTCCATCAATATAGCGGCTGACTGTGTCGTAGTTCGTTGCCATAGCAACTATGCTATAGCCTTCGCCCTTTACGAAAACATACTCATTTCCTGAATGAAAACAGTATTCTGCGAGTGTTTCATTCCATTTTCTTTATCTCTGGCAGAGGGCATCCATTCGTATATACCGTCGTCATCCTCCTCTTCAAGGTCAGTTTCTAAGTTAGGGTCAGGAGTCATAATGACAACACAAACGGGCTCTCATATACCCACACCGACATCTGTTGCAGCCTCGCGAGCCTCAGACAACCGGTCAAAACGGCAATCTTCCTAAGAAAATACCTGAGTCGATCTCTGAGCAACAAAATGCACATGTCAGCACCCAGAAAGGCCCAGTGTACTACGAAAAGTACAACAACTTTTGATTACTCTTCAGAGCAAAACTATGCACTTCAGCTGATTCTTGCACTTTTCAGCGATCATATTGTTCCTTCTGAAACATCATTTCGTTTTATCAATATATATATAAAGTGCGAAACTTCAAATCTCTTTAGGAAATGTAATACGAGCGTGTGCATTCGACGTGCATTCGACGTGCACTCGTTTTCGGAAAGTTTAATGACTTGTAGCGGGGAAAAGATAGACCCTAGTCAATACGTGCAATTAGCAGTATCTTACTGCAACCTCTGACTTCAAAAATGCTAATTAGCAAAATCAGTATATTGGATTGTGTATTTTCTATTGACGAAAAATGAAGTTTACTTCGTAAAGTACGCTGGGCGCCAATGGGTTAATTAAAACCAACGGAATGAAGCCAATGAAGGGGTTTTTTATCGATATATATATATATTATATATATATATATGTGTCTGTGTGTGTGAAAAAAAAGATGGGAAGGTAGGCTACATTACAGTCTGCTAAACGATCAACATGACAGTGCTACTGAAGAAACACACAACAAGGAAAACTAGAACGAATGAAAGAATAAGAGCGTGTATGTCAGGCGTATTGGCGGCTCTATTTCCTCACTCTGCCGCATGTAGGTGGGGGGATACAGACTTGTGTAGCGATTGATGTTTTAAATCCTGCGATAAATACTGTGAAAGCTGCGGAACAGCGTAGCACGGGTACCGCCCAGCAATTCCCATTCGTAGAGTTCCCACTGCTCCAAACCGTCGATGACGTCGGTGTGCGACACGCGCGCTCCGTTTTGCTGCGCTCTAGCGACTTCCTGCTCGTTGTGGCTCCGTCAGGTTGTTTCCAGCTTCAGGCTGAGCGACGAAAGCGCGGGCGATGCATCGTTGGAAGGAGCAGTGGTGCACTCTCGTGCGGCGCGAGTGTCAGTCGCATGTTTCCGAAAGTCAACTGTTGCGATTACTTCTTGGTTACTTTTGTTAATTGCATTTTATACCTTTATTTTAAGCCGAGTTTGAGCAATGCCAGCCTTGTTGTAAGGCTGTATTGCCGGACCCCACAAAGTGCTACGTACTAAAAACGAACACGAGGTTCTCCTAACCACTCCCGATTTTAATGAAATATACTTTAAGCGCAGGTTGCAAACGCACCAGAGCAATGATATAGAGCTTAGTTTGGCGAACAAAAATTTCGTTCACCTGAAAAAATAAACGAATTCGGCCACCAAAAACACTTCCCCACGCAATTCCGCAAGTTTTTGGCAGGTTTTTTGCAGCACGCGAACATAGCAAAAAACAACAGAGTAGACAGAAAGAGCGCAGCGTTCTTTCTGTCTGCTCTGTACTTTTTTCATATGTTCGCGCGCTGCAAAATAAAACTTGCCAGTATGATTACAAACCAGCTAGCCCAAGCTTCCACACTTGTAAGCTACAATTTCGCAATTCCTGAACATGCAGCGAAGAAACGGTGCCCTCCATTGTGACAATGTTTATTTCCGTCAAAAAACAAGCCAAATGCAGTCTTATGGGTATTTTATTTTCAGTTACTGTCGAAAGCCAGGAAATGATCACAAACATTGTGAACGGCACTAAGTGCCTCTACTTCAGTTATTTATTGCTGTACAGAAGCTATACTGAAGAAGAACAAAGCTTTATATTAAGGAAAGGGGTAGAAAGTCGGGGATTCAGGAGCATGTTGGGTAATAAAACTTCACTTTGATATTGGTGCAATATTTTAAAATAATACCCTTAGTTTTCGCGCTGAAAGTGGCTTAAAGAAAGTTTTATCAAAAAGGCCAGTATGAGATTTTTTTTTAATATCTCCGATTGAAACGAAGAACGTTGTTTACTAATATGCACACGAAAAAAAAACGTTGCATTATTTCAGTTTCTAACAAGAAATAGTGAGTCAAATATGCCGAGCCCAGCCTAGCATTATTTATGCCATTATTTATATGCTGCAAGTCAGATACAAGTTGCTCGAAATAACTGTGCGCGACACAGTAACCAGGCGTTCCACAACAGAAAATGCGCAGGCAGGTTGCAAGCATGGATTTTGTGTCAGTCGCTTGGTAAACTTGAGTGCACGAACCTTAACGGCGGCCACTCATGTCACATGAGCGCCGCTTCGACGGCGGGCGAGCTTCGTTTGCACGTGAAAACGACGGTCAGAGGGAGCACTTTCTCCACAGTTATGTCGTAAGTACCACAAATAGCATCTCCTGTAATTTCCTTGACATTATTATCTGTTCGTTCTTATTAATATTGTGTCTACGAGCGCCTAAAATCTCCCTTCTTTCATTCTTTGAACGAGAAGAAGTGATACGAAACAGCGTGTCATAAAATGAGCTAAGATGAAGACCTGAAGCAATTTTGAAGGCCTCCGGTAGATGCCAAGAACAAGAAAACGCTAGTTATCGGCATTAAGCCCATGCAGCAAAGGGTGGCACCCACGGAAGCACAAATATGGTGTTAAATCTTTTTTTTTTCTTCTTTTTCTTTCTGTCTTTTTTATTTCTTTTTATTTATTTTTTTTTTATTTTTTTTATTTATTTTTTTTTTATTTTTTTTGTGGAGGCGCTCGTGGTGTCCTGACTTTTTTCTTGTGTCCGGGTTTGAACATCCTGACTTTTTAAAGTGTTAATTCTGTCACATAATATTATATTCATTCACTGCAATTTCAAGTTCTTATACGAGCTCATTTGAAATCCAAATGAAATGTTCCAATCTATAAGACCCAAATTAAAATTTTACTCTTGAATACCGATGATCGTGCGCTATATAGACTTTCGCTGCAATATACTAGAGTTGAGGTATTTTGGTGACATGAGTGTTGGAAGAGGCCCGACCACATATTGTCAGCAGCAAAAAAACTGCCTTTCTTTTCAGTTTGAGTTCACGTGGACTTGGCGCTTTAAGAAAAAAAAACGACATTTGTTCCTGTCGGGTACAGTTATTATAAGAAACTTACATCAGATTTGCAGCGCATATGGAATGGCGCGGTCGCTGGTCATATATGACGCGTTATAATTTGTTAGCAAATAATTCAGTTCTTTTTTATGCAGATTTGTAGCAACCTTCTTGATCTGAAGAGATTTAAAAAATTAATGACCTTTTCTGAAAACTGTTTTTGAACCACGGCTTTCTTGATAAACGAGATGGGTTTCGGCAGAATTTTGAAGTATAATGTTGCACGTGAAAACCGTCACAGTTACTTTAAAAAAAGCTCACATGCCGGAGTCAGTTATGTACCGAGTTTTATTATCCTTACAGTTTAACTTGCCTGAGGGAATAAATTCCTGAAATACTCGTTGTTCTTGTCATGTACCTCGTGATTTTTTTTAATCACACAAGCCCTTCAAACAGAAAAGGGAAGTAAAATACTCCCGATATTGAATTTCACTTGTTCATGGATGGGAATAAAAAATGCGACGAGGAAGCGCACCTTTATTTTGCTCTCATCGCGATATTGTCGGAGAAGTGTTTTATTACGGCCATAATTTGTATATTTTTCTTGGCAAACCAATTTCCTCCCCAAAATAAGTTGGAAATCATTGTTCCCGGTATAAGCCTGCGCATAGAGAAAATTTCATGAAATATTTGGGGGGGCTCTTTGCCTTCATAATGGAGCGTAGTCGGGCCTCATCCGCATCGCCTTCTCAACAACTTCACTTCTCGGTGGAAACCTGTCATGCCGCGAGGAATGGAACGTCATAGGCCCTATCAAACTATCCTGAAATGCCTACTGCAAGTACAGTTGCGGATTACCAATTACGCCATAATGCTCTATCGCCAAAGGACTCGTCCGTAATGTAACGCGCGCACCTGCAACATTGTTGATGCTGTCGTTGATCATGATAATTATGCCTTTCTTCTGTGGGGTTCTTTAAACCAAGCACTCGTTTCGCAATTCACGTGTTTTGACGCGTGTTTTAAGCTTCTGCCACGCACTGTGCTGTGTGTGTTGATGACACACTTCGCACTACACAACACTCGCACAGTGTTTTTACAGCCAAACTGGGCACTGTGCAGTCGAGTTTTCCATAGTGACTGCAGCGCCAGAACGCAAAGCCTAGCGGCTGAAAAATTACACCATCTCCCGCTAAAAGGAACCATGTGTAGATGCGAAGCAGCGGCCGCTAATGCTTACACTGGCGGCGGCGTTGACGCTGGCGCTCATCGCGGCGTTGCGCAAGAGAGAAACCTGGGGAGGCGTAATCACGCAGTGGTGGACCGGTGTTTCCTACTAGAACATGCCAATCGCTGCTAATGGGCAATGAGAGACAGAAGACTCCGACTGGACACAGAGACCCGCAGTACGCTTTTAGTTAATGTAACGTGGAACAATCTCGGCAGAGAACAGCGCTTTGCGATAGGTGGCGAGACACTGGAAGTTGTTAAGCAGTACGTTTACTTAGGACAGGTAGTAACCGCGGAGCCGAACCATGAGAGCGAAATAACTAGGAGACTAAGGATGGGATGGAGCACATTCGGCAAGCCTTCTCAAATCATGAATGGTAGTCTACCACTATCCCTCAAGCGGAAGGTATATAACAGCTGCATCTTACCGGTACTCATCTACGGAGCAGAAACCTGGAGACTTACAAAGAGGGTTCAACTTGAATTGAGGACGACGCAGCCAGCGATGGAAAGGAAAATGATAGGTGTAACCTTAAGAGACAGGAAGAGAGCATAGTGGATGAGGGAACAAACGGGGGTTAAGGGTATCATAGTTGAAATCAAGAAGAAGAAATGGACATGAGCCAGGCACGTAGCACGTCGGCAGGATAACCGCTGGTCATTAAGGGTAACTGACTGGATTCCAAGAGAAGGCAAACGCGTGAGGGAGAGACAGAAAATTAGGTGGGCAGATGAGATTAAGAAGTTTGCAGGTATAACGTGGCAGCAGAAGGCAGAGGACCGGGTTGATTGGCGGAACATGGGAGAGGCCTTTGCCCTGCAGTGGGCGTAGTCAGACTGATGATGATGATGATTATGATGATGGTAAAACATTACGAAATATTTAGCGCAAAGTGACACAACGACGCGAAGGGAGGACATAACCCGAGCGCACGCGTTGTGTCGTCCCTTCTTGTTCTTGTGTCACTTTGCGCTAAATATTTCCTAACCATCTAGAAATTGAAAAAGAAAAAGCTTGCTTAAGATCATGAACCAACTAATTCGCACAAAAATCCTGCTAAATGAGGAAGCCGAAATTCACTCAAATTCATCAGGAAGCAGATGGTCCAAAGCAAACGTGCAGCTTAATCTAACGTTGTTTTCGTCTGACGACTACAATAACTTATTCACCCTGTTTGACACTAAACAAGCCGAAAAATTTAGGCATGAAGACTCACGTTATCGGCGGTTAAGCTACAGCATTTTAATGGCCATCTGCACTGAGAAGGTGCCTCTAGACAATAGCTTTCATTTCTCGAACGCACTATGATGTTCTCTTCATGAGACGTTAATTCCGTATGTGAAATCCTTCTTTGATGAAATGACATGGAATTATTGTAATTGATGACGCATTGACTTCATTCTGTTAACTATTTATGTCACCATCACAAAGCAACTTATGTTATGTATAAGTAATGCAGAACGTTGCGAAATTGCTTTTATCTTCTAGTGGAGCTTAGACGCTTGTCAAATTTTTTATGCCCCTTTCTTTCTGCAGTCCTGCGAATGTGCCTAATAAGGAAACATGGAATCGTGGCGCGCTTACGAGGCAGGCGATGGTCATAACCAGGACTTTCAGCTGATGCCGGTGGCGTTCGCGCTTTCGCTCCCGCCGGAGCTCTCTCGACGACCTCGCGTTGCCCACTGGTGTCGGAGGCCTCTGCTCGCGCCCGGCTCCACCGCACGTCGTACCAGAGGCGTTCGGGGACGCAGAGACCGCGTGTCGTCGTCGATCGCATGACTCGCCTCGGTCCTGGCTGACAGCCTCCATCACCGTGACAGTCTCCTCTTCTTCTTAGCTCGAGGTGTGGATAACGTTGTCCTGAACCGCAGTGGCGCATACCCGCAGCATCTGTTGTACAGAAGACGACTAAGTGGAACGGGCAAGGCGGCTAGAAAACATGCATAAAATGGCAGTTGTATTTGCGTAGCAATAATCAATAGCGATATGTGTGTTTTTTAATCAGCGAAAATGTTTTTGTCTGTACATAATGTCTCGTGGTGGTGACGTGGACGATGACAGCAGTAGGCATCTTGAAGGTGAAGCTCTTTATTTGGCCGAACTTGTGGCCACGAAACGGAAACTGAAATTACAGCAGGCAATGCACGCTGTACACCGATATTGGCGCAGAGAGCGTTGGTCGTGATAAACTGACTAGCGGTGAAGCGGCGTCGGCTTTTATGCATGAATCGTCGAAGATTCCAGTGTTATCGCTAGCGGCCTCGTGAGTTCCAGAACTAACTCCGATGTTCGCGTTTTGCACATAATTTCATCGGAAGGTTCTAAGATTATCTAGATAGTTCCCCGTCATTCGGGCACGCTTTGCGCAAGGCAGCAGTTACATCGTAATGGGGCGGTAACGTGAAAATAGAAAGAAAGGAGCACATGTGGCAATATTCATAGATATACAGACATCTGAGGTAGGCTCATTTCCGATCCAGTGTTAAAAATGAAAGGTCAGGTGCACAGTATTCGGGTGCATGTGGTGATTTGAAGCGCGTAGCAATTTAGAGGCCCGGCTTGTCGTTCCTCCACATGTGCCGTGATCACATTCAAAATGAAGTAGTCAATGCAGGCCTAAAACAACAATAGAAAATTGCTCAATACCGAAATAAAATAAACAAATGGGTCTAAAATAACATAATTAACAAAAACAACGAAAAGTAACGCCAACAATTTACCTCGCTAAAAACGCTTCGGAAACATGCCGCCGACACCGCGAACGAGAGGACGTCACCGCAGCGCGCCATTGTTACGGGCGCTTCTCCTTCGTCGCTACATCGGAAGGGCGAAACAACCTGATGCTGCAGGCGTATCTCAATGGCTGTAACAAGTCGATAAAGCGCAGCAAAAAAAGCCGCCAGACCTGCACGGAACGCGCAACACAGTCACAGCGAAAGCTGGAAGAGCGGCCTTTCTAGAGCCTTTTTTAAACACTCTCGGGCAACAAAATCAAGCACACTTGCGTGGTACCCACTACGCCATAAGTATTCATAATTTTTTGTGTAGAGGGGAAGCGTCCACTATGCCATTATTCGTCATTCTTTGGGAAAGCGCGATACCCGCTACACATTTTAACGCATTATGTGCACTTTGTTGTTGCTGTGGCTGACGACGATGAAGAATTGTGCCTGAGGCTTTTGTAATGGCTTGTAGCATTCAACGACCCACTCGTTACTCAATTCGCATTCTGCGACGCCTGGTTGTTACTTTATTGTTCTAAAACGGTTTATTAGACATGTTAACGTGGTTCCTTACCCGACATGAACCCTGCATAGGGTCCGTTTGCAACGAAGTTTCGAAGCACCGGCGTAGCTCGGTGGTAAAGCACTGGACTGCCACGCACAGGCCCTGGGTTCGATTCCCATTCTGTCCTAGGTATTATTTAGTTTTTGCTTATTTCGCGCGATAGTGAGTACGGACACCGGCGGCGGCGGCGGACAACTACGGCGCAAAAACGGCCCTTGTTGTGACCTCATAACAGCTTTCGCTGTAAAATTGGGGGGACCCTTAAGCTTAGCCTTTAAGAGTTGAACGCGATAGCGATATCCTGTCCCGAGTGCGTACTTCAACCACTTAGTGCATACTTGCTATGCACCCACTACGTGGTGTTACGGGAATCTGCGCAGTGAAGTGTGTGCCTCTTGTAATGGGTGGCCGGCTTTAAACTACGAAGTCGTTATGATAGTCGCATGTTCTGACGCCCGATGGCAATGTGCGCTTGTACCACGCAATATTACTACACATGTTAACGCGATTCCTCATCCGAGATGAAGCCTGCATAGGGTCAGTTTTCAACGTAGTTTCAAGCACCGGTGTAGCTCAGTGGTAGTGTGCTGGGCTGCCACGCAGAGGGTGTGGGTTCGATTCCCGATCTGTCATAGGTATTTGTTATTTATTAGGTTTTATCTTATTTCGCGCGATAGTGGTTATGGAGACCGGCGGCTGCGACAGCGGACATCTACGGCGCAAAAACCGCCAGGCCTGCGTGGAACGCGCAGCACAGTCACAGCGAAAGCTGGGAGAGCGCCATTTTAAATGCGAAGCATTTCTTTGCGTACTGCAGGCACTTTTAGCGTTTCTATCTATGTATCTATCTATCTATCTATCTAGCCGCCTACGTCTGGGTGCTCTCGTGATCACCCCTTAACTTGAGGTACACCAAAATTAGTATGGGAGGGTAAGATGTTATGATGAATATGACTCCCTGGTCATGACATCACTAATGTGACTATCCCGTCGCGTACGTCGTCAAACCTTTTCCGCCAGATACGTGTGACACATACCCGTATACCAGGGGCGGGTATGTGCCACAGGTATGCGGGTATGTGCCACAGGTGTTTGACACTTTATATCTACCGAGGAACGGCGAGAACAGACATTCGTAATTTTAATGCGAGGGCGTTAAGAAAAACTGACATCGGCAGCGTTCACCCGACGAATGCAAAGACTATATGTTATGGTCCAAGCAGGAATCGAACCCAAGCATTCTGCGTGCCAATCAAGTATTCTACCACAGAGCCACGCCAGGTCTCGGATCTCCTTCGGAAAACGACCCTATGCAGGGGTAATGTTGTTGAAACGTCAATTATGGTTGCAGTGCGGCCCATCGAATTTTATAAGTATTACATATGTACTCCAATGATACAGGCGTCACGTCGGGTTAGCGTCAATTGTACTTAAGCGCCACCCACTGAAGTTGGTCTACGTAGCACTAGCAAGGGCTACCATCCCCACAAGCACAAGCGCTACATTTCAGCTTGCCGCTTGTGGTGTTGGTAATTCCAATGTTGCTGTTGGCCTCGTTACGCAACTGTAAACAACTGTTTATATAAACCATATGCGACTGTTCAACATATGTCTACGCGTACAACATTTGCTCATATCTTCAGCGTCATTTGGTAACGTTTCGCTCAATAAAAAAAATTACAAAACAGTCATCTTCTCTCCTCATGCTTCGCATAACATCGATTCCCATGTGGGATCTGCCGAATTTTTAGATGCGAAGCATCTCTTTGACTAGGCTGTGTAACGCTGTCCCTCCCTCCGTGCGTGCGTACGAACGCGCCGCAACGCGCTCCCCTCGCCGCAGGTGTTGGAGCGGTGCCAAGTAGGTCACGCCGCAGCAGCGCGCACTGCGAGGGGAGCGGGACGTCACTCTCTCCCTCGCCTGCCGCGCGCTCGCCTCGAGCGCTGTCTCGAGGAGACGCTGACTGATTGCGGTGAGGCGTGTCGACGCGCGCCTCTTATAATCGCGGGAGACTTCAACGTTGACGTCAGCGGAGGAGGAGGAGAATGGCTCGCCGATTACATGCGTGACCTGCACTCGCTGAAGTGCGTGTCGGCGGAACGGAAACTACCCACCACGATAAGGGGAACGTGCATCGATCTGGTCTTTGCCAACTTCGACGTCGAATGTCTGCAGGAACCTCTCAGCATGCATTTCACCGATCACAAGGCCGTGGTAGTCAAGGCGAAACGCGCGCCAGCTCCGGTCCAGCGCCCGTGTCCACTCTGAAGAAACGACAAGACCTACGCCAGCCATCGCTTCAACCGATTCTTCCAGCGCTCACCGCAGCACCCGCGTTAGCGCCGTGTAGAGTGCCTCGATGCGCTCGTTCACCTCCGCTCCGTTCAGGGTGGAGACAAGCGCGTCGTCTGCTACAGCGGTCGCCATTACTGATCCCAATCGTCACTGCGCGCACTGCCAGCGCGCGTATTCGCAGCCTTTTGCTCACGAGTAAAGACACTTTGGGCTGGACTTGCCTTCGTAAACGCATAATCATTCACGGATGTTGCTAGTTATAGGTTTGTAGGCACGTATCACAGCAAGTAATCGAATGTTTCGCGCCTAAAGGTGTTGCAGGACGTAATGACCCTCACCGCCGGCGCGGCCGCTGGCTGCGGCTGAGTGGTGCACAGCTGCTTTGGATCAATGAGAGCTGGAGGCATCACTATTCACTTTTATACTTTGCGGGTGTATATGTTCGTTTATTTATTTATTTATTTATTTATTTATTTATTTATTTTTACACCGCATACACACAGCATTTCCCAACATGCATCAGCAGTGATAAATGTGTTGACGTGAGAACCCTAAGATTTAAATTACTCGCTGTTTAGCTAAATCTTAAAGCGAATAGAATTCGCGCGCAGGTTCTGAGGCTACTGTTTTATGTGACCGATTGCCGGATATATTCGTCCTCGTGTTCTCCTATTGAATGCCCATTTAAAATACGCTGTATTTCCCATTTCGAGAAAATACCAGCGAAAATGCGGTAAGCATCACAATGTCGTTTAGCGATCGCAGCGGAAACGAGTCTACTCTGTGATGCTTCAGTTTTTAGGAGCGAAGCTCCTTAGGCTCTCCCGATGTCCGTTGTCACCGTCGGACCGAAAAACAGCTGTTACCAGGCCCGTAGCCAGGGGGGGGCTAGCCCCCCCCCCCCACCCCCCCCCCCCCCGAAATTCTAATGGAGGGGGGGTGTTTTACCGAAAATAAATAAAATAAATAGTGAAAATGGGTGCTTTTTGCAAGTGCCCCCCCCCCCCCCCCCCCCGAAAAAAATTCCTGGCTACGGGCCTGGCTGTTACATATACCGTACAAAGAGCGTTCATAGCGCGCATATGATTTAAAAATAGACCGTACTCTGTCCATCCGTCCGGGCGTCCATCCGTGCATCCGTCCGTCCCCCCCCGTCCGTCAATCTGTCCGTCCGTGCGTGCGTCCATCCGTCCGTGTATCATCCGTGCGTCCATCCCTCCGTACGTCCGTGGATACGTCCGTCCGTCCATCTGTGCGTGCGTCTGTCCATATCTGTCCGTCCTTTATACTAGTCGGCGACTTCAACGTAGACATTATGCACCTTAGGACCTAGCTTCGCTCCGTCATCAGCATTCACTTCGTGGATCTGCAGCCATTTTTTTCAGCGCCGCAAATTGCGCGTTGAAATTAATGACCGTGTATGGTACACAAAAAGCGTTCCTTCAGGGAGGTAATTCTGGAAAATTATTCCACCGGTTAACGAAAAAAAAACTTTTTTTTCTATTTGTCGTTCTTGTTTCGCAAGAAAACACAACTCGGAGTGAATAGTTGCAGTTCATTACAGACTCGACAATATTCGTAATCACACGTTCATGCATCAAAAAAGAAGAAGAAGAAGGAGATGCCCGCGACAGCGAAAGTACGATTTCCAAGCACACCCCGAAAACAACGCCAAATTCATGAGAACGCTTCTCAACGTTCGAGGCACCAACACGCAGTCAAAACCACACACATAACTTGTAATGGCGTTGCTAGTAATATACACGCCGTTTTAAAAATCATCCCAAAAGTACCCGACGTGCTTGCAATACTCAGGCTGCATAGAAGAGAGGCACTCGTCGGCTGCCACTTGTCACGCTTTATTATCATTGTACATAAAAGTATTCAAAGAAAACATCTTCCATCCATTCCTTGAATGGTTCGTGCACTGCGGCACGCAACATCCAGTCATCTTGCGGGACTCGCGACGAATCAGACGGGCGACAAGGCACCGCGTGCACGCTTAAAAAGCGCACGGCGTGGGGTAAAACATGGCGGACGCGCGAGGCGAGGCGGCGTCGACCCTTTCAAAGAATGGCCACACTCTAAGCGGGGGCGCGCGCATCGAGGCACTCTAGCGCCGTGCAACCCTCGTGACGCCACCCGTGCGCAACGGTGCTGCTTCGCATCCCATCAGGGTTCCCTTTGGGAAGATGGTGTAAATTTTTTTAAAACCCGTTGCAAACTATCTTGGGGCTACTAATACAAATACGCTTGTAAGGTACCCACTACTCCATTAATTGATTCGGTGGCTGATGACGACGAAGAATTATGGCTGAGCCCTTTGTAATAGGTTGGAAGCATTCAACGACCCCCTCGTAATGCAATTCATATTGCGTGACACCTGGTTGTTGTTTTACTCTTCTACCACGTTATATTGCGCATGCTAACGCGGTTCCTTCCCGACATAATGCTTGTATAGAGTTTTTGTGCATAGGAGTTTCGAGCACAGGCATGGCGTAGTGGTAGAATGATGGGCTCCCAGGTTTCAGCCCCGTTCCAGGTTCGATCCCCGTTCCATCCTGGACATGTTTTCTTATTTCGTTTTAGATGCGAAGCATCTTATGCTCGGGGCTATGTCCGTCCCTCCCGCGTCCCCCGTCCCTCGTTCCGCGTCCGGCCACTTTCATGAAGTAGGGAAGCACCCATTATGCGAGCCAGAACACTGTAGTAATATGAATCCATATTGCTTTTTTAGCGCAAAAAACGACACCACAAGAAAGACGACGGGACACAGCGCTGTGCCCCGTCGTTTTTCTTGTGGTGTTTTTTGCGCTAAAAAAGCAACATGGATTCTCACCATCTAGCCCGCCAACGCATTCTAGTAATATGAAGGCCGTCCAGCACTACCACAGTCATCAGAGTCATGGCCGAGAGCACAGAGAGGCTGCTTAGCAATGGCTAGGCAGCTGGTGTCTGTCGCCCAGGTTGACCCCATTCCTTGATCTTGCTTGCATGTGTTTGGAAGGGGCTTAGTTCGTCCCTCCTTCCCGCGTCCCACAGCGCATGCGCGTCCCCTCCCCCTCTCTCTCCTACGCTCACCCCCTTTCTCTCCTCTAGGAATAATCTACTCCACGGAGCGACCCCCCGCGTCCCATACCCCCTCACAGCGCATGCGCGTCCCCTCCCCTATCCTCTCCTACGCTCACCCATTTCTCTACTCTAGGAATCTTCTACTCTACGGAGCGGCTTCGGCGTCCCACACCCCCCACAGAGCATACACGTCCCCTCCCCCTCTCTCCCCTCTCCTACGCCCCCCCCCCCCCCCCCGTCCTCTCCTCTAGGAATCCTCTACGGAGCGGCGCGCACGACAGGTGGTGTGACAGCTGCATACTCCGCTGTGGGCGCTACGGTAGTTCCGCGGTATGAAAATGACGGAGCGCGCGCGCCTCATTCTCTCCCCTGTGCAGCGCCGCGATGAGCGCCCGGACCGCTGCCGTGAAATGAAAGCGGCGACGTTCCTCCCGCTGAAGCTAATTATATCCCCGCTGCTTCGCATCCACACATGGTTCCCTTTAGCGGGAGATGGGGAATTTTTTTTCTTATTTCGTGCGATAGCGGTTACGGACACCGGCGGCGGACAACTACGGCACCCTTGTTGTGATCTCAAAACAGCTTTCGCTGTAAAAGGAGCGCGCATGTCGCTCACCGAGTTTCCGAATGTGCCTAACCAAATTCTACTCGTGCCGCATCTACGTTAGAACACATGCTCTGGCAGTCATCACAGAGTTCTCAACGCACAACCGAAGAGGAATGGAGCTCTGCGCTACGGAGCTCAGAACTTTTAAATCAACTCAGAGCCGTCCAGAGGGCCCACGACGCGGCGATGAGGCTCGGCCTAGCCGTCCCGAAGTGGGAGCGGCCCGCTGCTCTACCGCCTTGAGCGGTAGTGTTCCTCAGGCCCTCAATAAAGTTCTCAGTCTGTCTGTCTGCCGGAGAATCCTTACTCACTTACCTCACACAATGACGTCATCGACGGTTTGGTAAACAGAGCAGTGCTAACGTTGCGAACGGGAATCGCTGGGTGCCCGTGCTACGCACTTCCTCATGTTTCACAGTAGTGGGAGCTGCATTTAGCCCAACCACACCAATCGCTACACAAGCTTTTTTTTAAATGCGAAGCATTTCTTAGCGAACTTCGGCGACTTTGAGCGTATCTATCTATCTATCTATCTATCTAGCTATCTATCTAGCCACCTACGACTTTGTGCTCTCCCGACCGTATCGTTAATTGGATTTTTACCAAATTTGGTATGGCTTAACATGACTCTATGACGAACGTAAATGGCTGGTCATATCATAAAAATCATGACTAACTTGTCATGAAAAGTATGATTTACATGCCACGCTCATGGTGCGCTCGCGGCCGTTTCGTTAGCTTGATATACAACAAATTTGGGATTGAGTGACGTGACTGTATGACGAACATAAATGATAAGTGGTAATATCAAAATCATGACTTGTCATGTGCGACATGACTTGCATGCCACGCTCATGGCGCGCTCGCGGCCATTTCGTTAGCTTGATATACACCAAACTTGGTATTGAGTGACGTGACTGTATGACGAACATAAATGACAAGTGGTAATTTGAAAACCATGACTTGTCATGTGCGACATAACTTGCATGCCACGCTCATGGCGCGCTCGCAGCCGTTTCGTTAGCTTGATATACACCAAACTTGGTACTGAGTGACGTGACCGCATGACGAACATAAATGACAAGTGGTAATGTGAAAATCATGACTTGTCATGTGCGACATGACTTGCATGCCACGCTCATGGCGCGCTCGCGGCCGTTTCGTTAGCTTGAGATACACCAAATTTAGTATTGAGTGACATGACTGTATGACGAACATAAATGACAAGTGGTAATATGGAAATCATGACATGTCATGAGCGACATGACTTGTATTCCACGCTCATGACGCGCTCGCGGCCGTTTCGTTAGCTTGATATACACCAAATTTGGTATTGAGTGACATGACTGTATAACGAACATAAGTGGCAGGTGGTAACATGAAAATCTTGGCATGCATGTCATCTACAACGCCATTTACATGCCACGCTCATGGTGCGCTTTGCGCCCAGTTCGCTAGCTTGATATACACCAAAATTGGTATTGCGCGACGTGACTGTATGACGAACATAAATGACAGGTCCTAACATGTAAAACATGACATGCAAATTATATAAAGCAGGATTCGCTCCTTCCTGGCTGCTTCGCATTACATCGATTCCCACAGTGCGTGGGATCTGCCGGCTTTTTTTTTTTTTGTTAGATTGCCAGGCTTGAGAGAAATACTCTCCAAATTAGAATATGATGAACTTCCCAAGCACCGCTAGATCTCTTGAACCTATGTCTCCGCGACGTCAAAATTTCGTAATTAACTCTTCTCCTGGGAAAACAAGCTGAGCTCGTCCACATGGTTTGCAGCGCTCATACCAAAGACGAGCTGCACTTGGGGGCGCCGCGCAGTTAACCTGCCCTGGTTCATTTTTCTATGTAGAGTTTTGATGATGATATATGGGTTTTATTGGCGCAAGGGCCATGCTCGACCAAAGAGCGCCATGAAAATGATGTAACAGTGACAATGACCGGTGCTTTACGATGACATGTAAAAGGATGTGGACTATGATAATGTTACGTGGCTGTAAAGTGGCCTAAAATTCCGCGCTCAAAGGCGGGTAAAACAGATAGGTATTAAAATCATGAGGGCGATGTGATATGTACGCAAGCGAAATGAATGGCAATGCTAGGGTTGATAAAACAGTGGTGGCGATATGGCTAGGCACGATTTATTTTCTCGTCGACGCCCTTGAGACTAAGGGCCGCGAGGCAGGTGCTTTCCCCAACGTAGCCACCGTAGCTGCGACCTCTGTTCAGAGGTCGTGCTACGGATCACCTTGAAAGATGGGGTGAAAACTATGAACTTCTGTTAAAAACGCGAACAGTGCTTCGTGATTAAAAAGTGGATCCCTGCCGATGAACATGACAGGATGAAGTGGAAACTTGTCGGTATGGCAATAAAAAGTGTTTTTTTCCGGATGGCGTCTAATTCAGGGCACTGGACGAGGATGTGGAGAACCGTAAGTGGTTCTTCACATTTGTCACACATGGGTGGATCACCACCGGACAGAAGGTGTGCATGTGTGCTGTGAGTGTGTCCTATCTGTAGTCTGGTAAGTGTTACCTGTGTGTCGCGTGACCTGGATACTGGTGGCCAGTTTCCAAGGTTCGGCTTGATAGCATGTAGTTTATTTTGTGTTTGTCTGTCCCATGAGCGCTGCCGATAGTCCCTGAGGTTTCGTTTCACAAAGGGTTTTAGGTCTAGTGAAGGGAGCGCTATGGATGCATGCACGGCAGCGTTATCATGGGCGGATACATCCAGTTGGTCCGCCAAAACGTTTCCACTAATCTCGCGATGCCCTGGCACCCAGCATATTACAACATGTTGTTTGAGTGTGTAGATACTGTATAAAAGCGAGTAAAGGGACACAAGGACTGGATTTTTATGTTTTTTCATAGTTTTCAGAGATTTGACGACGCTGAGAGAATCCGTGTATATAACCGCGCGTTGTAGTTTTAATTCCTTAATATGTGTGACAGCCACAAATATCGCGTGAGCTTCTGCGGTGAAGATGCTCGTTTGGGGGGTTCAGAATACCGTAATCTGAAAGGCATGGGCCAACAGCTGCATAGGACACATTAGTGTGAGACTTAGAAGCGTCTGTATAGAATCCCGGGCAAGTGTATTTGTGTTGCAGTTCCAGGAAGTGCGTGCGGATATGTGCAGCAGGTGCGTGCTTACTAACTTCCACGAAAGATACATCGCAATCTATAAGATGCCACTGCCATGGCGGGAGATGTGCAGCAGGATCCATTAGACAGTTTTCAATAAGCGGCACACCAGTTTCCTCAGCTAGACCTCTCACACGAAGTGAGTAGGGTCGTCTCACTGAGGGACGGTTGTCAAAAAGGACAGAGCTAGAGAGATCATTAATTGTGGAGTGTGTGGGGGGTGTTAATTGTCTGCGTTCACTTTCAGATAATATAAGAAGGACATATAAGATCTCTGAAGGTGTAGCGACCACTCGTTCGACTCTGCATAGAGGCTCTCCACGGGGATTGTGCGAAATGCACCCGTAGAAAGGCGAATGCCCAGATGATGGACAGGATCCAGAATCTTCAATGCGCTCGGTGTGGCAGACTGGTAGACTATGGCCCCGTAGTCTAATCGTGTGCGTATGAGACTTTTGTAGAGATTTAGAAGACATTTTCTGTCACTGCCCCATGTCGTATGTGACAGGACCTTCAAGATATTTATTGTTTTCATACACTTGTTTCTAAGATATTTGATGTGTGATATCAAGGTTAACTTTGTGTCTAATATTAGGCCCAGGAATTTATACTCCGTTTTTAGAGATAGCCGTTGACCCTGTAGGTCTACGTTAGGGTTGGGATGCAAGCCTCTCTTTCTCGAGAAAAGGACACATGTACTATTTTGAGGATTAAGGCTGAAGCCATCATCCTCAGCCCATTTGGCCACCTTGTTTAAACCAAGCTGTACTTGTCGCTCACAGGTAGCCAGATTGCACGATTTAAATCCCATCTGCACGACATCGACATACGTGCAGTAAAACATATTGCGTGGTATGTACAGACGCAGAGAATTCATTTTGACAATAAAAAGTGTGCAGCTAAGGACACCACCTTGTGGCACTCCTGTTTCTTGGACAAATGTTCGTGATAGCACATTTCCCACTCGGACACGGAATGTGCGATCGGACAAGTAACTATGTATTATACTGAACATTCTTCCTCGTACACTTAAATGAGACAGATCTCTCAATATTCCGAACCGCCAAGTTGTGTCGTACGCTTTCTCCATGTCGAGGAACACAGAGAGAAAGAATTGCTTGTGTATGAAAGCATCGCGGATTTGTGCCTCAATGCGGACGAGATGATCAGTGGTGGATCGGCCCTCTCGAAAACCACACTGGTGTGGGTCAAGCAGATCGTTTGATTCCCGGAAATGTATTAGCCGATGGTATATCATTTTTTCGAAGAGCTTACACAAGCAACTCGTTAGCGCGATAGGCCTGTAACTTGTGATAGAGGATGGATCCTTGCCCTGTTTCAGAACAGGGATCACAATAGCCTCTTTCCAGCAAGCAGGGATCTCACCGGAAACCCATATGGCTTTGTACAAGGAGAGTAGTGTATTTTGTGTTTCCTGGGATAAGTGTTTCAACATATCGTATAGAATTCGATCGGAGCCTGGAGCAGATTTATTGCAACAGTTCAGTGCTGCTTGTAGCTCTGCTATACGGAATGGTTCATTGTACGCCACATTATTTGTACATGCTCTATCTAACCTTTGTCGTTCCAGTCTCGTTTTGTACCTTTGCAAGGTGTCTGAATAATGTTTCGAGCTGGATACAAATTCAAAATGTGCTCCCAGAGAGTCAGCTTGGTCTTCCAAGCTTTCCCCCTGAGTGTCCACTAAGGGTGTGGAGTACGTTGGTTGACCTTTTATTTTCTTTACGCTCTTCCACACCTTAGCTTCATCTCTATAAGAGTTCAAACCCGATATGAACTTTTGCCAGCTGTCCCGTCTAGCCTGCCGGCGCGTCCTTCGTCCTTGCGATTTCACCTGTTTAAAATTGACGAGGTTTTCTGCTGTCGGCGAATCGCGCAGAAGCCCCCCACGCCTTATTTTGTTTCCTCCGAGCCTTGCGGCAGTCGTCGTTCCACCAAGGAACACGACGTTTACTTGTGGCGCTAGTTTGTGGTATAGATTTAGTAGCCGCGTTGATAATAAAAGCAGTAAAATACTCGACAGCAGCGTCAATACTAAAACAAGACAAGTCCGCCCACGAGATATTAGTAAGGTTGTGCAAATCCTCCCAATTGGCTCTGTCAACCTTCCACACAGGAACCTGAGGTGGACATTCATTTTGATGTGTTTTGAGAAGTATTGGGAAGTGGTCACTCCCATAGCAGTTTTTAACCACTTCCCAGTTAAAATCGAGTAAAATGGATGGTGAGATGATGCTAATATCGATGGAGGAGTATGTGTTATTTGCCAGGCTAAAAAACGTGGGTTCTTTTTTGTTTAGCACGCATGCACCTGTGGAAAAGATGAAATTCTCAATGAGCCGGCCTCGCGCGTCGATGCGAGAGTCGCCCCACAGGCTGCTGTGCGCATTAAAATCGCCGAGAACGAGGTAAGGCTCGGGCAACTCATCAATAAAAGATTGGAATTCGTGTTTGTGTAGCTGGTAGTGTGGGAGTATGTATATCGAGCATATCGTAATGAGTTTTTTTCCAATTATAGCTCTCACGGCCACTGCCTGCAGTGGCGTTCGGAGTGGAAAGTGCTGGCATGCTATGTTTCTATCGACTATAATTGCAACACCGCCCGATGATGCGAGGACGTCCTGGCGGTCTTTGCGAAAAACGACATATTGGCGTAGGAAATTTGTGTGTTTAGGGTTTAAGTGTGTCTCCTGTACACACAGCATCTTTGGACAATATTTGCTGAGGAGTTCTTGTATGTCGTCGAGATTGTGTAAGAGTCCTCTAGCATTCCACTGTAATATGCTGTCCATTTTGAATGTGTATGTGTGCTGTGTGTAGCAAAAGAGTAAAGTGATTTATTTTACAGAGCCTTTGTGAGGCCCTGTAATGGGCGTTTTGTCTTTTTTGGAGCGGTCGAGTGGATATCGCCGCTCCATGGGCGAAGGCTGCGCCGGTGGGCTGGATATGTCCATCGCGTCTGCCGAGGCGACGGACAGTCGCTCTACCGAGCGGGGCTTGCGAAGGGTAGGCTTGGTCACAGCGGACGAAGCCTTCGGCCCCACCTGGCCAGAGGTCGAGGGGACCTCTTTGGCTTGTGTGCTGCCCTGGCTGCTGCCAGGGTTCGCAGGGGCCTTCGGTGGGGCCGATTTCGGGAAGGGTGGGGCAGCCGTGGCTACTCCCCCCGTGGGGGGCGGGTGGCGTTTGCCTCGGCACGCCAGGCGTGGTCCGGGGCATCGCCGGAGGCCGTAGTAGTGCTGACCCCCCCTCGCACCCTTTCGGCGTACGTGTTCCCTGCAAAATGCGGGGAAACACGTTGCCTCGCTTCACGAAAGCTGATGTTTAGCTCGATCTTTGTGGTAATTATTTCTTTTTCTCTCTTCCAGGTTACGCAGGACCTGGAATATGCCGGGTGGTCTCCATCACAGTTGGCGCAGTGAAATTGAGACGTGCATTCGTCGTCAGCGGAATGTCCAGTGGTACCACATTTTGCGCAGGTAAGCTGGCCTCGGCAGCTCTGGGAGCCATGCCCAAACCGCTGGCACTTAAAGCAACTCCGCGGGTTGGGAATGTACGGTCTCACGGGCAGTTTCATGTAGCCTGTTACTATTTCGGAGGGAAGTGATGTAGAGCCAAAAGTAAGTATTATATGTTTCGTGGAAATTTCTTTGTTGTCCCTTCTTATTGTTATGCGTTGCACCTGGATGACGTTCTCGTCTTTCCATCCTGTCAAAAGTTCTTCATCGGTCAGATCCATGAGGTCGCCATCGGACACGACACCCTTCACGGTATTCAGTGTTCAGTGTGGTGTGATGGTAATGGGCTGATCGCCAAATGCTGTCAGATTACTTAGTCTCTGGTATTGTATGTGGTCTTTCAATTCGAGTAGGAGGTCACCACTGGCGGTCTTTCTGGCTTTGTAGCCCGCGCCTAGTGTTTCCATTACACTTTGATACGAGAAATGGTGATAAGTTTCTGGCCTTCTTTTCTGTGTTGTCGCAGTGTATAATATGGTATTTCGGGAAGTTTTCTTTCTTGGTCGGGAGAAGCTCAAAAATGGCATTGGTGCGCCACCTCTTTGAGGGCGATCGGTTCAGAAGGGGCTACGAGATCCCATGAATTATGTTGTTTATTCGGCAGCCATGCCAGCCGCCCACCTCTGAGCCCAACAAGGGGACGCTACGAGACGCGGAGGAAACGCAAGCGCCAGCTGTACATGGCCACTATGACCTAATATATCAACCCTAGGCAGGATATTTACACCAGGTTAACCCTTGCCGCCGGAAAATGTGGAAGTTAAAAGAAGTGAGGAGAAGACAGGTAAGGCCAAAAGAAAATAGAGAAAGACGAAGATCTAGGGAGAGAAGGAGACAGGAAAAGGCGACTGCCGATTTCCCCTGGGTGGGTCAGCCCAGGGGTGCCGTCTACGTGAAGCTGGGGCCAAAGGAGTGTGTTGCCTCTGCCGGGGGGGGCCTTAAAGGTCCAAACACCCGGCGTCGGCTCAACCCCCCAGGATCCCCTTTTCCCCGGACACGGCTAGGCCACGCACGGCTAGGCGTGGGAGGAGGTCGAAACCCCCCCGTTGGCTCGCGTCCGTGGTGTCGCCACACACCAAACGCCTGCTTGCGCAGACGCCCCTGCGGGGTCTATGTAGAGTTTTGCCTGAACAGATAGCACAGTGAAAATTTTAAAAAACGCGCTCAAAGCATGCATTCTGATCGATAATAATAATATCTGGGGTTTAACGTCCCAAAACCACCATATGATTATGAGAGACGCCGTAGTGGAGGGCTCCGGAAATTTCGACCATCTGGTGTTCTTTAACGTGCACTGACATCGCACAGTACACGGGCCTCTACCATTTCGCGTCCATCGAAATGCGACCGCCGCGGCCGGTGCATTCTGATCGAGAAAGGACTGGATTCATGTAAGCGGAATTAGAAAATGGCGCTCTCCTCTGTGCGCGAGCGGTGTGCACTTGCCGGAACAGCCCCGTTCAGAAAAAAAATGCCCTCGTTTGCCTAAGTTTCGTGAAATGGAGAGTTTCAGTTCTCCTGCGAGTGTGGCAGCGACTACACATTGCAGCGTAGTCTCTCTAGATCATCGGATTCACAAGACGACCGCATCAGTAGTGGACGCCCTTAGATTTCAGCAAACCCCAACCGGCACGTCCAAGGTTTGTTTTATGGAATCGCTCCGCTGCTCTTTAGTTTTAAAATTTCGATTAGATCTTTTTTGTACTGGAGAGTGCAGAGGTTAGCGCATACATTCCGTGGTACAGTGCAGTGAAGCCAATCCTCTGCACATTTTGAAAAAAAAATATTTTTGGGTGTATTTTGCGAATACAGCACTTTTGAAGAACTTTTTTAGTTGTTTCAAGACACGTAAAATGAAAGAGGAGAATAAAAACGAAGTATTTTTGTCATTTTCGGCCAAGAAATTCGGTTGGGAGAGTCAATTTCAATTTTTAAGAAACAAGACTCTTTTTGAAATAGAGTTAATGGTAATTAATTAATGCAAATAAATTAACGTGCTGGTTCTCAAGAAAAAAAAACCGGCAGATCCCAGGAATTGATGTAATGCGAAGCAGCCAGCAAGGAGCAAATCATGCTATACATAGCATTTAAATGTAAACATATTCGACAGAGATCTGTATGGCTGGGTAAAAATACGAAAAAATAAACTCTCCAGCACATAAACTTTCCAGCCACAATTCTTAATATAAGCTTTTTAATAATGAAATTAAAAACTAGCCCAACATTTCGAGACCCGTTCGGTCTCTTCATCAGGGGTGACTGTCGGGCCGGCTCCGAAGCTAGCGACTTTTCTTAGCGATATTCCCCCCTCTCCACCGTCGCTCCTCCCGCCGTTCTTGTCGCGGTGCTGCATTCTCCATTGGTTCCGGAGACCATGTACATACACACTCGGTAGGGTCCCAGTTGACCGGTTGATATTTCCAGGTGTTGTTTGGATATGCCAAGACTCCAAGAACCGACTTTTGGTGCGGCTACCCTCGGTGTCGATGACCCGGGCGTCGTCGAAGTTTATGCGATGGTCCCTCTTTTCGTTGTGCTCCGCGAGCGCGTTCCGTGCAGCGTTGAAGCTGCGTACGTCATTTTGGTGTTGTCGTATCCTTTCCGGAAAGTTTTTTTGTCTCACCGATGTAAGTGGCGTGGCAATCATTGCACGGAACCTTGTACACTATCCCGGGGAATCTTTCTTTTGGCAGCCGGTGTTTTGGCCGCGGCAGAAGTCGTCCAGTTGTTGAAGCGGGTTTGTGCGCTACTCGGATACCCTCCTTCCCCAATACACGAAGAGCTTTATTCGCCGAGTATGCCAGCGACGAGGCGACCGAAGGAATGCCCCCCCGCGTGCCCTCGTCGGCAAAGAGTGACACCAACAATGAAGCCCCCCCCCCCCCCAAACAACCCTACCGGGTCACGGTTCCATACATTCCGGGAATCAGCGAGCAACTGGCGAGGGCATTGGGGAAGGAGGGTACCCGAGTAGCGTCGGCATGTGACAACTTGGAGCCTGGTACGTACAACAGTTCATAGTTGTATGCAGAAAGTTGCAAACTCCATCGCAACATCCGAGGTGACAATACCGCAGGAACCGGCTTGGCTTGGTGCAAGATGCCCAGCAATGGCTTATTGTCAGTCAAGAGTGGGAACTTGCGACCAATAATATACTGGTGGAATTTCCGAACACCGAATAGCAAAGTCAATGCCTCTCTGTCTATCTGTGCATAATTACGCTCTGCTTTTGATAAAGTTCTCGAGGCGATAGCCACTGGCCTTTCAACGCCGTCTTCTCCCAATTGGCTCAGTACAGCACCCAGCCCGCACGGAGACGCATCGCAGGCTAGCCTTATTGAACGTGTCACATCATAGTGTGCTAGGACGGCTGCTTGTATGCCTTCGCTTCCGTTTCGGTCCAACTCCATTCCATGTCCTTGTCCAAGAGGCGATGAAGTGGTTCCAACACATGTGATGCTCTTTTCAAGAAACGGCCCTAAAAATTGCTCCCAAGAACGACTGCAGCTCCTTCTTATCCTTTGGTTCCGGAGCTTGCTTGATGGCTTCCACTTTTTCACGCAGAGGACTTACTCCGTCCTTGTTGATACGGTACCCTAAGTACGTCACTTCTTTGTCCCTGAATGCACACTTGTCGGCATTCACACGAAGCCCGTCGTCTTGGATACGCTGCAGAACCTAGTGCAGCCGTTCATCGTGCTCTGCGACTGTTCTTCCACCAATGAGGATGTCATTCAGAAAACACTGAACCCTTTCAAGACCGTTCAGCAGTCCTTCCATGTAACGTTGAAAGATGGCTACAGCCACTGCCACACCAAACTGCAATCGCGTCACCTTGAATAGGCCCTTGTGAGTTGTCACGGTCTGCAGCATGGCGGTGTCCTCATCGACCCAAAGTTGTTGATAAGCTTGATCCAAATCAAGCCGAGAAGACACTGCACATCCCCCCCAGTCTTGCGAGAAGTTGCTCTGGAGTTGGAAGAGGATAAGTCTCCCACTTGACCTCTGGGTCGAGTGTTCCCTTGTCTCCACAAATTCTCATCTTCCCATTCTTCTTTAGAATTGGGACGATTGGAGTCGCCCAGCGAGAATACTTAACTGGAACGTAAATGCCTTGCTTGACCTACTGTTCGATGGCTTCCTCAACTTTAGGCAGAAGCGCGAAAGGTACTTGCCGTGGCTTGTGGAACTTAAGCGTGGCTTGCTCCTCCACTTCAATTCGCATCGGAGGACCCGTGCTCTTGCCCAACCCAGGCTTGAACACCTCTGAATAGTCCTGCAGCACAGTTTTCACACTCGTCACCACCTTGCTGTGGTCGCGTGCAGCAGGTTGGCCTTCTACCCTGGAACTATTAAGGCGAAAGCCTTTAATGTCTCATGCTCACGTCCGTCCGGTGTCCGTCCGTCCGTCCGGAGTCCGTCCGTCTGTCTGTCCGTCCGTCCGTCTGCCTGTCCGTCCGTCTGTCTGTCCGTCCGTCTGTCCTTCTGTCCGTCCGTCTGTCCGTCCGTCGTCCATCTGTCCGTCCGTCTATCCTTCCGTCCGTCTGTCCATCCGTCTGTCCATCCGTCCGTCCGTCCGTCCGAGCCCTGGCACGGAGCCAGGTGGCCACCGGGGTGCGCAAACGGACGCCGGTCGCATCGGACTCCACAGTGCTCGCGCTTTGCTTGCGTAGCGTCGCTGTGCCATGCGTTTGGAATCATTCTGACCGACGCCGTCTCAATGGACACAGGCGTTCGCAAAACACACTTTGGAATTTACAAAGAGTCCGTAAATTTAAGCGCTGGAACGCGGATGGCGTTTTCACGATGCGCAAAGCGCGAGAAAATACGAACGCATGCGAACGGAGGAAGATTAGTCTCGCGTCTCGGTGGGACTCACCGTAAAAAATTAAACAAGAAAACACGCACACATTCGGTTTGTGTGTTATCCCACCAAGAGTGTAAAAGAAAAAAGATATGGGATAGTCAGTCGAATGGCCACACGCTTTCGCCGTACACACTTTGGAATGTACAAAGTGTCCGTCAATTTTTAGAAACTGGAGCTCCGTTTAGCTAGTGCATTCCTTCCAGAGATATGCCCTGTGATTGGAACCAGTCTCTACCCAGGATGCTGATTCCACAGCCTTCGCATACTCGGCAGCGACGGCCTTTTCGCACGCGTTCTTGAAATCCAACGCAGTCTCAGCCAGGAGACGCCGTTGCAGCGCTTCGTCACGAACGCCGCAGACTAGACGATCGCGGAGCAAGTCCTCCAGGGAGACGCCGAACTCGCAGTGCTCTGAGAGTCGGCGCAAGTCCGCAACGCAATCCGCGATACTTTCGCCAGGCTGCTGACTGCGTTTGTGAAAAGAAAAACGCCGCGCGATTGCCGAAGGCTTTGGAGTGAAATGGGCTGTGAGTTTTGACACAATGTCCGCATACGGCGTCTCAGCCGGCGTCGCCGGCAGACACAATGTACGAAGGATGGCATACGTAGCCAGACCACAGACGCTGCAGAGCACGGCCCGCTGCTGCTCCTCCTCGACCACACCATTCGCAGTGAAATAGAACTGTAGGCGTTCGAGGTATGTAGGCCAGGCTGCCGCGTTGTCAGGAGAAAACTCTTCCACGTGGCCCAGCCGGCCGAAGAACACGTTCGAGACGCTAGGCTTAACTTCCGAAGCAACCTCGTTCGAAGCGTTATCCGAAGCCATCTCACTTCGCGCACTGCCACCGACGCTCACTTGCTTTCGTTGCCTGATGTGTTTTGCAGTTGCCGTCGCTCCACCCCGTCGGTTCGTGAACTCGTCGCCAAATGTTATGTATACATAACTGTAGTTTATTACCAGCCGGCCTACTGGGTACAAGCGTAGCCAGAACCAGAAGAGGAGTGAGAGGACGCGTCTGTCCGTACTGTCCGCTCACTTCGAGGGCGGCGCTGCGGGCGCTCATGGTTGGCGACCGTATTCTCTGGTGAATACACAACACCGGGCTAGGAGGAAACTCGTACGACTCGTCGTAGGAGTCTGGAACTCTGCTTGGCGTTTGCTTGACTAGCATTTTCCTGTTGCTTTCTATCTGAACGCCGCTTTACATATCAACGACATACGACCGCGACCGTCTAGCCCGCCGACAGATGACGCCTTTCCCCCTCAAGTCCTTGACCCAGACGGTGTCACCAGGTGCCAATGGGACAAGGTGGCGGGCAGCGTGGCGGCGATTATAATTTTGTCTTTGCTGGTCCCGGACAACCGCATCCTTTTCCGTACCTCTTTCAGGTTGGGCGCCATTGGTATCAACCTGTTAGGGTGGAGAAGTAGGGTAGTTCGAAGTCGCCGCCCCATGAGCAGCTCCGCTGGTGTTTTGCCTAGTGGTCCCGGGGTGTCCCTGTAGGCTAACAGAGCGAAATAGGGATCATGAGACTTTAGCAGTAGCCCTTTCACCGTTTTCACCATTCGTTCAACCTCCCCGTTTGCCTGCGGGTACCTAGGGCTACATGTCACACTTTTGAATCCATATGCTTTTGCGAACGCCTTAAATTCCTCGCTGACAAATTGAGCACCGTTATCTGTCACAAGCACTTCCGGTATACCGTGCCTAGCGAAGACGTCTTTGATATGACTAGCAATGCTACTGCTGGTAAGAGATGCCAGCAAACACAACTCTGGAAACCGAGATAGATAGTCCACCAAAAGCAAATAGTTACGGCCATTGAGATGGACCTGCTGCGACCATTTGTCATGGTCGATTAGGTGTCTTTGTTGGGATCATTGGTTGACTTGGCTGCTCTCGATATTGCGAACAGACACGGCAGTTGAGAACCAAAGAAACAAGCTGAGAGCTTAAGCCATGCCACAAAACAGATTCCCGTGCTCTCGCACTGCATCTAACGATACCCTGATCGCCCTCGTGAAGCAGACTCAACATTTTTTTTCTGGAGCGAGTGCCGCACAACGAGGCGAGTGTCATGCATCAGCACCCCTTTACACACGCTCAATGTTGCATGATCCTGCCAGTATGGCCTAATTACGCTTGACAGCGAAGCTCGGCCTGGCCATCCTTCACGAAGGTAACGGCACAACGTACGGCAGGTCTCGTCCTTCGCCTGCTCTTCGGCTACCAGCGAAAGTGATCCGAATCACCAAACCCTGACAACACACCCGATACAAACGAGTTGATTTCGTCAACTGAAAGGAGGTCCTTGATTTTTTTCTCTCGCGCTGGTACTCTAGAAAGTGCGTCAGCAATTTCCAATTTTTTCCCCGGTACATATTCCACCTCAAAGCTGAATTGGCTAAATCGCATCAAACGCAATCGTAATCGTTGAATGCGCGGCGGTAGCAAATATATCGGGGTCTTTCCTAGCAATGTCACTAGCGGTTTGCGATCTGTTTCTAGCGTTATCTGCAGCCCACGCACGCAACTGTCAAGACTTTCGGCGGCCCACGTTAGAGCTACGGTCTCTTTTTTCAATTTGAGCATAGCGCATTTCTGTTTGGGGTTACGATCTGGAAACAAACACAACTGGCCGTCTTTCTTTGTTTGGTTGTACCTGAAGCAGAACTGCCCCCCCCCCCCCCTTCAACCCGCACGAAGACGCGTCTGCACAAAGAATAGCTTGATTACGTGGATCAAACTTTGCCATACACCTATCAGAACAGATAGCATGTTTTAGGCTGTCGAAAGCCTTCTGCTGAGGCAACGCCTCCTCTATTTTATTCAATGCCAGTGCAAACGCTCGCCCCTCAATGGGATTGATTGATTGATTGATTGAAAACTTTATTTGACTATGTACAATGTGCTCTCGCTTGTTGGCTTCAGCACCATGGTATAAAAAAAAGAAGAAGAAGAAGGGATAACAGGTGATCTTCTCAAGCTGGTGAGCTTGTTATTGCTCGGCAGGGGATGGCTGTCGTGCGGAAGGCATTGCACCCTATATTCAGCCTGGCTCTGATGAGGGGATCTTCGAGTATCCAGAGGGTAGTTTCCTCCATGTCTTGCTGTAGGTGGGGCAGCGTACGTTGGGCTTTTTTCATAAAAGCAGCTCGGCTTGATTCGTGAACTGGGCATTCCCAGAGGATATGCTCCGTCGTTGCTGGCGCGTGGCAGTGGTCGCAGTTGGGGTCAGAATATTTTGTCGGGTACCTCTTGTGAAGCACAAGGATTGTTGGGAAGCTTCGTTTTTGCAATCTTCTCAGTGTGACCTCGCAGAGGCGGGTGGATCTTGGTGGCGGGGCATCGTATTTTGTAGCTTCCTCTAACTTAGCCCTTAAGTTTCGGCGGCGCTGGACTTTTGCTCGGTAGTTGGCTTCATGGGTGTCGACTTGGATATGCGTTGCGGTCTGATTCGAGCTGTCATCCTCGAGTTGTTCCTTGCTTTGATGCTGCAACGCTCGTTGATGAACTAGCTCGTTCCCCGGTATATTGGTATGTCCAAGTAAACGCAACCTTCTCCCCACTCCCTCTCTGAGCAGAGCTCTCTTCAGCTGCGTAGCCGCTGTCAATGCAGAGGGGAGTGGAAGGTTGGTAGTCGATGCCTTGCCTTGCCTCGTAGTTGTCGTTGCTTTCCAAAAATGAGGACTCGTCCTTCTTTTGACAACAAACTGACTTTATATATACAAGATATATACAAAACTTCAAGGCAAATATTTACATCGGGAACTGTCGCTCATAACTCGGCAGAGCCGATAGTGCATAGCACCGCTCCTGCGACCAGAACCCCCGTGTGGAGCCGGGAGCCAGGTTTTAACCCCTTGGTTGCTCCTCCCCGTTCTCCTCACGGCAAATCAAAAACACTCAGCCCGCTTATTGGGCGGACTGTAAGTTTGCCTGCCGGCGTCCTCCCGCCTCTCTCTCTCTTTCTGCAGCACTTGAGCCCCGGTCCGAGATAGAGACGAAAGGAACGGCCGACGAGGGACATTCCAAGAAGAAGTGGCCCAAAACGCAGGATGGTGGCGCCATTCAGCTACCCTGATCAAGTTACTCTGTGCGGCCGGTCGGCTAGCGGGCCCGTGCCATCACCACGTGTTGGCATACCGTCTTAATTGACAGCCGCTTCGCGGGCTCCATCCGAGATATATAGCTGTCAACGCACTGGACGCTTTCACGCCGCTTCCCGGAACCCCGCTGGCCGGAGGCCACCGCGTTGGTCGTTAAAACGTCTCTTGTGCTCGAACCGAGCGTCGCTGCGGTTTGACCCTCGGCTCCCGGGAGCTGGTTCCTTGGAAGCCGTGCTTTCGGGTGAAGACACACTCGTCCCCCCCCCCTTGCCCGCGACGCCAGACCTTACACTGCGGTTTGACCCTCGGCTCCCGGGAGCTGGTTCCTTGGAAGCCGCGCTTTTGGGGTGCCAGCGGCGCCAGACCTGACACGCCCTTCCCAAGATTCGCGTAAGCGCTCAAAAGCAGCTACGCGAATAACAACAAAACAAAGGGATGGCGCCAAGACGTCACACACGCCCGCTGCCGCCCTTCGCAGTTCTCTGAACGCCAGAGGCGTTTCCGCACTACCCAGAGCACTCCCTTGGCTGAACCCTCCGGGCCCCACTGGACGGACGCCACCACCAAGCAAACAAACAACAACAAAAAAAAACCGACCTACTCTCACTAAGTACATGGGTACAATCAATCACACAAGCAAACCAAAGAACTGAACTCGTTAACGATTGTAGTCACAAAAAAAAGAAACATTTCACTCAAACACACACATTTCAATACATAGTGCTGTTCAAGTGTCTGCGAGCTCCCGCACGTCACTCTTAATTAACCGAGTGTCCGCCACATGCCTAGTCCTCTAGTGTCTCATCAGCCCCCGAAGCACCGCTGCCATTAACCGAGCAACGCTTAGGGTGCCCTCGACAGCGTGCACGCGTCGGGAGCGATAGTGGGTGGTGGTCAGAGACTACGGTCACCTGTGCGTCGAAGAGCCAGAGATTGAACACTCTCGGATTCCAGCTGACTGACAAGGGCCTGCGGGTCCGAGTTGGAGAAAACCCGTGACGTGCAAACGCGACCGACGCCTTAGCGTCTCTCTCCGCGCGTTGCGACAGGCAGACCTCAGAGGTGGCTACGGACAAGCCTACGAAGAGCCAATATGGCATTTCGGGAGCTGTTCTTATCACTGGCGCTGCCTCACTCAGTGTGGCCCCGTGCCGCTGAGACGCCCCATCAGCCCACGCGAACCACGGAATTCGGTTCGCAACTCGCCCTCCCGTTAGCTTAGAGGGCAGCCTAGCTACATTCGCGTAATTTGGCCAGTAGCTTAGGTAGTGTCCACACGACCCATGAAAATCCCGGAGATCCATCTCAGTGGTCGGCGAACCCAAACCCCTTACCACCGTAAGTTTCTCAGGGTCAAGTGCTTGACAAGTGGAACCCACAACACGCCCTAAGTAGCACACCGAAGCACACTCCACCCTACACCGTTCCCACTCGAGAAGCATTCTCGCTTCTGCTTCAGCGCTCTTATGTGGATGCGAGCTCTCTAGAATAAATCTCTCCTCTGAAACGACGTTATGCTGCTCCACCGAAGTGGTTTGACCGCCGAACGGCACCCCGCTTTTACCAAAATTCTCGCGGATTCGGCCGCGGTATCGTTCTCCGGCGCGGGTAGAACTATCAGAAAACGGGTAAATATCCGCAGTACACGGTGCTGCCGGTCGCGGTTCATATTCAGCATCGCTAAACGCCCCGCCCTGTTCTAACAACACGGAAACCGACTGAACTTTTGTGTAACAAAGGCGCAATTCACTCGCATGTATCAGCTCTCGAGGCTCTGCGGGCCCCTGTACAAAGCCCGAACGCTCGCAGTGTCGCTCAACAATGCCGCCCGCTCCCTCCTCGGCTATCTGCGGCGTCGCCTCGGCCTGCCCTTTTTCGCGGAATTCCTCGGGCGCGCTTGTACCTTTCTTGCCCGCCCCTTGTGTTTCCTCGGGCGACGCGCGGCTACCCTGAGGGCCCTCGTCGTCCCCGCTCCTCACGACAACATGGGTGATCATCCTCTCTATAGTCGCGGTTTCCCCCCTGGCTTTCTAAGACAGGGATTTCGGCTTCTAGCTGCTGTACTTTTTTCACTTTCAATAGGCCGCCTTCCGGCATCAGCTGTGTGCCGTCTGTCTCCTCCGCGTCTTTCGATATGCTCTCGGAAGCGCACTCATTCCTAAGCGATTTCCACGCTTTCTCTGACAGCAGGCAATCCGCTCGCGCTGTCAGCCGGTCAGTCAACGCGCAAAGCATGGGAACCGTTCCCTTTAGGTCAGCGCTAACGCCGCCACGTTCGCTGGACATCGCCAACGGAACCACCGCGAGCTTCGCTTGCACCCTCTCACCGAACGCAGATGTTAAGTTAATAGTGCCTCGCGGCTTCACCATCTCCGGTGGTATCGCGCTCTCCCGCAACACGGTGATCTCCGCCCCCGTGTCCAGAACCGCTCCGATACGCATATCCTTGCAGTCGAGTGACACGGGGATAAGGTCACTGAGTGCTGTCACCGGCTCTCCCATCGAAACGTGCGCCGCTAAGCTTTCACTCTTAGCGCCTGACCCATCTGACGTCGGCTGCTCCTGCCGGTGCGGGCAATTCCATTTTTGATGTTCAACGCGGAAATTTGGGCTAGTTGGTGGGTGTGAAACTTGTGCATCTTGGCAAGCGCAGCGGAACAAAAACACAAGAGAAAGGAACACGTAGACAGGACGGGCGCTAGTCACGTAGACAGGACTAGCGCCCGTCCTGTCTACGTGTTCCTTTCTCTTGTGTTTTTGTTCCGCTGCGCTTGCCAAGATGCACAAGTTCCATTTTTGATGCCCTGTACTACCGCAACTGTAGCAAGCCCTGGGCTTAGGCTTGCCTTCCGCGCCTAGGCTTTTTCCAGCGCCACGGCCCCTCGTTGACTCACTGTCGGGTCTAGCACTGCTCGCGCTTTGCGATTCTGCCGCCCTCTGCTTCGTCTGCCTCACCGCGCTGTTCGCGCGCTGCGCTTCTTCAAACGTTCGCAGCAACGCGGCTATCTCTGGGGCGCCCATCCACTTTCTCCCTTCTTGGAGCGTCACATAACGCACGGCCTCCTCCGACAAGTTTTTCTTTAATTGGTCGGCAACCAAAAGTTTAACCAGGCCCTCGAACGTCGACACCCCCCCTTGCGTCAAGGTAAAAGTGGAGGTAGCTCTCCAGACGTGTCGAAAAAGGTCTCCACCCTTCGTTCGCACGCTTGCCCGACCCCAAGAATCTTCTTAGGTATTCCCCTGCCGAAAGTTTGAGTTCGTCAAGCACCGTTTGCTTGATTACCTGGTAATCCTTATGCTCTGTTGGGCTTAACCGTGTGGACAAATATGGGACCCTCTCCGCTACCAACGGGAAAACCAAACGTCCCCAAAATTCCCGCGGTACCTCGTACGCCTCTAGGGCACTCTCCACGGACTCGAACCACACCGGTGCTTCAGCCTCTGTCGGAAATTTAGGTAGCACCCCTGTGAGGACCTTTGAATAGCGCCTCAGCTCGCTACACGAATCCCGCCTGCCGAACTCAGGTTCACTCCACCGAGAGCTTCCGCCCATCATCTGCGACAGTCTCTCCATCTCCCACCGCACCTCCTGCAGTCTGCGCTCCGGCGTGAGATTTCCGAAACGGTCATCTCTCTGGCTCTCCCGCGCACTACCCTCTTCCGGGTTTGTCGTGCCGCCCTCGTCTCCCAACTCGCGACTCATGCTTAACGCTCGCCTGTCCGGGTTCAAGTGGGCAAACCTTGTGTCCATAGAACACACTACGACTCAACAAAGGCAGCGGCACCCCTGAGGTGTACGAACACTAGAGGACTCACCACTTCAGAAGCTGCTGCTCGTTGCCGTCTTGCCTTGCCGCCGTCAGACGCTCGCCGTCGTCCGATGCTGCTTGAGGTGTCGCCAGGCCGCCGACTTGGGATGACAGCTGCCGGCCCGCTGATTCCCTCGGGTCGATAGCTGCCGCACCGCAGCTTCCTCGGCTCGGCGGCTTGGTGGCTCGTTGCTTCGGCCGTCGATTGGACCTCTTGGCCGCCTCCTTTTGTCTCCTCCGCCACACGACGAACTCCTTGATACGCAGAGCGTTCCTTGTCGTCGTTGTCTCGATCCTGTCGACTGCGCCAGTAAACGCAACCTTCTCCCCACTCCCTCTCTGAGCAGAGCTCTCTTCAGCTGCGTAGCCGCTGTCAATGCAGAGGGGAGTGGAAGGTTGGTAGTCGATGCCTTGCCTTGCCTCGTAGTTGTCGTTGCTTTCCAAAAATGAGGACTCGTCCTTCTTTTGACAACAAACTGGCTTTATATATACAAGATATATACAAAACTTCAAGGCAAATATTTACATCGGGAACTGTCGCTCATAACTCGGCAGAGCCGATAGTGCATAGCACCGCTCCTGCGACCAGAACCCCCCGTGTGGAGCCGGGAGCCAGGTTTTAACCCCTTGGTTGCTCCTCCCCGTTCTCCTCACGGCAAATCAAAAACACTCAGCCCGCTTATTGGGCGGACTGTAAGTTTGCCTGCCGGCGTCCTCCCGCCTCTCTCTCTCTTTCTGCAGCACTTGAGCCCCGGTCCGAGAGAGAGACGAAAGGAACGGCCGACGAGGGACATTCCAAGAAGTGGCCCAAAACGCAGGATGGTGGCGCCGTTCAGCTACCCTGATCAAGTTACTCTGTGCGGCCGGTCGGCTAGCGGGCCCGTGCCATCACCACGTGTTGGCATACCGTCTTAATTGACAGCCGCTTCGCGGGCTCCATCCGAGATATATAGCTGTCAACGCACTGGACGCTTTCACGCCGCTTCCCGGAACCCCGCTGGCCGGAGGCCACCGCGTTGGTCGTTAAAACGTCTCTTGTGCTCGAACCGAGCGTCGCTGCGGTTTGACCCTCGGCTCCCGGGAGCTGGTTTCTTGGAAGCCGTGCTTTCGGGCGAAGACACACTCGTCCCCCCCCTTGCCCGCGACGCCAGACCTTACACTGCGGTTTGACCCTCGGCTCCCGGGAGCTGGTTCCTTGGAAGCCACGCTTTTGGGGTGCCAGCGGCGCCAGACCTTACAGTCCAGGAATCCAATGAATTCTTACCCGGATGGATCGTTCTTGAAGTTAGGCGGCATATTGCAGGATCTGCCTGGCGTATGCTGGTAGCTTACTGCGGGTTTGGAGTGTTTGAATCACTTGCTGCGAATCTGTGAATATGTGAATAGCTTTGGGCGACAATCCTGTTTTTGTGTAGTGGGCTAGAGCTTCCGAAATAGCGAGCCCTTCGGCTGCTTCGGGCAACAAGCAATAATGCCTAATAGTGAATGAGGATGCTTCCCCTGTTCTCAGGTTGAAAAATGCCCCAGTGTTGGACCCTTCTAGAGTGCATGAGGCATCCGTGTAGATGATGTCTTCTTCGTCAGGTATACTTTCAAGGTACTCAATATGCCGCTGAGCGTAGTAAGCCCTTCTCTGTTTGTCCGAGGCTTGGTTCATATGTTTTGGAAGCGGCCGATTGTCTGTTACGGTAATATCTTCCCATGGTGGATTGGTGGGTAGAATTCGAGGTAAGTCTTCGTTGCTTAGACCGAGCTTGCTTCTGATGGCTCTTCCCGCACGGGTTAGCTTGAGGCGCTCATTTTGGGCTTGCAGTGCAGGCTCTACGTAGTCGCCTAAGGGAAGAAGTAGACCCGTTGCGTACAGGTCTTCGACCTTCGCGTACTTCGGTAGCCCTGTGGCGATGCGGATGCATGTTTTGTTGATGCATTCAAGTCTATCAAGCTGGGTCGGCGTCATTGGAAGGAAGGGTAGTCCATAGAGCAACCTGGAGTGGACAAGCGCGTGTGTGAGCCTTTTAATTTGACCTTCGGATAGGCCCCAGGCACTATTTGTCAACTTTCGCAGCACTCTTGTCGTCTGTCTCGTCGTGCGCAGCGCTTTTTCTACCCATTGGGTGAACTTAGCGTGTTGTTGTCATGTTATACCTAAAATCTTGATGTGCTCTTTGCGCTGTATGGTTGTGTTTCTTACAGCAAGTTGGATTTTATCTCGAATAAATTGCTGCTTGCTGTGGTTTGTGGGTTTGAGAATAACTACAAACTCGGTCTTTTCTGGTGACACCTAGAGACCTTGTCTGTCAAGGAAATTGGTGATAACATCAATTGCTTTCTGGAGTTGTTGCTGTTGCGTAGAGATGTCTCGCACGTTAGACCATATTGTGACATCATCGGCATAGATTCCCGCCGAGATGTGCTGGACTTCACTTAGGAGATAGGCAAGTGGACGCATTGTTATGTTGAAGAGTGTTGGGGAGATAACAGCTCCCTGCGGAACTCCGATTTTGTTTGAATATGCTTCACTTGTAAATGAGCCTATTTTTATAGAAAAGGTCCTGTTCTGCAGAAAACTCCGAACATAATTGTATAGCCATCTACCAACAGGTAGTTCTGAGAGCTCTCGCACTATAGTATCATGGGGCACAGAGTCAAAGGCCTTCTTCACGTCAATACCTACAATAGTGCTCGGCTAGTATGGTGAGGGGTCTTTTAGCACATCCACGTATATGCGCCGGAGTGTGTCCTGCGTAGTTGGGGTCTGAAGCCAGTTTGGGTCCAATGATAGAGTTCGCCATTTTCTAGGATCCATGTGACGCGTTTGTTTACCATTCGCTCCATCACCTTTCCAATTACTGAAGTTAATGAAATGGGACGGAGGTTACTTGCAATCGTGGGAGGTTTGTTTGGTTTAGGCAGAGGTATAACGTTGGAATGTTTCCACTCTTTAGGAAGTTTGCCGTCTTCCCATGCTTGATTGATGATGGCAAGAACAGGGATTAGTTGGTTTTCTGTCAGTTGCTGTAATTGTTTGTATGTAATCATATCAGGACCCGGAGCTGTTTTACTATTTCACTCCTTTAGTGCTGTCATAAGTTCTTGGGTTGTGAAAGGAGCCTCCATTATGTCGTTGCTTTGCTTTTCCTCTGGCCATATTGGATACTCCGGGTCCCTTGCCGGTTGTGGAAAAAATGTGTTGGCACACGTATCGGCGGTGGCTCGCGCTGATGAGTGGGAAGCCAAACAAAGGTTTTCAGCGGCTGTTCGAGTTTTGCCCCGGCCTTCCAATGATTTCACAATGTTCCATAATCTTTGATTATTCATCCGACCGTGTAGTTGGTTGCAGCAATCCTGCCACTGCTGCCTACGTAGCTTGCACGCGTACTTTGACGATTGTCTCGTGAGAAGCTTAAGCTTCAGACGATTGCGTGCTGATTTTTCAGTCCTGTATGAATGTAAAGCAGCTATGCGTGCCTCCCATAAGTTGAGGAGGTGCCTGTCGGGCGCAGGCTTTTGAGGAACTTTCTTGTAGGTTTTGGTTGCCTTCCGTGTCGCTTCTCGTATATGTTCTGTAAGTTCGTTAAGGGTGGCTGTTTCTGGGCATCCGTCCATATAGGACCGATACTTGTCCCAGTCGATAAAGGAACCATCCTTTGCCTGAGAAAAAATCCCGCCCCAGGCAATCACAATTGGTAAATGGTCGCTGCCAATATTGTCGGGCCATGTGTCCCAGTGCGTACCTTTTGGTAGGTGCCTAACCCAAGTGAGGTCCGGCGATGTATTATTCTGCTTCACGCCACCGATCCTTGTGTATTGGTCCGGCGTGTTAAGGAGAGTAAAACCGGCGTCTTCCAAAGCTTCCTTGAGTTGCTTCCCTTTGGGATAATCTTGTGAGTATCCCCAGACGACGCAAGGTGCGTTGAAGTCTCCCAGAATAAAAGCTGGGCCTTTAGTGTCTATACCTCGCGACAACTTTCTGTGGCAGCACAGCCAAAGCTACGTGGGCGGAGCTTCTGCACATGTGTTACTACGCCAAGTAGTCCGCTCGCGGGCGATATCGGTTTCGTTTTCGCAAGCGCATCCAACAAGTTTTCGCACGAAAATCCAATGTTTATTATGTTATTTTTGAAATAGTGTTTTAAAAGATAGGTGATATAAAGCTTAACACTAAAGCTATGACAAGCCTTGAGGTATACTTGTGGATGTAGCAGTGAAGGAAACCTACATGGAATCATTGCTGTGCCCTTCTGCGAATTCCATTATAACACTCATCTGCCAGCGGTTCAAGCCCGCGTGCAAAGCGAGCACCATACAGTGATGCTTGGATTTGTTTTGTCTTTTTGTTGTTTATTTTTTTTTGAAAGCAATAAAATATTCCTTATTGCTAAGGAACACAGGAAGCAGCTTTATCGAAGCGGTCATATTTATTTTTGAAAAAAAAAAGCGCACGACCGAGCAGGAACACTGTATTAGGAAATTCAACGCACTGGCAAGAAATAACGTCCTAAATTTCGGTTAATACAGGGTCGGAATGGTCTTTTTCCTTCTTTTGGAGACGCAAAAACTTTCTGGAGACGCTCACGTTATTTTGTTTGTGGACGCGAAGGCATCGACGGGTAGCAGAAATCTTCGCCACGACCGGTCACGAGCGGGCGTCTCACGTTCGTAAATCCAAGCGGGTGAAACGCACTCCTTACTCGGTCAAGAACGCTGTTTTTACACAGTCAGCGGCATAATAGACATGAACACGCCTGTTGCCCAGGCGAAGCTTTGCACTGGTGACTTTATTCTCGAATATCACTGTTCTCGCAAAGCGCCAAGAACCGCTCCCGCCGTAGACGCCGACGGGCACGGTGTTACAGTACGCGATCTTTAGCATGATCGTACCAGCAATAGTAACTACCGACCACGTATGGAACGCAATTTATGAAAATGGTCACTGCTTTTACATACAGTTCCCAATCGCAATTTGGCTTTCAAGCAGCTGGTCTTGCTGCAGACTGACAGGTCGCCGGTGTCACTCTCAACGTGGTTATCGCGATGAGAAACTCACTTGCGCTGATGGTATCGGTCGTACACAACTTCTTTCTCGGTGATTGCATATGCGGGAAACAAAATATTTGACGACGCACCGCTGTCTTCGTTCCTTTCTGATCGATGAATACAGATCACCTAACGAACACGCACTCATGCTCGCTCACAAGCTTCGATGTGAAGTTGCTGCAACCGAGCGACGCCATCGTTGTTAACCGGGGCAGGAAAAAGGTGAAATGACACCCTAAAACCAGAAAACTAGAAACAGCAAGAAACGAAAATCCCGCACGGGATAAGCTTCCTTAGTAACAATGCGAACGAACTTGAACATAATACCTATATCTTTTCTTTTTATGTCTTCCTTTATGCTACGCAGTCTATAAAAGTTAGCGTTCGTGGACTACATGCAGAAGCGCAGTAAAAAAGTGCGTGAATCGGCTTCGTAGCCTTGGCTGTGCTGCCACAGAAAGTTGTCGCGTGGTATAGTTTACTGAAGGGAATTTCCGCTTTAATTGATTTTGGAGAGCTGTAGCAGTTTAATATTTCATATGTCTTGCCCTCGATTTCGGTACGTGTCTGAATGCACGAGAATGAATCTGAAGATAGCGGATTGTGGACCGCCGGAAGGCTCTTCTTTGTATACGTAACGCAGCGACCTGATGAAACGCCAACATATCCTGGAATGTGGCAATACTTGCCCGGCTCCTGCACGCAAATGATATCGGGGATTTTTTCGAGGGAATTTATGATGTAAAGGAAGTCATTGACTTTGTTGAAAAGGCTTCTCGCGTTCCACTGAATTATCAGAGGCATGATTCTGAATCTTTGTTCTCCTCTTGATCTACACTGGCAGCTGGCCTACTGGGTTTGTTATCTTTAAGCGACGCTTTTGGTTTGAGTGTCTCAATAATGTGCTGCATGTGTTGTAGCTGTGCTGCGAATTGTTCGAAGCGACGTTCATACTGCTCATGCTCCGGGGGGAGTTGTCTTTGACTCACGGTTAGAGCGTATCTGGCAGCGTTTTGTTCTTTTAATTGGATAATAACAGTTTTAAGTTCGTAAATTGTTTTTTGTTGGTCACTGATAATTTGCAGATACTTCTTCTGCCTGTTTCGTAGTTCCGCTAGTTCTTGCAGAACGCTTGGATGCGTCTGTGGTGCAGGCGAGGCATTGTGTAGAGACGGTGCGTTATGCACCTTAGCTGCATATGTGGCGGTGGACGCTAGCTGCGTCGGAGGCTGTGTTGGCGACTGCGGGCGCGTCTGTGGCGTCGGTGTTAGGAGGTCGCTCGCAAGAGACGGAAAGCTTTGTTCCTCTGACCGCTTCGTCTTCTGGGTAATTTTGCCTGACGCAGAGCGCTGCGGTGAGGAATAGGCCGCTGCTGGCTTGTGCGGTTTGTTCACTCGCTTACGAAAGCAGCAGTAGCTGCTGCTACCTTTGGACAGTCGGGAGAGCGCGAGTCATGGGGTCCACTGCAGTGTATGCATTTCGGAGTACAGATAAAATCCTCTGCATGTTTTGTATGACAACTTGTGCACATTTCTGGGTCTCTTTTCGGGGCTGTGCAAACGTCAGCTCTGTGGCCTATGCCTAAACAATTCATGCATGACGTTATCTTTGGTCTGTACTTGTGCACAGGGAAACATACTGATTCGAAAGCCACGTATTCTGGCAGGTTTGTACCATTGAACGTGATTAGGGCTGTGTTAGACATGCCGAGAAGCCGTGCTGACACGATTTCATGGGTCGAACTTGTCAGGCCTTGCATTAACTGCTCTTCAGTTAGACCCTTGATTCTGTGAATGACACCCCTTATGCGCCCTTCACGGAGTGCAACATATGTATTAAACTGCACAATTTGGTCGTCAATGATCAGGTGCTCCAGGTTCAGCAGCAGATGTGCAGCTTGCTCTGTGTAGCAATCAACTACTGCTAGGTTAGACTTGGTGAGGAGCCTGCATTGAATGTCCGACCCCTTAATTTGAGGAAGCGCTAGACGGAGTCTATACGCAAACTGGTGCGGCGGAATCTGGGTAATGTTAAATGCCTTCGGCCTCAACATTATGGTCTCAAATAAGGTCCGCGGCTGTGGTGAGGTCGGTGGCTTGGGTCGTGGGAGTTTTGGGTTCTGGACTACAGTCCAGCTGTCCTGGTCATCCATAGCTGTATGCTCAGATACCCCATGACGCTCAGCAAAAAGATGCGTGCTTACTTGGTTTCCTGCAGTAGCGGGGTCGTTTGCTGGCGTGTCGCTGTGCTGTGTTGACCGGGGTGATCCTTGGATGGTAAGGTCTGCTGGCTGGCTGTTAGTAGCATCATCCAGTTGGCTAAGGGGTTGGAATCTTGACTGGGCGATCATCTCCTCTCCTCGGTGGGCTCCCCTACTCGGGGAGCCGGCACGGTTACGAGCGGAACAAGAGAGCAGTTGACAGACGCTGGAAGCGTTCGTTGCAGCAGCGCGCCGCGACAACCTTCCAGCTTCTCGGTCGAGAAGCGTCTCCCCCCTCAATGGGAGCCGCCGGTCCCCCCTTAGTTCAGGGAGTGGTCGTGATGCGACGCTACATGTAGGGTAGGGCTGCTTGCGTCACACGTGCGTCCGAGCGCTTTCGAACGGAGATGCGATAGACGCGTTTTCCCTCTCCAATATCACGCGCCAGTCCAATTTGTTGCTTCGTGTTCCTTCTTTGTGACTCGAAGCAATGCCGCCGTCGCCTCACAGCGCTCGTGAGGCACCTCTTGCACTGCAAAGGCAGCGCATGCACTGCAGCGTCGCAATGGCGCGTCCCCATTGGTTGCCCGCATAGCGCCACGAACGGAGACGCGCTATCTTAAAACACTGTTTCTCTTACAGAGCCAGCGTGACCGCCAACATAGTGAACACGAGGGATGCAAGACGCCGCCCTACGGATCTGCGCACAACTGACCAAAAAATTACTTCATATGATTTCCGACGTGAGGCACTATAATACGGGTGCTCTCCCCCATGAACGCAAAGCACACGTGAAGGCTAGGTGATGGGGGAGAGTAGGAAAGGGCTAGAGGAGAGGGCGGTGAACGGCTGAAACGGGCGCATTTGGCTGGCATTGATAAAATAGAGGCGTTGGCTGAGGCGTAGCCCAAATCCACTCCTTGTTCCCTTGCAGCAACTGACGTAACGGCGCGGTCTTATCAGCCAAGTCTGTAATAAACCGCAAGCAATGATTTGCGAGACCAAGAAATCTGCGCATGTCACCGACATTTTCCGGAGGCTTCATATCAGTGATCGCCCTAACTTTTGCTGGGTCCGACCTTATGCCATTTTTGCTCACTCGGCATCCCAAAAAACAAAGCTCTTTTGCACTGAACTGACACTTTTCTTGATTCAAGGTTACGTCGGCTTCTGCTAAGCGGTTTAAAACCTGGAACAGCCACTCATGCTCTTTCTGGGAAGAACCAAAGACCAGTACAACGTCCATTAGGTTTACGACTCCCGGCACTCCATCAAGGATTTCACACATTTCCCTTTGAAAATATTCTGGGGCAGAGGTTATGCCGAACGGCAGACGCTCAAAGCAGCAACGGCCAAAAGAAGTAATAAACGTTGTCACTAGCTGACAGTCCTTGCTTAGCTTCACTTGATGGAATCCCGAGTTCGCGTCAAGTTTCGAAAACACCGCTTCTCTGCTAAGCAGCCCAAGTGCCTCATCAACAGTAGGAAGCACGAACCATTCACGTTTCACACTTATTAGATGCGAAGCGTCTTATGGCGAAGTTCAATCCGGTGGTAGTGTGCTTCCTGACCACCCTCTGCGCATGCGCGAACACTGTCCACACACCTCCTCTCCTACGCCCCCCCTCTCTCTCCTCTAGGCATCCCTCCCCGCGGCGACCAGACCCCCCATTGCGCATGCGCGTCCTGTCCCCCCCTCTCTCTCCTCTCCTAGGCTCCCCCCTCTCTCCTCTAGGCATCTCTCCCGCGGCGGTTACACCCCCATTGCGCATGCGCGTCCCCTCCCCCCCTCTTTCCTACGCTCCCCCCCCTTCGGTGGTGGTGGCGTGCTTCCCGACCACCCTAACTGCGAATGCGTAAACACTTTCCGCACACCTCCTCTCCTACGCTCCCCCCTCTCTCTCCTCTAGGCATCCCACCCCGGCGACCATCCGCAGTTTTTTTTCCGCAGTTTTGCGAAACATTTCTTCTTCGGCGGACGTTCCATGGCTCAGCGTAGCAGCGGCAAGGTTTGTTGTGCTGTGCGATGTCACAATACCTACAGCAAATTACCTGTAACAAGGTTTTACCGCTTCCCGAAGGCTCACTGGGAGAAGAGTCGCCAACGTTGGGTACAACTTATTCGCCGAGACAAGTAGGACATTTTGTCCTTTTATTCGGTAGGAGAGCGTCACATTTATTCCATGGGCGAGGTGCCCATGAAATGAAACAATGTTTCAGACCTGCCTTAATTGAGATACACCCATTGATCATGGTCTCCAAATGGCATGTTTTTTTTTTTTCACGCCGAATCGCTGTCACGAAGAGATTGTTTCATTCTCATCGTTTCTTGCGAGAGCGTTGATGGAACAGACTGGGAGCCCGCAGAAAATAGCAGAATTTGCAGTAGGTGTTTTGTGGGCATTGTTAAGGCCAGTGAACAGGACTACCCAGCCTACCACCCAACGATTTTAACATCACCTTACAAGAAGGCTGGAACACCTCTCTCATGTGAACGCTACGAAAGGTGCGATAACATTTATACGTGTTTGGCACGTTCTTTAGGCTTGAGAGCGATGACTCTTCCCTTCATTCTAGACGTATTCGATTCACAGTTTATATATTTATGGGTGGTGTAACTGTATCGCGCTTCTCATGTTCGTATTTTATTTTTGTCAGCATTAAATAACAAAAAGAAACATCGTGCCAAACTCGTTTTTTTATATCTCGACAGTACTTTTTTTTATTAGGGTTGTGACTGACTCTTAATGCTTTCGAATCGTTGCAGGTACACGGCCACTGCCGCAGAGTGCTTCCACTTGCCGGCTGTGCCTGTTCTGCAGTCGCAGGTCACGTCAATGACGCATCTGTTTCGACAGCGCTTCAAAACTAAAAAAAAACAAAAACAGAAGGAAATTAAACGGTCCCATTGATTGAAAATGCTTGCTTACTGTCAACTTGATGGTCTTTGACGGAGCGTGGACGCGCGTTTGAACACACACTGATCTGTCACCAGACTCACCACGATTCCGTCCGCATTATGTACATGACCTGTCTCATACATAAGCTTGCCTTTATCAATAGTATGCTCCCTTGTAAAATTTATGCAAACCTTGGACGGTCTGAAACCCGGCCTGCAGCTGCAGACGAACACAAGCAGACGACACCGCACTTGCACAAGTAGCCGCGCGTGCGGTCTGGGAAGGAACTCTATCACCCAAATGACGCGGAAACGGCCGCATTGGCGCTGAACGCCGCCGCTTTGGTGGCGCCGCCTGTGCGAGCGCAGTGTGCCCTTAGCAGCAATTGGCACGTTCCAGCAGGAAACACCGGTCCATCACTGCGTGATTGCGCCTCCCCAGGTTTCTCTCCTGCGCAACGCCGCGATGAGCGCCAGCCTCAACGCCGCCGCCAGTGTAAGCGTTAGCGCCCGCTGCTTCGCATCTACACATGGTTCCCTTTAGCGGGAGATGGTGTAATTTTTTAGCTGTGTGAGATCAACAAAGATTCGAACTTGCCCGGGAGGCTTCAACACGGGCACTATGCCAGCACACCACTCGGTTGGCCGTTCCACTGTACGGATGACTCCGTTTCTTTCCATTTCCTCTAGCTCACATTTCACACCGTCCCTCAGCGGGATCGATATACGACGAGCGGTGTGAATGGCATAGCGCACCGCGTCTGCCTTGAGACTAATAGAGCATTCTCCTTTCATGTTACCCAAACCGCGGAACAGAGAAGGAAAGCGCGCTTGCACAGCTTGATGGACCGAAGCTTCGTCCACAAATTCCACAATTCCCAAAGCCTCTATTGCTGGCAAGCCTAAAATGGCATTAGTCGTCGAGTCAATTACAAAAACATCCTACCTAACCAAACATCGTTTCCACAGAATGTTAGCAGTGAATTTCCCTTTTAGATCTAACACTTCACTACCTGGCCCCTTCAACATTACGTTAGGATGCTATAGATCTAAGGGTACCCCAGGAAGGATACTGGAACAATGTTTATTTCTGCTCCCGTGTCAACTTTAGCCGATACCGTCACTCCGTTAACAGCGACTTCAACAAAGCGAGCCCTTGCAACCGCACCAGCTAAAGTCCCAACAAGGTGGATATTTACTTATTTATTTATTTATTTATTTATTTACCCTCAGGGCCTTTCGGCATTACAAAGGCGAATGGGTTACAGGGGTTACAAATGAAAAGCAGCGATAAAAAAACCGGCAGATCCCACGCACTGTGGGAATCGATGTAATGCGAAGCAGCCAGCAAGGGGCAAATCGTGCTGGACATAATATGCATGCCATGATTTACATGTTAGGACGTCTCATTTATGTTCGTCATGCAGTCACGTAGCGCAATACTAATTTTGGTCTATATCAAGCTAGCGAACTGGACGCAAGCGCACCATGAGCGTGGCCTGTAAAGGGCAATGTAGATGACATGCATGCCAAGATTTTCATGTTATCACCTGCCACTTATGTTCGTTATACAGTACGTCCCGCAATACCAATTTTGGTGTATATCAAGCTAGCGAAACGGCCGCGAGCGTGCCATGAGCGTGGCATGCAAGTCATGTTGCACATGACATGTCATGATTTCTATATTACCACTTCTCATTTATGCTCATTATACAGTCACGTCATGCAATACAAAATTTGGTGTATATCACGCTAGCGAAACAGCCGCGAGCGGGTCATTAGCGTGGCATGCAAGTCATGACATGTCATGATTTCCGTATGACCACATGGCATTTATGTTCGCCATACAGTCATGTCACGCAATACCAAATTTGGTGTACATCAAGCTGGCGAAACGGCCGTCAGCGCGCCATGAGCGTGGCATGCAAGTCATGTTGCACATGACATATCATGATTTCCATATTACCACTTGTCATTTAGGTTCGTCATACAGTCACGTCACGCAGTACCAAATTTGGTGTATATCAAGCTAGCGAAACGGCCTCGAGAGTGTCATGAGCGTGGCATGCCAGTCATGTTGCACATGACATGTCATGATTTCCATATTACCACTTGGCATTTATGTTCGTCATACAGTCACGCCACGCAATACCAAATTTGGTGTATATCAAGCTAGCGAAACGGCCGCGAGCGTGTCATGAGCGTAGCATGCAAGTCATGTCACACATGACAAGTCATGATTTCTGTATGACCACTTGGCATTTATGTTCGTCATACAGTCACGTCACGCAATACCAAATTTTGTGTATATCAAGCAAGCGAAACGGCCGTCAGCGCACCATGAGCGTGGCATGTAAATCATGTTGTACATGAGATGCATGTCATGATTTTCATATTACCACCTGTCATTTATGTTGGTCATGCACAAATGTCTCATCGTACCAATTTTTGGGCATATCAAATTAAGAAAACGGCCTTAGGAGCACTACGGCCATGGCGTGTAAATCATACTTTTCATGACTAGTTAGTCATGATTTTCATGATATGACCACTCATTCATGTTCTTCATACAGTCATGTTACGCCATACCAATTTTGGTATAAATCCCATTAACGATACGGCCAGGAGAGCAAAAATCGTAGGCGGCTAGATAGATAGTCAGATAGATACGCTCAAACTCGCCGAAGTTCGCTAAGAAATGCTTCGCATTTAATACCAAAGGTAACATAGTTCCCGATTAGTACGAAGTTTGCTCATCATACAATGTTAGCTGGGTATGACAAATATCGCGTACAAATAGAACATAACTAACGATAAAATGTGTGATTTTTCGCTGATACAATGTTAGCTGGGTATGTGAAATGGAACAAACCTGCCGGTTCAGTTACAATGGGATGATGAGATTGACAGATGCTGTGCGCTATAAAATCGGACAGGAGACATTAGTTCATACAAGTGCTTGTTACTGTACAATGTTGACTAATGCTTTACGAAAGTTCTCGCTGTTAATAATGCACACAATATGCACACAATAATAATGCACACAAACAGGACTCGCTGCGCGAGTCCTGTTTTCTTGGTCTTTGTCTTTGTGTTTTTCAGCGCAGTTTTAGTCCTCATTATGCACACAATATAGCCGGAAGGTCGTTCCATTCCTATGACGTACGAGGTATGAATGATTTTGAAAAGCATGTGGTGTTACACGCACAAATTCTAACTTTGTGCGGATGATCAATGCGGTGAGATAAATAATATTGTCGTGACATGAATTGCGGATGTAAAATAGGATGGTGATGTAATTTATGAAAAAAAATACAAACGAAATACTTTACGACGTCAAGCAAGTGATTCGAGATACAGACGTGATTTCATTAAGGACGCGCTTGCTGTTCGATTGTAGTCCCATAGAATAAATGGATAAGAGTTATTTTGGATTAGTTCAATGGATTGAATGAGGTTGTCATTATAAGGGTCCCATATTGTCACGTGGTGGTGACGTCGACGAAGGCAACAGTCGGCGTGTCAAAGAAGAAACTCTCTATTTGGCCGAACTTGTGGCCTGGAAACTGAAGGTCCGACTACAGCAATACACGCTGGCACTGAAAGCGGCGAACAGAGCGTCGGCCGTCGATCATCGTTCGAACGCGCCGGCTTTTATATATCACGCGTCGAACATTCTAGCCTTATCACTGGTCGTCGCGCACGCTCTGGAATAAGCTCGAGTGTTCACGTCTTGCGCGCAATCTTAACTAAATGATCTACGATAATCGAGAAGTTTCTCAAACAATGAGGCGCGGTTTGTGCTGAGCATTGCTCACAGTCTTTTGGGCGAAAACCGAATACAGCAAAAGTGAAACTAAGAAACGCGCATGGCAATGCCCCCCCCCCCCCCCTCTAAAAAAGCATCGTCCCGATGCTTAAAACAGAGCACGGGGAAAAAGTGCATGCAACAATTAATAACAACAATAGAGCAAGAAAGTACAATAATAAAGCAATAAGTTCAGTCCTCAGGTTCGCTAACGCGCGTAATACGGCTTGAGGCACACGGCATGGTCGACTTCAGGTCACGCGCGGCGCCGCTGAGAGTTCGCAATCCCGTCCGGGACAACCTCGTAGTCTAGAGCGCCTAGACGTCGAAGCCCTTTGTAGGGCCCGAAGTATCGCCGAAGAAGTTTTTCACAGAGTCCACGCCGTCGTATTGGTGTCCAGACCCAGACACGATCGCCGGGCTGGTATTCCACGTGGCGACGTCGAAGTTTGTAGCACAGGCTGTCGGCCTTTTGCTGGCACTGGATGCGAAGACGGGCGAGTTGTCGGACTTCTTCGGCGCGCTGTAGGTAGGCGGTGACGTCGAGGTTTTGCTCGTCGGCGACGTTGGGCAGCATGGCGTCGAGCGTCGTTGCCGGGTCCCTTCCGTAGACCAACTTGTATGGCGTCATCTGTGTCGTCTCCTGCACGGCCGTGTTGTATGCGAAGATCACGTACGGAAGGATGGCGTCCCACGTCTTGTGTTCGACGTCGACGTACATGGCCAGCATGTCGGCGAGTGTCTTATTTAGACGCTCGGTCAGACCATTGGTCTGCGGGTGGTACGCGGTGGTGCGGCGGTGGCTTGTCTGGCTGTATCCCAACATCGCCTGAGTTAGGCCAGCCGTAAACGCCGTACCTCAGTCAGTGAACAGAACCTCTGGGGCTCCGTGTCGAAGGACAATGTTCTCAACGAACTTGGCTACCTCGGTGGCACTGCCTTTGGGCAGGGCTCTTGTTTCGGTGTAGCGAGTCAGGTAGTCGGTAGCTACGACGAACCATTTATTTCCGCAAGTTGACGTTGGGAACGGCCCGAGAAGGTCCATCCGAGTCTGCTGGAACAGTCGCCGAGGTGGTTCGATCGGCTGAAGAAAGCCTGCTGGTCTTGTCGGCGGTGTTTTGCGTCGCTGACAGTCTCCGCATGTCTTTACGTAGTGAGCGACGTTGGCGGCAAGGCGTGGCCAGTAGTACTTTTCCTGTATTCTTGCGAGCGTGCGGGAAAGACCGAGGTGTCCAGCCGTTGCGTCGTCGTGTAGGGCCTGGAGGATTTCCGGTCGCAGTGCTAAAGGCACCACGAGAAGGTACTTGGCTCGAAGTGGTGAAAAGTTCCTCTTCACGAGGATGCCATCTCGCAGCAAAAACGATGCCAGTCCTCGCTTGAATGCCTTCGGAACAACGGCGGTCCTGCCCTCGAGGTATTCAATAAGGCCCCTAAGTTCCGGGTCGGCTCGCTGTCGTTCAGCGAAGTTGTCGGCGCTTATAGTACCCAAGAAGCAGTAATGTGGCGGCGGGTCGACGGGGGCACGAGACAAGCAGTCGGCATCAGAGTACCTTCGTCCGGACTTGTAAACGACGGTAACGTCGAATTCTTGAAGTCTCAGACTCCATCTAGCGAGACGACCTGAAGGGTCCTTCAAGTTAGCTAGACAACACAAGGCGTGGTGGTCGCTCACAACTTTGAAGGGCCTGCCGTAGAGGTAGGGGCGAAACTTTGACGTTGCCCAGATGATGGCTAGGCACTCTTTTTCTGTTGTGGAATAGTTGGCTTCTACCTTGGATAGCGACCGGCTAGCATAACTGATAACCCTTGCCACTCCATCAGCTCTCTGGACAAGAACGGCGCCGAGTCCTACGCTGCTTTCATCGGTGTGGATTTTCGTGTCGGCGTGTCCGTCGAAATGCGGAAGTATTGGAGGCGTCTGCAGGCGTCGTTTCAATTCTTGAAATGCTTCGACTTGCGCCGCTCCCCACTTGAATTCCACGTCGTTCTTCGTGAGCTGAGTTAGAGGCTCGGCGATGCGTGAAAATTCCTTCACGAAGCGCCTGCAATAGGCGCACAAGCCGAGAAATCGGCGTACGGCCTTCTTGTCGGTGGGCGGCGGGAAGGCAGCGATGGTAGCTGTCTTCCGTGGGTCGGGGCGAACTCCAGACATGACGTGACCCAACAACAGAAGTTCCTCGTACGCCAAGCGGCACTTTTCCGGCTTCAGGGTGAGTCCGGAGGTCCTGATTGCTTGAAGTACAGCTTCAAGGAGCCGGAGATGTTCGTCGAAGTCCGAAGAAAACACAACGACGTCGTCCAAGTACACAAGGCAAGTGTGCCACTTTAAGCCTGCCAGTACGGTATCCATAACACGCTGGAACGTCGCAGGTGTCGAGCAAAGACCGAAGGGCATGACCTTGAACTCGAAGAGGCCGTCTGGTGTTATAAAGGCAGTCTTCTCTCGGTCTCTCTCGTCGACCTCTATTTGCCAATAGACGGTCTCGCGGTCCATCGACGAAAAGTACTTCGCGCTGTGGAGTCGATCCAGGGCGTCGTCCATACGTGGGAGAAGATACACGCCCTTCGTGATTTTGTTCAGGCGGCGATAATCGACGTAGAAACGCAGGGTTCCGTCCTTCTTCACTAACACCACGGGTGACGCCCCAGGACTCTTGGAAGGCTGGATGATGTCGCGTAGCATGTCGTCGACTTGTCGCTTTACGGCCTCGCGTTCTCCTGTCCAAACTCGGTACGGGCTCTGGCGGAGTGGTCTCGCATTTTCCTCTGTTATGATGCGATGTTTTGCGACTGGGGTCTGTCTGATTCTTGATGACGATGAGACGCAATCCTTGAATCGCAGGAGCAGGGCTTCGAGCTGGTCTTTCTTATGCGTCGGAAGGCTCGGATTGACGTCGAAATGTGGTTGGGGACCTCGATTCGTCGAAGCAGGTTCGGTAGCGTCGACGAGGGCGAAAACATTGCTGGCGTCTACAAAATCATCCATGTAGGCGACCGTCGTACCAATATGGAGGTGCCTGTATTCGTGGCTGAAGTTTGTGAGCATCACTTTAGCTTTGCCATCATGGACCTCGGCGATGCCTCTTGCGACGCAAATCTGACGGTTCAGAAGTAGGTTCTGGTCGCCCTCCATGACGCCTTCTTAGTCTGTGGGTTCCTCAGTGCCCACGGAAATGATGGTGCTGGAGAAAGGTGGAACGGTGACCTGCTCTTCTATGACATTTAAAGCATGGGTCGCTGTCGTCGTGTGGGGCAGCAGTGCGTCTTCTGAGGTTAGTGTTATTGACCCTGACCTCAGGTCGATGACGGCGCCGTGTCAGCTTAGGAAAGGTAGTTTCTTAGCGCTGGTGTGGACGAGGACAAATAAGAAGAGACACTAGACAAATGGGCGCCCTGGCTCTGTCTCTTCTTATTTGTCCTCGTCCACACCAGCGCTAAGAAACTACCTTTCCATTATGCACCAACAAACCCACATCGCTACCCTCGTCGGCTTAGGAAGTCCATCCCGAGTATCGCATCCCTGGAGCACTGTTGCAGGATTACAAAGCTCGCAGGATAAGTCCGATTATTGATGGTGACTCTTGCTGTGCAGACCCCAGCGGGCGTTATTAAATTTCGGGGCCTTCCCACGCAGCCTTAACTTTCTTCAACTTCGCGGCGAACGGCCCACTGACGACGGAATAGTCGGCCCCGGTGTCGACGAGAGCTGTGACGCTGTGGCCGTCAATGAGAACGTCGAGGTCGCTAGTTCGTCGCCTGGCGTTGCGCTTGGGTCGAGGCGTCGGTTCGCGGCTACGACAATTTGTTCCACTGCTTCGGCGTTGCGTCGTCTGTTCTTCCGGTCGCGAAGTTTCCTCATCCAGTCTCCGTTCGGCTTGCGGCGCGTTCTTATGACTTCGTTGAGGCGTCGTCGTCGGCGGCGGACGATATTCGGCATTTTGTCGTTCAGCAACCGTACCTCCATCGGTTCCTGCCCTCAGTTTTCCGGGTAAGGGCTCGGAGATCGGCCCCGAACAGGGCCGGCATACTGACTGCGATGCGGTGAGATGTAGCGGCCTGGCGAAGGCCATCGGGAAGTTCGTCGGGGTGTTCACTGCGCTCCTGCAAGGTAGTCGGCGATGTCGCGTGGCCGTTCACCCCGCTGTGGACGCGGTGCGTCGATTGCGAAACCTCGAAGTCCCATCTGGCGGTACTGGCAGCGGCGGTAGGTGTGACCAGCTTCTCCGCAGTGGTAGCAGAGTGGGCGGTGGTCAGGGGCGCGCCAAATGTCGGTCTTCCTCGGCGTGTATCGCTGGCCGGCTGGTGGGCGGTATGGCGTCTGTGGTGGCGGCGAAGGTGGTGCCTGGCGACGGAACTGTGGCGGAGGGTTGTTTTGACGAGGGCGGGGAGGAGGAACAGGACGGCGGACAGCAGCTGCGTAGCTCATAGCCTGCAGCTGCGGCTGCGCTAACTCGGGAATGCCTATCGATTGTTGGATTTCTGCTCGGACGATGTCTGCGATCGAGTCTACTTGAGGCTGCGTTTCCAGAAATATCTTACGCAGCTGTCCATGCACGACTGCTCGGATGGTCTCGCGCAGGTCGTCGGTGCTATGGCTTGAACTTCGGCGTAGTTCATTGCCGGTGAGCGGCGGTTGTACTGCCTTGTCCTCATCTCAAGCGCCTTTTCTATAGTTGTAGCATCGGTGAGGAATTCGGCGACCGTCGTGGGCGGGTTGCGGACAAGTCCTGCTAACAGTTCTTGTTTAACGCCCCGCATGAGCAGGCGAAGTTTTTAGGGGCGAAATTCCTAAGGGTGTGGGTCTGTCCCTCCTCTGTCGTTGTCGTAGTAGGTATTTAGATAGCCACGTATAGTGGAATGTACCCACTCCACGTGATAAAGATGACGATAACGCAGTATAGTGGAATGTACCCACTACACATGATAACGACGAAGTATAAGCGCGTTCCAGTAGAGTGGAATGTACCCACTACACGTGATAACGATGACGATGACGCTGATGACCATGAAGTATAAGTGGGTATGAGCCATGATGATGAGGAGAAGAAGAAGAAGAAGCGCGTTCCAGACCACACATTCTTGTTCTTGTTCTTGTGAACCTTTCACTGTGGCTCACACCCACTGTGGGGATTGGCCAAGAATTGAGTGGTCTTATAAACTGTCACGGAACTTTACAATAAATGAGGGTATAGAATAAAAACCTTATAAATTTTATATGAAATTTTGATAGTCGCTCAAATTCTCTTTCTGCCATGGATGAAAACGATCGAGCTTCGCCCACTCATCATCATTCACTTCGTGGATATGGCGTGATTTTTTTGTATTCGGCCATCGCAGCGTCGGCAAGGCGGAATAGTCGAGTCATCTCTTCCGTGAAGATGGTGACGTTTTCGTTTGGTAGCTGAACCCGGGTCTCCAGCAAAGAAGCAGCCTTTTCCTTGCGAACGATGTTCGTGAACGCCTGCAGGAATGCGCTGCGGAAATGATCCCAGGTTTGAAGGGACGATTCTCGGTTTTCATACCAGGTTCTTGCCGAGTCTTCCAAGTAGAAGTAAACGTGTCGCATCTTGTTCTCGGTGCTCCAGTTGTTAAAGGCGGCGACACGCTCGTATGTCTCAAGCAAGGTTTCCGGGTCTTCGAGTGATGAACCGCGGAAAGTTGGTGGCTCCTTGGGTTGCCGGAGCACAATCGGTGCAGGTGGCACAGGGGTTGTCATTGTCGCCGTGGTCGAGGTCAGGGTCTTGATTTGGCGGGTCTTGTCGGGTAGTGGCCCGTACTCTGGCAGTAGACGTTGTTGCCGGCGGCTTGCTTGCTGCTCGGGGTTGTCGTCGGTGTGTTCTTTCCGACTTAGGCTGGATTCACGGCTTGACGGGGGCGTCCGGTACATGAATGAAGCAGCACCTCCACCAGATGTCACGTGGTCGTGACGTCGACGAAGGCAACAGTCGGGGTGTCAAAGAAGAAACTCTTTATTTGGCCGAACTTGTGGCCGGGAAACTGAAGGTCAGACTACAGCAATACACGCTGGCACTGAGAGCGGCGAACAGAGCGTCGACCGTCGATAATCTGATCATCGTTGGAACGTGCCGGCTTTTATACATCACGCGTCGAACATTCTAGCCTTATCACTGGTCTTCGGGCAAGCTCTCGAATCAGCTCGAGTGTTCGCGTCTTGCGCGCAATCTTAACAAAATGATCTACAATAATCGAGAAGCTTCTCGAACAATGAGGCGCGGTTTGTGCTGATCACTGCTCACAGTCTTTGTGGGCGAAAACCGAATACAGCAAAAGTGAAGCTAAGAAACGCGCATGGCAATATTTGAAGCGTACTCTAGTTTTGGCCTTATAAAGGTTTTATAAAGTAGTAACTTTAATGATGATGAAACGCGAGAAAAGTTAGGGCGCAAATAACCCAACAAACGGTTGGCTTGATTAGTTATGTATTCAATATGTTTGTTCCATGTTAAGTTAGATGTTATATGCACACCCAAGTATTTATATGAATTTGTAGTTTCTAATGAAATGTTATTGAGATGGTGTACAAATTAGTAACATGGGAGCGTCGGCTGCTCCAGGTGAGAATGCGAATGGCTTGATTTTGTACACGTTGGAGGGAAGAAAGATGGCAGTTATATGTTTGACCCCATGACGCAATGCAATAGTTAAGATGACTGTGAATGAATGCATAATATACAGTGGTCAAAGTAGTCAAATCAAAATAACATCTAGCTTTTAGTAATACCCTAATACCATAAGATGTTTTCCGTTGCAGTTCTTGAATATGTAAGTTGAATTTTAACCGGGAATCGAGTTTAATACCAAGGAAAGAACAATGATCTGATAGGTGGATGGGATACGAGTCGATAAAAAGCGGTGGAACTTGGGCGTTATTTATTGACCTGGAATTAAAAATTAAGAACTTGGTTTTGGAAGGATTTATCAAAAGCTTATTTTTTGTACACCATGCACTAACGTTAAGAAGCTCAACATTCAGGGTTGTTATTAGGTTACTTATTGAATTATTTGGAAGTAGGAGGGTCGTGTCGTCAGCATATAAAATGCATTCAGTTGATGAGGTTAGACATTGCGGAAGATCGTTAATGTAGAGTAGAAATAATAGTGGGCCCAGAATTAAGCCTTGTGGAACACCGACGTTGGCTATTTTTTTAGTGGAATGGATGCCAGAGATGGATACTAATTGCTCTCGATCAGATAAGTAACTGCGAAAAAGATGGAGAGAGTTGCCAGTAATGCCATTAGATGAAAGTTTGGAGAACAAAATGTCATGATTTAGTGTATCAAACGCTTTAGTAAAATCTAAAAAAACAGAACCAGTGAAGTTACCCCGGTCGATTTCTAGTTTGCATTTTTCTGTAAAGTAAATTAGGGCTAAGTTAGTCGAATATCCTTGTCTAAAACCAAACTGATTCGGATGAAATAGGTGAAATTTAGTTAGGTAGCTGGACAGTCGAACATGTATCAGCTTTTCAATTACCTTGCTAAAAAAGGGTAAACTGGATATAGGTCTGTAATTCGATATTAAGCATCTGTCACCTTTCTTAAATACTGGAATTACCTTACTTATTTTCAACTCACGAGGAAATGTACCAGACTCGAAAATTAGATTGATTATGTGGGTGAGCACATCTGCAATCACATCAGCAACCATTTTCACATGGTAAGCAGATATGTTGTCGATACCTGCGCTGGATGACTGTATGCTAATAATTGTATTTCTTACCTCCTCAGGGGTGGTAGGAAAAAGAAAAAAATGAGTGACCACAATGAGCAAGTTCGTTATGCACACTGGGTGGAACTGGTATAGGAGAGGAGTAGTAGTCACTAAATGTATTGGCAATATCTAGTGGATTTGACATTACCGAACCTTCATGGATGATGCTGGATATAGGTGGATTAATGGTTTGATTAAGAAAAGAATTGATCAGGCGCCATTGCTTTTTGCGTCTGATCCAGTACGGTTGATTTCATTTTGATAATAGTACTTTTTCGCATCTTTCAATACAGCATTCAATGAGTTCAATATTGCTTGTAACGATCAAGTAGGCGCAAATTAAATGGCTGTCTTTTTGTTTTTTATATAAGTTTTTATATAAGTTAGTAACCTCAATAATTATCGGAGACATCGGTAAATAGTTGCAGAGTAATATCGGTAGTTCGCGAGAAGTTCTTTACGAAGACATCTTTCAGGAGAGCTGCGCAATGGTTTTCTGAAACAGGGTTACCGGAAGAATCGTTAAGGATGATATAATTACTGGGAAGGAGATGAATGGCACGCCAGAATTTTTCGACGCTGGTTATTAGCATAGATGGTAATGTCGTAAACAAAAAAGTCACACTTTCGACACAAGGCGAAGCAATGAATGCGATAGCAACAAATTGGAATGTCAAGCGACGAATGGCAAGCAGGTCGAAACGTGCAGCGCGCTGCTCACGCACACATGACGCACGAAAACAACACGCACAGGACGAGAGAGAACTAACAACGTTCACAGCTCGACACTTAACGCGCTGCTCAAACAAAAACGACGCATGAAACGTATTCACAGGTACAGACGAGCGCGAACTAACAAGTGTCACAGTTGTTACTTCGCTGTTTTGAAAGCGTGTTCTTTTCGCAAACGGGGGGGACTGCCGCGAGCGAAGTGACCTTCGTGCGCTCGGTGACTACAACGCAATCGTTCCAGCGAACGCCCAATTCTCCTCCCCCTCCCCCCCGAGAGATAAGCGCACGCAATGGCGTCTACCCCTCACGGAGCAAAGTGCGCGAGACAGCGTGAAGGAGATGAGTGCATGCGCGCGGGCGTCGCGACGAGCGGGGCGGGCACCGAGCTAAGTTCCGCCGAGCGCGGCCTTTGCGCCATCTCGCTGGTAATGCTGAAAACACGCTGAAAACTCGCTGTATATAAATAGCTCGCCGTTTGAACGTTGAAGGACGTGCGCTTTCGTGGCACAGCGGTTAGCGCCGCGCGCTGCAGAGCGAGAGGTCCCTCGTTCGATGCCGCCCGTCGGAAGCATTTTTCTGAATTGTTTTTCTTTGTGGCTTTTATAAATATATAGATACATATACATATACGGGGCACGACGGCGGCGGCCGAGAATGTCCATATGATTGCCATAAAACCAGCCAAGACTGTCCATATAATTTCTATCGCAATAAAATGTTTCTTTGGCGTGTTTGAGAGCGGCTACATAGGCATTGGATGCGAGTGTGTATAGTTTCCAACGAGAGTCAGTGGGCGTTTGCTTCGCCGACCGGTACAAACTTTTTTTTTTGGACAACCGTTTTAAAATATTATTGTATCAGGGCGCACGTGGATTACATGTTATGGCACGGCTTGGAATGTATTTGTTAGTTAGGCGCTGTACCTCAGCCGCGAACATATCCCAGTTTGACTGCACAGTACGGTTATCGAAGTCCTTAAGAAATTCATTCACAAAGTCGCACAATTCATTATTTATTTCTTCAAAGTAGGCTTTTTTGTAGTCTCTGATAACTTTTTGCTTTCCGGAAGTTTTTGAAAACGAACATTAAGGGGAAAAGTAATATCAAATGATCACTATTACCTGGTAAATAATGAATTTCCAATGTATATGCAGGACAATGCGTTCAGATCAAATCAAGAGTGTTAGATTTATCTGTTTTAGTTCTTGTGGCGTGTGTTACCATTTGGCACAGGGAAAAAGTAGAGCAAAAACCCAAAAATTCTTGTGAATCAGACATAGGTTGGCCATCTTTCCATGATATGTTAGGAAAATTGAAGTCGCCTAGCAGAAAAAGGTGCGTAGAATGGAACTTTGAAGTAATGGTACAAACTACATCATGTAAATCGGAAATAAATGAGGGTGGAGATGAAGGTGGGCGATAGCAAACACCTAAGAATATTTTTTCGGTGTTGAACGTTACTGTGGCCCAAATTGTTTCCAAGTTGGAACTGATGTGAATGCCTGATGGTGGGATAATTTTTTGAAATAGCAAGAAGTACACCGCCTCCACGACGCTCTTCCCGATCGCAGCGATATACCAAATACCGTTTGCTACTGTCAAAAAGTTCCGGGTCAAGCACGTCGCCGGAGAGCCACGTTTCCGTAAGAGCTACTATATCGGCTGAGCAACTATCTGTTGTGAATGCTAACGAGCCACGATTCTTAAGAATACTTCTGGTGTTAGTATAAAGAACGTTGGCTTGGCTGTTTTAATTACGGCCACTACCCCTCGCGCATCCCTATGTAGGAGCGTGTTGCGGAGCAGCCGGCTTGCTCTTAGAGCGTCTGCTACGGTCATGAACTTCCTGAACACAGTCAGAGTTAGCTTGGTGAATGTAACACTTGTTATTCATTAGCAATTTGTTGCACTTAATTTTCAACTGCGGTTTCTCTGGCTGGGAATTATCGAACTCGAGAAGTTTTTTACGTGCCAAGCGGGTTGCGGGAGAAAAGTCCTCGCTAACACTGATGTTCCTGGGCTTTAGCTGTGCGCGTGCTGCTAGTATTTTAAATGCGAATGCATTTCATAGTCGGGCTATGTCAGGCATCCCGCGTTGTCCGGCGGCGGCGTCCGCGGGGAGGAGGATAGGTTGAGGTGTCCGCGCGCCGGCAGGTGTTATCTCTCCGCTCTCACTCCCCCCTCCCATAGCAACAGCTGCGGGGGGCGCGCGCTTATCCTCGCCCCTAGCAAAGTGGAGAGGAGGAGCGCGCTCTGCGCGTGAGGGCGCTCGCATCGCGGGAGCTCAGCGGAGCTCCCGCGATTAAAAAAAAAGAAAAAAAACAGGCGCTGCGCCGTGCTCCCGACCGGGCTGCAGAAATTAGGCGCCTTTTCCTTCTTCGAACCACAACCACCATATATAAATGAAGTGAAGCGCGCGCGAAATGCATTCGCATTTCCTCACGATTCCCTTCGGGGAGGTTGGGGCATTTTTTTACTTTTATGCTGTAATTACCAAACTTGGCAATTACAGGGCGGTTCTTATCAGCCATGTAAGTGCCGAGCCGGTGGGCTCGCTGAATGCAGTCGCTACTCACCGAGCCAAGTGCGGCATTGAGTGCAGTGATTAGCTTTGTTTCTGTCTGCTGCCCTGTTTCCTTCGAGTCGGGCAGCCCAAAAAATATCACGTTACCGCGGCGGGACCTGTCTTCTCAGTCATCGAGACGTCGCAATAAAGAGTTATTGTCAGCAGTAAGTTGTTCTACAGTATCCTGTACGCGTGTTAGGTCGGTATTAAAACGCTCCCGGGTTTTTGGTTTTTCCTCAAGGTCATCCAGCCTCTTTCGGATATTTGTAAGCTCGGTCTGTATATTTTTTGTCCTGTTTTGATGGCTTTCACATCAGATACAAGTTCAGTTTAGTATTTCGAGGATTGAAGAGAACGGGTGTGAACATCTTTAAGAAGCGTAAACATCACCTTTATTTTGTCTGCAGGATTATCGGGTACATTTTTCAGCCCTTGCAGAGCAAGAGCACCCGTATTTTCCCGTGGTCACGGGAAAATAATCAGGCAAAGTTCGTCAGATTTTTTAGAATATGGCAGGAAGTGTGTACGCACCTGTATTGCAAAAACGTGTCGGTTAAGCCGACGCTGTCAATGCTGTTTCCGTGCCCACTGAAGAAGTGTCGCAGCGCCGGCAGTTTAAGCAGGGGAGTGAAACTTACTATACCATCCATGGAACGCCATATTCGCTCGCAGCGCCGGGCTAACGCCTGATGTTTGGGGGGCGGTACTAAAACATGGCGGCGCATTGCAGACACACACTGGGGGGACGCCATCTTGATGAGGACTGAGGATCCGAGTGGACGGGAGGGGGGGGGGGTGATTTAGCGCCAAATTTAATTGGGATGCACGAGCAAGCCAAATTGAGCGAGTGGAAGGTATACAGATGGCGAGCGCACGACCTACTTGCTGTTGCGCAACCCGCCACATGATCAATACGGCAATCATTGCGTTCTGATTGATGAAGGTTTGCCCATCCACCTATTTTTGCACCACTTATTCTAAGTAAGACTTTGTTTTTGTTTACGCGTACACATAACTTATACAATAATAAAGAGCAGAGTTTGTTTGAATGTTTTGTTGCCTAAACGTACCATTCATACAGTGAAAACACAACTTGAATATTTAACGTTTTTAGTCGCATACAAAAGTGCACCGTACATGTCCGCATGCTAATAACTAGGTATCAAGCCAGTGCATATACAGCCTATACGAAGACAAAAGATAAACAGTAATAACTATACACAACACAGCACGTACCCCGATATAAAATATATAAAAGCTGTGGACATAAATAGGCTGATAATAATAATATTCATAATATAGTAATAACAGTAATAATAACGCATGCTACGACAACTAATTCAACGCAGGCAATCAAAAGGTAATAAAAATAGTGCGGATAAGCTTACACTGTTCTATTAGTTATTGTATATGTTGCTAAAGGTACATTTGTGGCAAGTCGTGCATTGACTTGAGCGAAAATGCAACATCAAAATGCAACGTACGATCGAAACGCAATAAATTAAAAACGCAAGTATTAACAATCGTGTGTAGCAAATGTTGTCATTGAATTAATTTCCAGATGTTCTGCCTGCATGTCATGTATAGTTCAAGCCGCAAAGCAGACAATCAGAATGTAATAAATAAATCATGCACCTGTATGCTCCATTGAATTACACAGCTACTGCGGAAACCGCATCCTGCAAGCCGTGCAAGCGTATAAAAACAAAACGGGCAGCATGCAGATCGTACCTTTCGTCCGCCAGGATCCGAAAGAATTTTATGCCGGTGTAGCGTGAAGAATTTCGACACCACTCAGCACAGCACGATGTGTAATGCTGGCGCGAATCCATTCATGCGCCTGTTTCGCTGAAGCTTGCAAGGCCTTCGCTGAATCAAATTTTACGGTGGTAAAAGCGGTTTATGGGACACCGTAGGCCGAAGCATACATGGGTGCGCGACAAGAAACGCGCCTTTTTCGCCATAAGAGGTGTCTTGATTCTTCAAGGTGTCCAAAGGTGTCTTGATTCTTCTCCCCATAAGCAATTCACATGGCGCACGGCCTGTTACTTCATGAGGCATTGAGCGGTAGTGGAAGAGCACCCTGGCCACTTGTGTCCTGAATTCACCTGGTGTGCTTTTCTTCAGTTTATCCTTGATAGTCTGCACCACCCGCTCTGCGGCCCCATTGAAAGCAGGGTGATAAGGAGGCACCAACATACGACGGATGCCATTTCTGTTCAGGAAGTCAGCGTACTGGCTGCTGGTGAATGCTGGCCCATTGTCGGAAACAATGATGTTGGGCAGACCATGTTGAGAAAAGACACTCCTGAACACAGCGATTGTGGCCTCTGCAGATGGCGACAGAACAGGGTGGACTTCTACCCACTTGGAAAAATCATCCACCATCACGAGGAAGTAGTGTCCCATGAAGGGACCTCCAAAATCAACATGGATCCTGGACCAGGGCTTGTCAGGAAATGGCCATGACATAACTGGTATCTTCCGGGCCGACTTCTGGTGTGCTCGGCAAACAGGGCAGCTCCGTACCTGGTTCGTCAGGCCATTGTCGATTCCAGGCCACCACACATTGGACCTAGCAATCATCTTTGATTTCTCAATTCAAGGGTGACCACCGTGCAACAGCTTAAGGACTAGGCATTGCAGGGTACTTGAGAACGATGACACGAGCTCGCCACAAGAGGCACCCTTCATGTAGACTAAGTTCATTGGTCCTCCCAGTCTCCACCTTCCGGAAGAGGACTCCTTGTCAAAACAGCCTCAGCCACTTGTGACAGCATGGGATCTCTTACCGTAGCACGTCTAATGACTGCAGGTGACAGGATATCAGGGTAAGCTTGTTCTAACATGAATACACCAGCAGGCGTTGAGTCATGGACCTCAGTTGCGGGAAGAGGTAGTCGACTGAGTCCATCAGCATGGCCTAGCATACTGCCTGGCTTGTAGACTAGCTTGAATTGATAGCTTGAAAGTGTGAGTGCCCACCTGAGGACTCTTGGTCATGCCTGGCTTGGCACCCCACGACTTGAACCAAAAAGTCCTAACAATGGCTCATGGTCTGTTATAGCAGTGAACGGCCGTCCCCGCAGGTACTCATGAAATTTGCGGACACCAAAAACCAAAGCAAGACCTTCCTTGTCAGTCTGACTGTAGTTCCGCTCAGCAGCAAGCATAGCACGTGATGCAAAAGCTACAGGTCTTTCGGTTCCATCTGCGTGGGTCTGTGCCAAGACTGCGCCCAAGCCATACGGTGATGCATCGCAACTGAGCACGAGGAGTTTGTCAGAACAGTAGTGGGCCAGAACAGGTGGATTTGACAAAAGCCTTCTACTTGTGATGAATGCTTCCTGTTGCTCTTTCCCCCAGCTCCACCATTCACCTTCAAGAAGCAGCTGATGCAACGGACGCAGTCTTGCTGAGATGTTTGGCAAAAAACCGTCTGTAAAAATTAAGCAGGCCAAGGTAGCTTTGAAGCTCCTTCACATTCTGAGGCTCAGGCGCATTGATGATGGCCTCTACCTTCTGGGCGTCAGACCTTGATTGCATATAATGTGGCCCAGGTATTCGGGAGCGAAGAAAACGCACTCCTCCAGCGTCAACCTAAGACCCACTTCCTTGAGTTTCTGCAACACAATCGTCAGATTCGCCAAGTGGTCTTTGTCGTTGATGCCTGTAATAACAATGTCATCGAAGTACACAGCTGTTTTCGGCACACCCCGAAGCAGATTTTCCATCTCTCGCTGAAAGATAGCAGGTGCGGCTGAAACGCCAAAAGGTAAGCAGGTATACTGGAAGAGACCCATGTGTGTGTTGATGGTCACGTATTCACGGCTTTCTGCATCCAGAAGTATCTGCTGGTAGGCGTCTCGCAGGTCAAGCTTTGTGAACTTCTGACCTCCCGACATGGCTGCCCACAGCTCTTCAGCACGCGAAACTGGGTAGGTTTCCATGAGCGACACAGCATTGGTTGTTTGCTTGAAATCTCCGCAAATTCTTATTGTGCCGTTTTTTTTCTGGACAGGCACAATCGGCGCTGCCCATTTGGCTGTCTTCACGGGAATGAGAACAGTATCACACTGCAACCTCAGGATTTCCTGCGTTACGCGATCAACCAACGCAAACGGCAGTGGGCGTGGTTTGCAGAATTTCGGCACTGCATCTGGAGGCACAAGAATTTTGGCAGCAAATCTCTTGAACGTGCCAATGCCTTCTGCAAATACCTCAGGGAAACGAGCAATGAACTCACGGACATCGCTAACTTGGTTAATTTCTTTGAATCCTTCGACGCCAATGCCCAAAGCTTGGAACCAGTTGCGCCCAAGCAACGTTGGAGCAGTGCCACTCGTAAGGTACAACGGAAGGACCCGTTCGTGCCCCTTGTACCCGACGCGAACGTTTGCCTTGCCCTTGACTTGCTCGAGCTCTCCACTAAACCAGCACAAAAATACGTTTGAAGGCTCTAGACTCACTTCTGGAAAGGTACGTTGAAATTTGTCCGTCGGCATCACGGAAACGCTTGCTCCAGTGTCCAACTGCATCGGAAACGGCTTCCCGAACATTTCCACGGTGCAAAGGAAGGGCGGCACAGTCGGCTCCCCGCTTAGGTGCCACATGTCGAAGGCGTCGGCACCGTGAGGAACATGAAGCACGTGGGCGTCGTCGACACCGTTTACCTGCGCGGCACGTGTTCATCGGGGCAATCGCAGTTGCTCGGATACCGTTCTCGCAGCAGACGTGTTTCCCTGCGTGAATGTCTCGGCCTTCCGCGAGTTGCAGACGGCTGCCAAGTGCCCCACTTTCTTGCAATAGTGACAGCGCGAGTTGCTGTGTCTGCATTGCGACGCTAAATGACCTCTGTCGCCGCAGCGGTAACAGGCTGTGTTCTTGGCCGCGGACGATATCCGGTGAGTAGGCAAACTCGGTAAACTGCTCGCACTTGCCTGACACAGTTCGCCGGCATCATTTTTAGCAGCTTCCATCGCCAAGGCAGTTTTCACGGCGTCCTCGAATGTGAGGTTGGGAATCTCGAGTAGCCGCGTCTGAACCGCTGCATTGTTTATACCACATACTATGCGGTCTCTCAGCATATTGTTGAGCTCGGGTCCGTAATTGCAGTGCTCAGACAAGCACTTGAGCGCCGCAATAATGTTGCTGACTGTTTCTCCTTCGGAACGCCCCCTCGAATTGAAGCGAAACCGTTGCACTACGACGGATGGTGTGGGGGCGTAGTGTCTGCCAAGTACGGCCAGTATCTCGTCGAGCATTTTATCTTTGGGCGTTTGCGGCTTCAAAAGGTTGCGAGTAGTGCATAGGTACGAGGCCCGCAGCAGCTGAAAAATATTGACCTTCGCTTTTCTGGCACGACGTCATCGGCTTCGAAGAACTCTTGGACGCGCTCCACGTATGCAGGCCAGTCGTCGCCTTCCCCCTCGAGCGCTTCGATCCCATTGACAAAAATGATATTCTATGGATGTCCTTAGCACAACCCCGACAGGATTTCGGATATCCACTGCATTTCCGAAACACCGGCGGACATCCCTTGCAAGTCAGTTTGGCCGCTCTTTCCTGATCCGACGGTTATCCCTAGCAAGTCCCGTGGGACACACTGCGTACGTTACTTGGACATTAAGGGATCTCTTTTGTGCAGGGCGTTTTCTATAAGTGTTCATAAGTCTTTTTTACACTCTAAAAGTGGTATTAAGCACCGAAATTGCTAGAATTGCACTTTTTGGGCTAAAGTACAGGCCCGAATTTTTGTACCGAGGTGCATTTCTGACATGATCGAAGCACTCAATTCAATTAGCACCTGAAAACAAAGAAAAACTACGCATGCTTCAAACTGCTGAAATTTTAGCAATTAAATGAAATTCGAGATCTATTTAGTGTGTTTGAATAAAGGAAGAGGTTGAGGGGGGGCTTCACCACGGGGACAGCGGCTCAGCCTTTTTTCTACATATTGTTTTCTCAATAAAACATTGAATTCCTATCTCTGTGATATAGAGACAGCACAGAAAGCTAGATCTATTTGTGGAGCGTGGTAGCTTGTAATGTTTTGTCATAACCTTCAAAAGTTGGAAAATCGATTATCTTAATGAGTGGAACTTTTTATCTGTTTTTGCAAGTTGATTAATGAAACAAAAAAGAAAAGAAGTTCAAGATCAAAATATTGAACTTCGCGTCGAATCCGCACTGCCTGTCAGTCAGCATGGCGTTACGAATTCCAACGTTCTTTTTTTATCTACGGCCGGTTTCTGCAGATCAAAATGTTACAAATCCTCAACGAGGGTGAAAAATTTCGAGACTAAGATCTCTTTGTTCCACACCTTGAGCTCGGCCAAACAGCTCGGAAGTATGTTACACAGTAATAAATTTTTCCCACTGAGAAAAGGTTTCTTTGTTTTATGCATTTTTGGTTCGCGCCCGCGAATGACGGACCGATCGAAGGTGCTTAAGAAATCGCGATTTTGGTTTTTGACTGTGCGAAGCGCGACCTGCTTCCTGCAACAGGTGTCATGGCGACTTCCTGTTTACCTTTTTGGCTAGTAAGCGTGCTTTCAACTTCGAAGCTTCAGCGCTGTTCTGCGTGACATTGTGAAATCTATATCGATATATACGTGGAGATCATATTTAGCACCATCCGGAGCATCAAGCGTCAATATTTGATATGCGACACTTCGCCTACTGGTCGTCAGAAGGTAAGCAAAACGCACTGCGTCCTGCACAAACTTGCGCAGTCCACGTGTTTTTACGGCTACTGCTGTCCTTGCGTTTGGGAATGACGCTTGGCAGCTTTGACATCGAGTTAACTATAGGGACCAAGAACTTCGTCTTCAACGAGGAAGAACGTGAGCTGCGCAAACACGGACTTAAGAGAACCAGACGACACATCTTTTATGTTCTCCCTCGACGCATGTACTGTACTCACATCTCGATTCCTACAAACTAGCGCAACTTTCTGGCTGCATTTTTAAAACTATATCGTTTTCGTTTGCGCAGGGTCATACGTTGTCTTTGCCTGGTATTTTCTTCCTCCGCACAGAAAGAAAATTGCTTAATATGCCGCCATTGGAGCGGCCCGTGGTGGCATAAACTGCAGCAAAAGGGAGAGTTGGGCTAGTTGGTTTGGGTTCATTTTGAAACAGCGCAATGACGCAACATAGAAGACAGCGCTCATGTTGTCCAGTCTTCTTCCGTGTGGGTCGTCCTTGCGCTGTTTCAAAATGAAGATTACATGTTTTCTGCACCGCATGAAGGCTTTCGCCTCGGCGGCCTCCCCACCGGCTGCTGTCGTTACATTACTGGCTTCAGCCGTCGCTGTATTCTCGGTGCACCCATAAGCAAAACAGCTTTCGTGTTCGCCACACTTAGCACAGGTGTGCCATTGCGACCATGCGGACAGCAGATGTAGCCGAATATCTCGAGCAGACGTGAACGTAGTGGTTTAATAACAGACGCACATTACATTTCTTTTATTTCTACTGGTACATGAATTAGCGCGTACGCGTGCACAACTAAAAAGGTGGAAAACACGGTGGCATTCCTCATTTGTTCACAATGACACGACATCAGATTCTGTTCTAAAAAATTGTGGGCAATCATTTTAGTGCAGTATTCGACCTTTTTCAGTATCGTTGCGTGAAAATTTTGTTGTCCTTAGAGCGATTTTTATGTTGCCATAGTGCGCAAAACCGAGGTTGATGAAAAATATCCCTCAAAAAGTACAATAGTACACGTAGCAGTTTGAACTTTCTTGTTGGTTGCTACAAAATGACAGGTGCTTTCTTATTCCGTCTCATTCACGTCCGCTTTTCTGTCCGATGGTGATTCTGCAATTCTGCACCAATTCTGACAATTTTTTTTAATTCTACAATGTAAATCAATACAGTAACATCACATGCCAGGATAGTTGCTAGTAAGTGTGTCAAAAAAGTATGGAGGTCGATGACCAAGCAGATCCAAAAAAATGAGCGCAAACATAGAAATATGTGTAAGTGGGGTTGTGACATCACGTAGTACACTTGAATGCGAATAGACCGCAACATCAAAGTCCAAGTGCCAAATTGCCAGAACCTTTTCTTCAATTCGTTCCAGCCAAAGAGAACACCTGAATAGAAGCACCTTCTCACTTCCGTCGCCAACAACCCAGACCATTACTCTTTTCAAGCAGCCTAGCATAACATTATATAATACTCGTGTATTAACCACTCTTTTCTGTAATGCTGTTTGGCATTGAGAATAACTTAAATAAATAAATGACTCATGTTCAGGCACATGCACTTGGGTGATGAAGTCAAATTAAAATTGCATGCTTCCACTTGTTTGGAAGGGTATACAAAGGAAATTTATTTCATAAAGGTTAATCAGTCATTGGTGTAGCCAAGGGGTGACACACTGGCCCCTCCCCTTTCCCCCCCCCCCTCTCAGAATTTCTTTTTTTTTCCATGGCATAAAGACCCCGAAATGACACTCGATCACATCTGCCCGCCGGGCCCCCCACTTCAGATGAAGCGGTTGCCCACCCCTGAAAAAAAATTTCTGCCTACAACCCTGATCAGAGTGACTTGCTTAAAGAGAGAAAATTTTTTATGTCGAGCATCTGCTGTGGTTTTAGATGTCAGCTTGTCGTTCTGCTGCACTGCGCCACGCACTTTCTTGGGGCAAAGGAAAGAAGCAGCGGCCACGCATATGGCAAGATTATGCACTGCTTTTTGTATTTCGACGCTTTGACAAGCATTCATCGGCTTTCTGCATTGCCACTGATCCACCAAGTTTCAGATAGTTCGTTCAGATATATACTGTTATAGTATAATAAAAGCCTGTCACAAACGCTGGCGGTGCACTTTTTATTCTCTTTTGTTGTTATTTGCAGCTCCCTTAAACGTGACTCGCACACGTTGTGCACAAGTTTTGATCTTCAGCAAAGGTAAAACTTTGCTCTGGAAATCGCGGCGCCAATCAAAGCGCAGATTCCGCAGGTCGTCTTTTGGCAGCATCCCTTGGAAGCCGTATGTAACATAAGCACTGTGAATTCCGAGTCGACATCCTCCTTGTCATACTTTACACGGAGAGCCTGCAAAAAAAGTGGAACCAGTAAATACTTAAAGGGCGGTGCCACCTTACAATTATTAAGCTGAGGGCTTTCACTCTCCAAGACAGCACATTTAAAATGCAACACGACAGAAATAAAGCAAGTGGGGACTGATTCGTTTCTAGAAGTGATCACAAACAGCATTGCATAAAAACCAGTAAAGGAGCAATTCACCAGGTGCAAAACAACAAAATTTATTCTGCTCTTATGTCTGCAAGCGCGACAAAGCTTGAGAAAAAATTCCGAGCGCTTCTGAAGGCGCAGCATCATGCTCTCTGAGTGACATATCTGTAGCTACTGTGTGACACATCTATAACAGCCAAAATTCAATATTACTTCCGAATACTGGTGTGATAGTAGTGTATATACTTTATTTAAAGTGAAATATTGGGCGTGAGACTCACCACTGGAAAAACTGGTGCCACCGTCGTCGTGAAAAAGCTAATACCCCTATTACACGAGCACGCGAAACTCTTATGCCTAAACGGTCTTTTACAAAGACTTTTTAATGAAGAGGCGTTGCTTCGCAGACACACGGGACCGAGAATCTCTTATGAGTGTTTTTGTCCAAACTCGCTACCGAAAGCATGGTGCTAGCTTTGAAAACAGAACCAGGCAAAACAAAATTACACATCTCAATTTACAAAGTCTGTGTCCCTCTCCAACCATTGTAGCTGTTGCTTTTTGAATGCATCCAGAGCGCTTCAGTCACCGGCGTTGGCCAGAGCTGTTACGATGCCCCGATGAGTTCGACCTGCTTATGAGAGGTCACAAGGGAATAATCTTTAAAGGGTTCCTTACACCTTCTATGAAATATGAAATTTATTTTTATATTAAAAAAAACTTTTGCTAATTTTTCCGAAAAGTTCATTATTGCTGGTGCCCACTGGTTTCAAGGCTACTCTTTTATGGTCGTGAAAGAAATTAACGAACTCCATTTCCGGAAAAGACCGCTTCTGCAAAAGAGATTACTTTTTGCCTTGTGTCTGTGGGCGGAAGAAGTCTTCTTGCTAAAAAGACTTTCAAGTGCCTGTGTGACAGGGATATGAGTGAAGGTTGGATTGTGAAACTTAAAGGGACTGACAACTGCCCAGAACATGAACTGAAATGACTCTACTGATGGAAAGATTGTGCATCGCACTGACTCAAACCAACCCTATTTTTTTTGTGAGAGGTGGATTTATATTTTTATTTCCTCATCGAAAGACTAAAAAAATGACCTTTGGCGCCTTTGGTGTCAAATACATGAAAGAATCGATCTACCCTGTCACGTGACCGTTGATTGCTGTAGACGTTTGAGGATCTTTTTGTTGGTACTGAAATATTGTTGGTCTCTTTATATTCAAAGATATTACTCCAAAAAATGTATACATAGGCCTGCGTTAGTAGTATGCATTAAAGCGGCATTGCCTTCACTTGACGTAATGATACCATGCTCGTCAGCGCGTCTTGAGCAACATTTCAGCGTGCTCATGCAACCGTGCACGCAGTTTGCAGGTCGCTAAGATTTTTGAGCGACATAATTTTGCTACTTACACTTCGTCTCAGAAATGACGCGCACTGCTACTCGGTGCGGCCGTGCATATGCGTAGTGACGTTTTCGGTGACTTGGCTTGGCTCATGCATCGAGAGAGTAATGGCGCCGGGAGAAGCCACCCATGAGACAGGTACAGGCAACCTTGGGCGCAGGCGCACACAACGCGGTATAAATACAGGAAAGGTGTATAATGCCACATCATCTCATTGTAGCAGCTTTTTATTTTCAAAAATAGTTGAAAAGCTCAAAATAAAGGTGGTTAAGCACAGCTACAGGAACTTCTGCGAAAGCAGAACGACGACAGCTTTCACACATCGCGAGAAGGGCTAGCGGCATCGCTATCAATTCTCAGCGTTGCTGGAGGAAAGGTACATGTGTGTTTTGAGCCTTTGAGATCGAAAAATACTGCTTGTAAAATAACTACGTGCTTTGGGATTAACTACTGAAGCTACAAACACTACGAAGGGTGAGCTTTCTGTCGCGCCGTAAAAAAATGGGTCGAGAAAAATCAGTTGTCGGTCCCTTTAAGAAAATGCACATAATGCCTTTAAGATGTGTTGCAGTTACCTCTATTCTCCCCACAAGGACGAATAATGGCGTAGTCAGTGCTTCCCAACTTGACAGAAATAATGATTCATGCCGTAGTGGGTACCCAGCAAGTTTACTTGTAATAGTAGCCCCACGAGAGTTTACAACGGCCTAGAGAAATGCCGCTCTTCCAGCTTTCGCTGTGACTGTACTGCACCTTCCATACAGGCCTTTTTGTAAAGTTTGCGCAAGAAACAATCATGATTAAATGCAATAGATTTTGCCATTTCAGCCTCTACAACATTTTTCACACGACTACTTTCTTCAATAACTTCTCTGTTCTTCACTGCAATACCTAGCTCATGCAGGTCACCGTCCACTGTCGTCATTAGGAAAACTAGTCCACCAAACAAAGTTGTGATATTTATATTGCCTTCGCATTATACAACATGCCACATGTTTCCCCTTGTAGACTGTTTCTACTCGCAGCAGCCGCAGAGTCTGCGGTATGCTTTGGTCAATGCACGTTTTCATGCTATAGACACTGGCATGTTCATTGAATTGAAAAGGGAGGAGTAGGAATGATGTTAAAAAAGGAAGGCACAGCATACGTTATGTTTACGTTTGTCGAAGCCCCAAACAGTGAATGTACTGGACTAAAGAAAGACTTAGCGGGATATTGTTCACTCAGGAGACAGATAAACGTAGAATGCGATGCCACTTGAATAATAATGATAATGAAACGTCAAAGAACTAATCAGAAAAACAAATCTTGCTGAAGGCATGTACAATTAAGGCGAAAATTTCCTTAAATTAAAAAAAATATTTTCAGAAAGCTTTAATAACATCTACGCAAAAACAGCTACTTCTGTATACAGTTACAGATGCTTAGTTACGCTGCAGCCGCTCCACATCTTAATTGATGCAAAGCACTGTAAAAGCATATTTCTCGGGGATTGCCTGCATTTCATGCAAGAAGCTGGTTTGTGGATAGTACTCTTATTGCGGCAACCATGCGACTGTACAATGTCTATAAACAGATAGTGCCTGTACACAACTCCGTGCTTTCTTTTGTTCAAGATTAATATTGTGACTGTAAAAACTTCTTTTGTTTGAAAGAATCCACAGAAATGTCCACCAGGGCCTCCGCGTCATGTTTTTATAGAGCACCAACAGCCAAACTTACGAGGAGCACGCGCTGGCATTATCCTACGTAGCACGCAAGCGAGACACATCCGTTAGGGGGTGACTCTAACTTCTCAACCTCAGTACTGTACAAGACTATCCTACACTTTATGCTCTCGGTTCCTCCTAAGATCACTCCTCACCCTCGCTTCCCTTTCCCACCACTTACTATACGATACTATGCGAAGCTATGCTATGCTAGGAGCTGCTTGGCGCACATCTGCTTTTTGTGGCACATACCCTTAGAGTTTTTGCGAACACCTCACGACAGAACTTCCGGCTGAAAGAACTCCGCTGTTAAAAAAATCGCGAGGCTTGCATGGAACACAGCACTGTCACAGCGAAAGCTGTAGGAGTGGCCTTTCTAGAGCCCATTGTAGACTCTCTCGGGGCAACTAATACAAATACACATGCAAGGTACCCACTACGCCATAATCAATCAAATTTTATGAAGCAGGCAAGCACCTACTACATATGCCATTTTTCGTCATTTTGCAGAGAGCCATGGTAGGGGGGACAAGCTAGAGGGTGCTGCCCTCACTTTTTTCCCTGCGAATTCTTTCTTTTTTGATAGTGGTAACTCACAAAGTATTATGGTTTGTTTCGACAATGATAATTGCCTGGAGAGTATTTTTCACAGAAGGATGGCTGTCAGGCCGTGCCTGGCCACCACCTCCTTGGCTCATTGTATGGCCCAGAGCTGTATCTCGAGGCTGGGATTGCGGAGTACATTTTCCCGCGCCTCGGCACACAAATACAGCAGAGGAATGAGCAATCATGATTGAGTAAAACAGAGTGACTGTTGATATGCAGGCTGCTAGAAACCTGCTTACACTGGTGGAGCTAATGTTTGGCCCTCATTTCAGTGGTTGGTGCATGAAGACTAGGATTGCGTTTTTTCATCTCTACCACAGCTGAACATACGTGAACATACGTGTTCATGTACATGGCCCTGTTTACATGAAAATGTGTTCACCTTTGCAGCTCGCAGATGTTGAACAGCTGATGGTGCAAGGAGAATGCCATTCTCTTTCTTGTACGTTTCGAAGCAATTCTCGGGAACATATAATTTCCGTCCAGAAGTGGTACGTCCTTTAGTCATCCGACTGTGTTGTTCCTGAAATGCCAATAAAGATTACAATGTGAAAATTTGCTTTCGTTTCTCTATTTAAAGATATCATTCAGACTGCAAGTCCAGACCCTAAAATTTGTATTGACCTAGCATATTTCCTGAACCAAGCGCGCAAGGCGTCCAAGAATAAATAAAAACTTCCAAGAATAGCAACATTTCAGTCCATAATCAGAATAAGCATTGCAAAGCATTCCCAAGAGCGTGAATTAAAACCATGTTTTGCGTCATATTTGAAAATAGCAGCGTGCCTTGGCACATCTAGTGCATGTTAACCCTCTATTGCATGGCGTCCCATATTTGGCACATACCGATTAACATTTTTTATAGCGGGTACAAGAGGACCAGTGGAGAATGTGACACAGTTAGAGTAATCCTTATAATTACATCCACTAAATATAACAAAAAGCGCTGCCATCCCTAGAGCAGTATGAAATCTAGGCATGAAATAGATTTCACGGTGCACGTGCAAGCTCGGATCATGAACAACAGTGACTGCTATATTTTTCTTGCAACCATTTTCTCGTTGCAGAAGCAAGAAGAAATTATTTTGGCATATCTCGTGGCTTTGAAAATTCATGCTCATTAAGGCTCTTCTCAATTCCGTTTTTCACTACGGTATATAGTCGGAAATCGGTATGTGCCATATTTGGCACAGTATGCATGTGAGTGATGAAATGTGTAATATGATGCCATCTATGTTTTGATGCACAGTGCAAATACAAACAAAAAGAAATCCTCTAAGGTCATGCAGCACAGCTCATTTTTGCCAGATTTCAGTTGTGGTGGTAGGTTTTGAGATGTTTCAGGAAAATATCGAGTGTCAGCAGCAGTACCTGGCAATGTTTTGTTACATTATTGGCGTGGGTGCACGAAAAAATTGTGTGAAGTCTAACCAGTGCACGGCGATATTTAGCTTTTACGATCTGTCGGCAACTGACGCTCACAAACACAAGTCAGCAGTTCGAAATTCGGGTAGGAAAGTACATCAAGGCGGCACCATGCGAAGAGCCAAACGTGTAAGCGGCCATCTTGTACGTAGATGTCGGCAGTCAGATGCGCTAACAAAAATGTTCAATTATGCCTGAACACAGGAAGCAATTGCATTGCTTTATTCCACAAATCAAGCTAAAAACCGCAATCAGTGAGATTTTGTTTTTCAGCCATGGCAGCAATTTTGCTCGCCCACTGGCATAGTGTGCCATATTTGGCACAAACCTCTATCTTCATTTATACAGTCACAATAAATCTGAAAATTTCTGTACATGTTATTATTCATGTAGTTAATGATAAAAAATGATCAAATAATTTTGAATTCATTTTCTCATAATTCATGCAATAGAGGGTTAAAGGTTGGCAGCAGCTTGTCATCCGCAGTTTTTAGCAAATCTTTAACATTAATTTTTATGCATGTGGTTGTTCAGTGACAATGCGCATTTTAGTAGTGCAACAGGGTTTCATTGGAGAACAATGGATGACCCCTAGTGGTGGAGCTGCAGATAGTTACAGCCAGCCACTTTTGTGTTGAGCAGCATGTTGAAGTGAGCAAATTTGTTTTCTCAACAAGGGCTGTGCATTGATTGATTGTGCGACTTGAAGGTCCCCTGAAACCGAAATTTCAAAGCCAAAATCATTTGTGTTCCATTTTCCCCCAGATTCATAGGTGTCTCAAACCATGTATTACTGGTGAATGTGGTCTCGAACACATTTTAATATGGTGTCAAAGTAAGCAAGAGTGCCTGAATTGGTGACACCTTGAGACCTCATTACCAGTGTGATGCACTTTGTGGCTGCTCAGGCTCAGTGCGACAATTCACCTGTTCTACAAGTATACCAGACGTCTATGACAGACAAGTTGGCAGGGCCTACGACGAGGGCTATCGTCATTCGCCTCTCTTGCTGTGTTCTTGGGCTCTTTTCCAGGTGGTTCTGGCTGCTTACGCCAGTGGTATTTTAAACATTGCAAGAAATAAACAAACATTCAAATAGTGGCAAATATATTTTTTTGTTCCTGAGGGGTATTGTGGAACAGGTGTTCAGCCGGCATCTATCCTTTAGTAAACAAAGTTCGGCAGAAGAGTGACTGATGCCGTAACACCCACGGCATTTCAGTCCTCCCAGCATGTTCTCAATGCCACTGAAATTTGGCCTGGCACATAGTAATATGGTGCTCCACCGTGCTTTGGTGCTAATTTCTTATAATTTTGGTGGATGTTTTTAAGTGATCACTGATGCCAAATGAGACAAACACCTATTAAGGCATAAAGGTAGCAAACACTTGGCTGTAAGGGGTCATTAAAGTTTCCTCATCAGGTCACTTGCTCGAGAAACTCAGCCACCTGAATGGAATAGTCACTATTAGCGCTTACTTTTTTTGATGCAGCTAATAAACTACTCGCCCCTAAAAAAAAGAATTTGGGGAAATTTACATGGGCAAATATTTCCAAGTCACTTTGGTCTGCCTGTAAGGCGATTATGACGGTGTATAGCTTCATATTCGCTGTGTGACTATCAGCTGATATCTTGGAATATCTGCTAGGTACACAAAGGTAAAGTTGCTAAATGAAGTTTGCCGCCTAAACATACAGAGTGAAAATAATGGATATGGAGATTAGATGCGACAGTCTATAATACAACATATGTGTCTCTGCTGCTGGAGCAACTGTGATTTGCAGTAGTCACTGAACCTCCGATTGGTAGCGAGTGTCGTCTGTCTGTGTTGCAACGTACTCAGTGTTGACATGAGGTGCGTGGCAGTGTTTATCGTGAAATATCTTTTTGACACCACTGATTGCCCTAGCTGAGTTGCGTGCCGCAAACCTAGCAAAGTGGTGACCTGTAAAGCTGAGACATTGCGTAAGGCATCGGGCAGAAGTCACTTCAGCTCATCGATGCAGGAAGCGTCGGGCTCTCGCTGTCCACTCGATGCCTGCAGGATCCACGCGTCTGTAGCTGTAGCTTCACTCCTGAATACACAACTACTTTGCATGAGTTAACGCCAATTGTTCTCAAATACATTTTGTCTGTCCGCATGCATTTGGAGATTGTAGCCGTTCAAGAGAATAGAATAAGAACGGCTGGTAGTGTGGCGGAGCAGATTTTAACCACCCTATGCACTTGGTCTCTGTTGTCCGATAGTGCACTCCATGGAACTTGACCCGTCGACTGTCCTGCTGTCGCCAGCGATGGCTGGCTGTTTGACGAGTAGAGGAGGTAAAGCAGTGTAGAGAAGGAGGTATATATAACTACAACTGCTTGTAGCTGCCTTGATACACAGTGCGTGGCTTAATTCGTGGTGCAAATCGTTTAATGGTGATGTAGCCTGAACTCGTACAAGATTTCAAACAAAGTTTTAAGGTCCATTAAAGTCAAGTGTTGCTCTTCATTAATATTTTGTACAATGATGAGGCTGACCCGTCTAGTTCTTTGTTTGCAGAACGGACGTGTTGTTGGGCGAGTTGGTGCTTGCTGAGTGACATAATGGAGCGCAATAAAACACACACCACAAAGTAAGAAACACAAACCGACGGGACAGGCGCTACTCACAACTTTAATGAAGACTACAAGAATGTGGCACATACATAAGCATCCCAATGCGCAGACGCAACATCACAAACCATAGGGGGGCGTATCATATGAAAGATTTGAAAAAAGTATGTTCCGCATTGTACAGAAAGACCGACGTCTGACTGACGTAATCATCATTCTTCTCTTTGATGTAGAAAGCCTCGAGAAGTTCACGCGCTGTTTTATCATGGCTTCTGCCCAGAATCCTCACGTCACTAAATCTCGGCACACAAGAGCAGGTCTTACAATGCGCCGAAAGGTGCGCAGTAGTATCCTTCTTTAGATTGTTTCTTTGTTTCTTTGTTTATTTCATCTCTTCGTTTTTGGTTTTTTTGTATTAGTAAAACATTGGCGTTTTTTGAACACTCTCGTACATTCAAATTTTTGCATCTTGCCGTGTGACCGTGTGCGGTATCACTGCGGCGTCACACTCTGCGTACCCTGACAAAAGACGGCGAGCGAATAAACCGCTTGGACACTCCAGACAAGCGTGATTCAGACTGTGAGACATAATTTGGTGCTTAAAACTAGTACCAGTAATCGCGAAGTTGACAATCAAACACCGCCCAGCGCACCGTTAGGATAAAATGCTAAGTCGTTTCTTTAGCTGTCTTTTGTTACAAGTACCAGGTTTTCATACGCCCCCCGTCGCCCAACAGAATTATTAATTACCTCAATACAAGGAATCTAAGAACTCGCCTTGGATTAGCGACAAGTGAATGCCTTTGTTACTACTTGATGAGATAACAGTGGTAGTTGTAGCTTACGCAATACCGAACATTGGGCGAGTTGGCGCAAGTTAATCACTGTTGTGCAGAAAAACACACGATCGGTCCTTTCGCAGCAAATTTTTTTTTCTGCTCGCGTAGCGATCGTGAAGGAGCCTTTGCGCCGCAGTTTGAAATGTTTATCACGCTCCGAATCCACAACGCAAGATCGGCAGCATAGCCATATGGTCACGCTTTCTGAAGTGTAACAAATAAGCTGGCATTTCTGGCTATTAAGCGCGACATAGGCCAGCGGGGCAAAACGCGAAGTGAGAGAGATCGCTACTTACTTGTAGCAAGGCAGCGCATTGCAGCGTCTTCGCTCTACTTCGCCCTCGACGTCCGTCAATCAAGCAATCATAGATGTTCTCTGAGGCAGTCACGACGAACTCGCTACGGGACACCGGCTCGCGTACTACGCTGTCGAAACGAAAGCTGCACGACTCGCGGCAGGCCCGTTGCCAGAAATATTTTTTCCGGGGGGGCCCACCTGTTGAAAACCTTGAAAACCCCCTATTTTCAGTGTTTTTTCGTGGTAAAACACCCCCCTCAATCCAAATTTCGGGGGGGGGGGGGGGGGCGGGCCCCTGGCCGCCTCCCCCCCCCCCCTGGTTACGGGCCTGACTCGCGGTCATCGTCCATCGTCGTCAGAGCAGAGACAAGAGACAAGAGAATCGGCCACACCAGCCGACCGGGCGGCGTTCCAAAAAGCTCCGCTACCAAGTGACGCCACCACCATCGCAAGTCCCTAGATCGAAAACTCCCTAGAGAAGACGAACTGCACGACTCGCGGTCGTCGTCGTCAGTGCAGAGACAAGAGAAGAACGTTGAAACTCGCTCGAGCAAGGCGCTAGCTCGAGAAACGGGCCACACCGGCTATGACACCGGCCAGCGAAGCGGCGTCGGCGGCGTCGTTCCAAAAAGCTCCGCTACGAAGTGCATCAGCTTCTCCGCAGGTAGAATGCCTCGATGCGCTCGCTCGCCTCCGCTCCGTTCAGGGTGGAGACAAGCGCGTCGCCTGCTACAGCGGTCGCCATTACTGATCCCAATCGTCAATGCGCGCACTGCCAGCGCGCGTATTCGCAGCCTTTTGCTCACGAGTAAAGACACTTTGGGCTGGACTTGCCTTCGCAAACGCATAATCATTCACGGATGTTGCTAGTTATAGGTTTGTAGGCACGTATCACAGCAAGTAATCGAATGTTTCGCGCCTAAAGGTGTTGCAGGACGTAATGACCCTCACCGCCGGCGCGGCCACTGGCTGCGGCTGAGTGGTGCACAGCTGCTTTGGATCACTGAGAGCTGGAGGCATCACTATTCGCTTTTATACTTTGCGGGTGTATATGTTCGTCTATTTATTTATTTATTTATTTTACACCGCATACACACAACATTTCCTAACATGCATCAGCAGTGAAAAATTTACTGACGTGAGAATCCTAAGGTTTAAATTACTCGCTGTTTAGCTAAATCTTATAGCGAATAGAATTTGCGCACAGGTTCCGACCCTGCTGTTTTATGTGACCGATTGACGGATATATTCGTCCTCGTGTCCTCCTGTTGAATGCCTATTTAAAATACGGCTGTATTTCCCATTTCGAGAAAATACCAGCGCAAATGCGGTAAGCATCACAATGTCGTTTAGCGATCACAGCGGAAACGACTCTACTCTGTGATGCTTCAGTTTTTAGGAGCGAAGCTCCTTAGGCTCTCACGATGTCCGTTGTCACCGTCGGACCGAAACACAGCTGTTACATATACCGTAGAAAGAGCGTTCATAGCGCGCATATGATTTAAAAATAGACCGTACTCTGTCCATCCGTCCGTGCATGTATCCGTCCATGCGTGCATCTGTCCGTCCCCCCCCGTCCGTCCATCTGTCCGTCCGTGCGTGCATCCATCCGTCCATACGTCCGTGTATCTATCCGTGCGTCCATCCCTCCGTACGTCCGAGGATCCGTCCGTCCGTCCATCTGTGCGTGCGTCTGTCCATATCTGTCTGTCCTTTATACTAGTCGGCGAATTCAACGTAGACAATATATGGACCTTAGGACCTAGCTTCGCTCCGTCATCAGCATTCACTTCGTGGATATGCAGCCATTTTTTTCAGCGCCACAAATTCCGCGTTGAAATTAATGACCGTCTATGGTACACAAAAAGCGTTCCTTCAGGGGGGGTAATCTGGAAAATTATGCCACAGGATAACGAAAAAAATTTTTTTTTCTATTTGTCGTTCTTGTTCCGCATGAAAACACAATTCGGAGTGAATAGTTGCAGTTCATTACAGACGCGACAATATTCATAATCACAAGTTCAAAAAAAAATAAGAAGAAGGAGATGGCCGCGACAGCGAAAGTACGATTTCCAAGCACACCCCGAAAACAACGCCAAATTTGTGAGAACGGTTCTCAACATTCGAGGCACCAACACGCAGTCAAAACCACACACATAACTTGTAATGGCGTTGCTAGTAATATACACGCTGTTTTAAAAATCATCCCAAAAGTACCCAACGTGCTTGAAATATTCACGCTGCATAGACGAGAGGCACTCGTCGGCTGCCACTTATCACGCTTTATTATCATTGTCCATAAAAGTACTCTTTTAGGATCCCTTGGGAAAGAAAACATCTTCCATCCATTCCTAGAATGGTTCGTGCACTGTGGCACGCAGCATCCAGTCATCTTGCGGGACTCGCGACGAATCAGACGGGCGACAAGGCGGCAGGCGCCGCGTGCACGCTTAAAAAGAGCGCGGCGTGGGCTAAAACATGGCGGACGCGCGAGGCGAGGCGGCGTCGACCCTTTCAAAGAATGGCCACACTTTAAGCGGGGGCGCGCGCATCGAGGCACTCTTATGGCATCTTCATGAAATCGCACCGGTGCGCACCGGGGCGCTCTGGTGTGCCTTCTCGTCCAATCACCGAAGCGCCTAGGCATCTCGGTGCGCACCGGTGCGATTTGTCGAAGATGGACATTAGGGACCTTAGGCACTCTATCCGCAGGGCATGGTTGCTAGCGGCGTTTGGAAAACGGATGCGCAACAGTGTTGCCAGGTTTGGCTATATGTAGCCAAATTGGGCAACAGAAAAATATTTTTGGCGTCGATTTGAGAAGGTTGGCTATGTGGCTATATTTGGGCTACTGAAAAAAAATCTGCGACTTGGCTTTATTTTGGCTATATGTGGCGCCCTCTTGCTCAACACTCTACAGGCAATTCTCGTTGAGCGGACACAAATATGTAAAGGCGCTCTCGCATTTCTCGTTGAAGTGGTCGAAAGGGGTAAGATTCATTAGGAATCCGCTCGCTGCGCCGCCTAAGCGAGCGGAAAACTGGGCGACGAGCACCATCGGTCTTTTACCGATTTTTTCGCCACAGCGACCGTACAACGCCGTTGCGCCTATCCGGAAGCCGAACTTCCTGTAATAGTATATCAACCACTTGATGTCTTGCCGCAATTTGAGAGTGGCGGCCGAAAAGTTCGATGTGCATTTGTAGAGGTACAAGACGCATCTTCATGAATCGTAACGTTCTGAGATTTCGACGATTCCCAAGCGGTTAATTTTGTTTTTAATAGGATTGCAGGAGCAACGCAGGTAGTGGTGTATGTTGTAGAACCTACACAAACCCGGGCGATTACGCTGCAAATAATGATGAGTCATGCAGCCTGGCGTCGTCATGAAAAGAGATCACGCTTTTCACTCATCACATTTTGACGCCTGTGTTCACCGTTCGTGCTTTGCGTGACATCAGCGTTGCCTGGAGCAAGTTTGTCCAAAAGACTTTTTTTCTGCCGCCTTACCAACCGTGGTGGGCTACTGGTTAAGGCGCTCAACTGCTAACCCGAAGGTCGCGCGATCGAATGCTGGCCGCGGCGGCCGGCTTTCAACGAAGGAAAAAATGCAATAGGTGCCCGTGTGCTTAGGTTAGGTCGGTGGTCGCAATTTCCGGAGCCCGCCACTGCGGCGTCTCTCATAACCATACCTCAGCACTAATTATTCACTAACATTTCCGCTGCTCTATCTTTTACTACCGCAACAATATTACATTATAGAGGTTCAAACGGGCTTTTTTGATTATTTGGTGGCGCTAAAGTGAATTCAACGCACGAACTGAATGTTCTCGGGGTAGGTGGCCAAGGCTGGCGGCTTTCATAATAAAATTTGTCTAGAACAGCACAAAACATAAACATTCATCCTGCTTTGCTTCATGCGTGAAATACTGCAGAGTTGCTGATAACTGATCCTATAAAAGACCTTGCATTGGAAGGTCACATTCCGAACGCAACGGACTGATGAGACGGAGCTTGCCGAATTTACTTATCTGTGTTGTTTTCAAATCAAGGTTCAGTGATAATAAGTAAGGCCGCGCCTCAATATCGATAATTTCACCTTCTCGAACACAAGCTGTTTCCTACACTAAGGACTGGTTGTACAAAAAGCAATTGGAGCAGTCGAATGTGAAAACGTATGTCAGAATAAATCTGAATATAAGAATGGCTATATTTGGCTACAAATTTTCTTCCTATTTTTTGCCTTTGGCTACATTTGCGCTACAGTTTCTCTGGCTTTTGGCTACGCCGCCTCGGCACCTGGCAACACTGATGCGCAACTCTGCTACCTAAAGGCTAAAGAAAGGAGTGTGAACTTAAGGGCTAGTTTTGCTTTGTTAAACACATTATTAATGAGAACTAACAGACAATGATGCCAAGGAAAGTATAGGGGACGTTATTAGAAGTAATCGTAATGTAAATGTGAAGAAAGAGAAGTGGACGAAAAGATAACTTGCCACCGGCAGGATCCGAACCTGCGACCATAGAATAAGGCGTCCGATGCTCTACCACTGAGCTACGGTGGCGGTCATCCCTCCGTCCACTTTACAGGGTATATATGTTCATTTAAACGTGGGAGCGTCAGTCAGCGCCGCCTGTTGCCATTACGGCGAGTGTGAAACACTCTTTTTGCCAGTAGGCGTCACGTAGCACGTGATCTTATTACGAGCTGGCAGCTGACTAATAATCCCTCGCATACCACCTGAAGGCAACAAGTCTGCCAGAACGAGACCCTCGTTATGAACTAAGGAAAGGAGTGTGAACTTAAGGGCTCGTTTTGCTTTGTTAAACACATTATTAATGAGAACTAACAGACAATGATGCCAAGGAAAGTATAGGGGACGTTATTAGAAGTAATTGTAATGTAAATGTGAAGAAAGAGAAGTGGACGAAAAGATAACTTGCCACCGGCAGGATCCAAACCTGCGACCTTCGAATAAGGCGTCCGATGCTCTACCATTGAGCTACGGTGGCGGTCATCCCTCCGTCCACTTTATAGGGTATATATTGTCACGTGGTTGTGACGTCGACGAAGGCAACAGTCGGCGTGTCAAAGAAGAAACTCTTTATTAGGCCGAACTTGTGGCCGAGAAACTGAAGGTCAGACTATAGCAATACACGCTGGCACTGAGAGCGGCGAACAGAGCGTCGGCCGTCGATAATCTGATCATCGCTGGAACGCACCGGCTTTTATACATCACGCGTCGAACATTCTAGCCTTATCACTGGTCGTCGCGCAAGCTCTGGAATAAGCTAGAGTGTTCGCGTCTTGCGCGCAATCTTAACACAACGATCTACAATAATCGTGAAGCTTCTAGAACAATCAGCCGTGGTTTGCGCTGAGCATGCGGACAGTCTTTGTGGGCGAAAACCAGGTACATCAAAAAGGAAAATAAGAAACGCGCGTGGCAATGCCCCTCTCTGAAAAAGCATCGTCCCGATGCTTAAAAAGAACACGGAGGGAAAAATACATGCAACAAGAAATCACAATAATAAAGAAAGAAAGAAAGTACAATAATAAAGCAATAAGTCCAGTCGTCAGGTTCGCTAACGCGCGTAATACGGCTTGAGGCGCACGACATGGACGACTTCAGGTCGCGCACGGCGATGTTGAGAGTTCGTAATGCCGTCCGGGACGACCTCGTAGTCCAGAGTACCGAGACGTCGAAGCACCTTGTATGGCCCGAAGTAACGCCGAAGAAGTTTTTCACTGAGTCCACGTCGGCGTATCGGCGTCCACACCCAGACGCGGTCGCCGGGCTGGTATTTCACGAAGCGTCGTCGAAGATTGTAGCGGCGGCTGTCAGTCGTCTGCTGATTCTTGATGCGCAGCCGGGCGAGCTGTCGGGCTTCTTCAGCGCGCTGAAGGTAGCCGGTGACGTCGAGGTTTTCTTCGTCAGCGACGTTGGGCAGCATGGCATCGAGCGTCGTTGCCGGGTTCCTTCTGTAGACCAACTTGTATGGCGTCATCTGTGTCGTCTCCTGCACGGCCGTGTTGTAGGCGAAGGTCACGTACGGGAGGATTGCATCCCACGTCTTGTGCTCGACGTCGACGTACATGGCCAGCATGTCCGCGATGGTCTTGTTTAGACGCTCGGTGAGACCATTGGTCTGTGGGTGGTAGGCGGTGGTCCGGCGGTGGCTTGTGTGGCTGTACCTCAAGATCGCCTGAGTTAACTCCGCTGTAAATGCAGTGCCTCTGTCGGTATGAGGACCTCCGGGGCGCCATGACGCAGGACGATGCTCTCGACGAAGAACTTTGCTACCTAGGCGGCGCTGCCTTTGGGCAGGGCCCTTGTTTCGGCGTAGCGGGTGAGGTAGTCGGTAGCCACGACGATCCACTTGTTTCCGTCAGCCGACGCCGGGAACGGCCCCAGTAAATCCATGCCGATTTGCTGGAACGGCCGGCGAGGTGGCTCGATGGGCTGCAGAAGTCCCGCTGGCCTTGTCCGCGGTGTCTTACGTCGCTGGCAGTCCCGGCATGTCCTCACGTAACGAGCGACGTCGGCGGTAAGGCGCGGCCAGTAGTACTTTTCTTGTGTTCTTGCAAGCGTGCGCGAAAAGCCGAGGTGGCCAGCCGTTGGGTCGTCGTGCAGGGCCTGCAGAATTTCTGGTCGCAGATCCGAAGGTACAACGATGAGGTAGCTGGCTCGGGCTGGGGAGAAGTTCTTCTTTACGAGGACGTTGTTTTTCAAAGAAAATGACGTCAATCCTCGCCTGAATACTTTTGGCACGACGGTGGTCCTGGCCTCTAGGTATTCCATTAGGCCCCTCAGTTCCGGGTCTTCTCGCTGTCGATCGGCGAAGTCATCGGCACTTATGGTTCCCAAAAAATAGTCATCATCCTGGTCGTCCTGCGGCGGTGGGTCGACGGGGGCACGAGACACGCAGTCGGCGTCGGAGTGTTTCCTTCCGGACTTGTACACGACGGTAATGTCGAATTCTTGAAGTCTTAGGCTCCACCGTGCGAGACGACCTGAAGGGTCCTTCAAGTTAGCTAGCAACACAGGGCGTGGTGGTCGCTCACAACTTTGAAAGGTCTGCCGTAGAGGTAGGGGCGAAATTTTGACGTAGCCCAGATGATGGCAAGCCACTCCTTTTCTGTTGTGGAATAGTTGGCTTCTGCCTTGGATAGAGACCGGCTAGCATAACTGATAACCCTTTCAAGTCCGTCAGTCCTCTGCACTAGGACGGCTCCGAGCCCCACACTGCTTGCGTCGGTGTGGATTTCCGTGTCGGCGTATTCGTCGAAGTGCGCAAGTATCGGCGGCGTCTGCAGGCGTCGTTTAAGTTCTTGAAATGCTTCTACTTGTGCCGTTTACCACTTAAAGTTCACGTCGGTTTTAGTGAGATGGGTTAGCGGCTCGGCGATGCGTGAAAAGTCCTTGACGAAACGTCTGTAGTAGGCGCACAAGCCGAGAAATCCGCGCACGGCTTTCTTGTCGGTGGGTGGCGGGAAAGTGGCGATGGCAGCTGTTTTCTGCGGGTCTGGGCGCACTCCAGTCTTGCTGATCACGTGACCCAAAAACAGAAGCTCCTCGTACGCGAAGCGGCACTTTTCTGGCTTCAGGGTGAGCCCGGAGTTCTTGATTGCTTGAAGTACGGATTGGAGGCGCTGGAGGTGTTCGTCGAAGTTCGAGGAAAACACAACGACGTCGTCCAAGTAAACAAGGCAAGTTTGCCACTTCAAGCCCGCCAATACTGTATCCATGACACGTTGGAAAGTTGCAGGTGCCGAGCAAAGGCCAAAGGGCATGACTTTGAACTCGAAGAGGCCGTCTGGTGTTATGAAGGCAGTCTTTTCTCGGTCTCTCTCGTCGACTTCGATTTGCCATTAGCCGGTTTTGAGGTCCATCGACGAAAAATACTTCGTGTTGTGGAGTCGGTCCAGGGCGTCGTCTATCCTTGGGAGAGGATACACGTCCTTCTTCGTGATTTTGTTGAGGCGGCGATAGTCGACGCAGAAGCGTAGGGTTCCGTCCTTCTTCTTCACTAAAACCACGGGTGACGCCCACGGACTCTTGGACGGCTGAATGATGTCGTCGCGTAGCATTTCGTCGACTTGTTTCTTCACGGCCTCAGGTTCGCGCGTTGAAACTCGGTACGGTCTCTGTCCAACTGGTCGGGCACTTTCTTCTGGTGTGATGCGATGTTTCGCAATTGGGGTCTGTCGAATTCTTGACGACGCCGAGAAGCAGTCCTTGAATTGCATGAGCAGGGCTTTGAGCTGGTCTTGCTTGACCTTCGGAAGGCTCGGGTTGACGTCGAAATCGGGTTGGGAACCTCGATTCGTCGAAGCAGGTTCGGCAGCATCGAAGAGGGCGAACGCATTGCTGGCGGCCACGCATTCGTCGATGTAGGCGACCGTCGTACCAATGTTGAGGTGCCTGTATTCGTGGCTGAAGTTTGTCAGCACTACCTTTGCTTTACCGTCACGCAGCTCGGCTATACCTCTTGCGCCGCAAATTTGACGGTTCAGGAATAGGTGCTGATCGCCCTCTATGACGCCTTCAACGTTCGCGGGTTTTTCGGTGCCGACGGAAATAATGACGCTGGAGAGCGGCGGTACGGTCACTTGCTGTACTATCACATTCAATGCACGGTTCCCCGGCGTCGCGTGGGGCAGGATCGCTTTTTCTGAGGTTAGTGTTATCGATTCAGACCTCAGGTCGATGACGGCGCCGTGGTCGCTCAGGAAGTCCATTCCAAGTATCACATCCCTGGAGCAGTGTTGTAGGATTACAAAGCTCGCTGGATAAGTCCGGTTATTGATGGTGACTCTCGCCGTGCAGACTCCAATCGGCGTTATCAAGTGGCCTCCAGCTGTCCGGATTTCGGGTCCACTCCAAGCGGTCTTTACTTTCTTCGGCTTGGCGGCGAATGGCCCACTGACTACGGAATAGTCGGCCCCAGTGTCGACGAGAGCGGTGACGCTGTGGCCGTCGATGAGAACGTCGAGGTCGCTAGTCCGTCGCCTTGCGTTGCAGTTAGGTCGCGGCGTCGGATCACGGCTACGTCGAATTGTTGCGCTGCTTCCATGCTGCGTCGTCAGGTTTTCCTCAGTCCGCGAGCTTCCGTCGGCAGGGCTCTGTCTGCTTCGCGTCGCGTTCAGCAGGTTTCGTCGCGTCGGCGTCGTCGGCAGAGGGTCTTCGTTAGTTCGTCGTACAGCAACCGCACCTCCAACGGTTGCTGCCCCTAGTTTTCCGGATACGGGCTAGAGGACCGGCCCCGGGTTGGGCCAGTGTACTGCCGGCGGTGCGGCGACATGTAGCGGCCGGGCGATGGTGAACGGGATGGTCGCCGTTGTGGCCACTGTGTTCCGGAAATGTAGTCGGCGATGTCGCGAGGTCGTTCGCCCCGCTGCGGACACGGCGCGTTGATGGCGAAACCACGTAGCCCCATCTGTCGGTAGTGGCAGCGGCGGTAGGTGTGGCCGGCCTCCCCGCAATGGTAGCAGAGCGACCGGTTGTCAGGGGCGCGCCAAACGTCGGTTTTCCTTGGCGCGTAGCGCTGGCCGACAGGAGGACGGTATGGCGTCGTTGGTGGTGGCGGCGGCGGCGTCTGGCGACAGAACTGTGGCGGTGCGGTGCCTTGAAGTTGTCGCGGAGCGGAAACGGGACGGCGGACCGCAGCAGCGTACGTCATAGCCTCCGGATGAGGCTGCGCTGGTTCGGGAACTCCCAACGCTTGTTGGACTTCCTCACGGACAATGTAGGTGATCGAGTCCACTCGAGGTTGTGGCGAGGGTAAGAGCTTGCGCAGTTCCTCCCTTACGATCGCTCGGATCGTTTCGCACAGGTCGGCCGAGCAGAGCCCTTGGATGTCGGTAAAGTGCGGCGTCGAACGGCGATTGTACTGCCGGGTGCGCATGTCCAAGGTCTTTTCGATAGTCGTCGCTTCAGAGACGAAATTCTCGACACTCGTCGGCGGGTTCCGCATCAGTCCCGCGAAGAGCTCCTGCTTAACTCCTCGCATCAGGAGGCGAACCTTCTCTCTTCGGGCATTTCGGGGTCTGCGTGGCGGAAAAGTCTCAGCATCTCTTCCGTGAAGAGCGCGACGTTTTCATTTGGTAGCTGAACACGTGTTTCTAGCAGAGCTTCTGCCCGCTCCTTGCGGACGACGTTTGTGAACGTGGCGAGGAACCTGGTGCGAAAAATTTCCCACGTTGTCAGGCTTCGCTCTTGGTTCTCGAACCAGGTCCGAGCGGCGTCCTCCAAAGCGAAATAGGCATGTCTTAGCTTGTCGTCGTTGTCCCAGTGGTTGAAAGCGGCCACACGGTCGTATGTTTCTAGCCAGCTTTCTGGATCTTCGACTGATGATCCGCGGAATTTTGGTGGTTCCTTAGGCTGCCGGATCACGATCGGTGTAGGCGGCGCAGGGGTTGTCATCGCGCCTGCGGTTGAGGTCACTGGCTTGGAGTGCCTGGTGTGTTCAGTAAGAAGCCCGTACTCTGGCTCGAGGCCCCTCTGCCTGCGGCTGCTCCGACTTTCCGGGTTGTCCTTTGTGTCGTCTTCTTCGCGGGTTGGGCTTGGGTCAGTACCTCGCGGGGGGCGTCCGGAGCATGGACGAAGCAGCACCTCCACCAGATGTCACGTGGTTGTGACGTCGACGAAGGCAACAGTCGGCGTGTCAAAGAAGAAACTCTTTATTAGGCCGAACTTGTGGCCGAGAAACTGAAGGTCAGACTATAGCAATACACGCTGGCACTGAGAGCGGCGAACAGAGCGTCGGCCGTCGATAATCTGATCATCGCTGGAACGCACCGGCTTTTATACATCACGCGTCGAACATTCTAGCCTTATCACTGGTCGTCGCGCAAGCTCTGGAATAAGCTAGAGTGTTCGCGTCTTGCGCGCAATCTTAACACAACGATCTACAATAATCGTGAAGCTTCTAGAACAATCAGCCGTGGTTTGCGCTGAGCATGCGGACAGTCTTTGTGGGCGAAAACCGAGTACAACAAAAAGGAAAATAAGAAACGCGCGTGGCAATATGTTCATTTAAACGTGGGAGCGTCAGTCAGCGCCGCCTGTTGCCATTACGGCGAGTGTGAAACACTCTTTTTGCCAGTAGGCGTCACGTAGCACGTGATCTTATTACGAGCTGGCAGCTGACTAATAATCCCTCGTATACCACCTGAAGGCAACAAGTCTGCCAGAACGAGACCCTCGTTATGAACTAAGGAAAGGAGTGTGAACTTAAGGGCTCGTTTTGCTTTGTTAAACACATTATTAATGAGAACTAACAGACAATGATGCCAAGGAAAGTATAGGGGACGTTATTAGAAGTAATTGTAATGTAAATGTGAAGAAAGAGAAGTGGACGAAAAGATAACTTGACACCGGTAGGATCCGAACCTGCGACCTTCGAATAAGGCGTCCGATGCTCTACCACTGATTTACGGTGGCGGTCATCCCTCCGTCCACGTTATAGGGTATATATGTTCATTTAAACGTGGGAGCGTCAGTCAGCGCCGCCTGTTGCCATTACGGCGAGTGTGAAACACTCTTTTTGCCAGTAGGCGTCACGTAGCACGTCTTTTCTTTTCGTCCACTTCTCTTTCTTCACATTTACATTACAATTACTTCTAATAACGTCCCCTATACTTTCCTTGGCATCATTGTCTGTTCTCATTAATAATGTGGTTAACAAAGCAAAACGAGCCCTTAAGTTCACACTCCTTTCCTTAGTTCATAACGAGGGTCTCGTTCTGGCAGACTTGTTGCCTTCAGGTGGTATGCGAGGGATTATTAGTCAGCTGCCAGCGCGTAATAAGATCACGTGCTACGTGACGCCTAATGGCAAAAAGAGTGTTTCACACTCGCCGTAATGGCAACAGGCGGCGCTGACTGACGCTCCCACGTTTAAATGAACATATATACCCTATAAAGTGGACGGAGCGATGACCGCCACCGTAGCTCAGTGGTAGAGCATCGGACGCGTTATTCGAAGATCGCAGGTTCGGATCCTGCCGGTGGCAAGTTATCTTTTCGTCCACTTCTCTTTCTTCACATTTACATTACAATTACTTCTAATAACGTCCCCTATACTTTCCTTGGCATCATTGTCTGTTAGTTCTCATTACTAAAGGCTAAAGGTAGTATATACAGTAACTCTAGAGGGGGGGGTAAGAGATCAAGGGGCTTTAGATGGGGGGTAGAGTTCCTGTATATCCTACCTTTAGGTAGCAGAGTTGCGCATCTGTTTTCCAAACGCCGCTAGCAACCATGCATTGCGGAGAAGCTGAGGCACAGGCCACGCCCGGAAAACATGGCCGCGCCGCCGAAAGCGGTTGCCGTCCACCTAGAATCTATCAAGTCACCGTCTTGGACTCTGTAGCTCGTTAGCTACGAACTGGTGCTTTTATTTGCTTTAGATTCATGTCCTTAAGTTTCGACAGCAAAGTGTTTGCGTCGATTCAGCACCGTTTTCGAAAAACATACTGAAATAATCGATGCTGTAGGCGTAGCGAGTGGCGATATGGGCGCTCCCGGAATCTCGAAGGACATGTATTAGGTGTTTGTCAGTTGTTTTCTATCCTCCATAGCTGGCGCCACCTGACTTGGTGGCGGCGGCGCATGTTATTCCGCACTACGCTACGCCTTTGCGTTATCGCACAGACTAAAAAACGCCTTTGTACTCTCGTGGCACAGTCCCGAGAGCAGGTGTTTCTTCTTTCATCGTCGGTCGTTGGCACGCCAGCCATGTCGACTGGCGATCGCCGACACGCTTCGTCGATCGGCGGCAGGCTTAAGCAAGTCGCCTGCAAAAACAAAGTGCGGCTTCGCCACATAGCTATGGTTGCTAGCCAGGCAAGATGGCGGACCTATGCGCAACTCTGCTCCCGTAGGGAGCATATGCAGGAACTCTAGATGGGGGTAGTACTCTGCTCCCGTAGGGAGCATATACAGTAACTCTAGATGGGGGGTAAGTTGTAGCGCCACGCTTTGCGGTGGCGACTGGGAGAACTAAAAAAAATAAATAAGCAAAAACAAATTGGGCGTATCTCTGTGTTTCTGTCCCTTCTGTGCGCTATAGGTGCTAAGATGGAATACCAACATGCCCAGGCTCACGTTCTTGCAAATTGGGCGCGCAGGAGCGCCGCGGTACGGGCAGGTTGCTAATTTACAGAGGTCGTGCACCCAATATGGTATGCTGCTTTTAAAGGGCCAGTCAACAGGCTCCGACTTTTTTTTACACACCCCAGCAGGTCGCTAATTTATAGAGGAGGTCATGCACCCAATTTGGTATGCTGCTTTTAAAGGGCCAGTCAACAGGCTCCGACTTTTTTTTACACACCCCAGCAGGTCGCTAATTTATAGAGGAGGTCGTGCACCCAATATGGTATGCTGCTTTTCAAGGGCCAGTCAACAGGCTCCGACTTTTTTAAATGCGAAGCATTTCTTAGCGAACTTCGGCGACTTTGAGCGTATCTATCTATCTATCTATCGATCTATCTATCTATCTATCTATCTATCTATCTATCTATCTATCTATCTATATATCTATCTAGCTATCTAGCCGCCTACGACTTTGTGCTCTCCTGGTCGTATCGTTAATGGGATTTATACCAAATTTGGTATGGCGTAACATGACTGTATGAAGAACATAAATGGACGGTCATATCTTGAAAATCATGACTAACTTGTCATGAAAAGTATGATTTACATGCCACGCTCATGGCGCGCTCGCGGCCGTTTCGTTAGCTTGACATACACAAAATTTGGGATTGAGTGACATGACTGTATGACGAACATAAATGACAAGTGGTAATATGTACGCAGTGGTAATATGTACAAGTGGTAATATGTACGCATTATTATGTACGCAGACGATACCAATGTATTCTTTGCATCAAATGACTTGCATGAACTAGAAGAAACGGTTAATACATACTTAAAATCACTATCACTTTGGCTTAGTCAAAATAAATTACAATTGAACGTATCCAAAACAAACTACATCCTCTTCAGACCTATTAACAAAAATGTTAACAACGAGACGTCTATTATGTTTGATGGAGTCATCCTCCAAAGAAAAACAGAACAGAAATTTCTGGGATTGTGGTTTAGCGAGGACTTATCCTGGAACTGCCGCATAAGACACCTCTCCAACGACCTATCTAAAGTGGTAGGAACCATACACAAAATAGCACATTTTGTACCGATTACCGTAAAGGTCCTACTCTATAACGCACTCTTTTATTCAAAGCTCTGTTATGGAGCATTAGTATGGGGTACTACCACCAAATCCAACTATTTACGACTCGTGCGACTACAAAAAAAAGTTCTCCGCCTTTATGTAAATTACACAGGGTCGTTAATAAACCTGGAAACTGCGTCGCTGTTTGTGAAATTCTCAATGATTCGTGCAGATCAGATATATTACTTAAAAATGTTGCTCTATATATACCAGCAAAAGCTGTACCATGTGATGAATCAGAGTCGTTCTGTTTTGTACTCCCTCCGACACACACAGCTCCACACGCCACAAACGAGAACCAACTACGGTAAACAAACAGTTTCATACCAAAGTATTTGTCTTTTAAACAAAACAGAAGGCCAAGTTAATTACGAATGCTCCTCGTCCGTATTTAAAAAGCAAATTAAATCCTTATTAATTACAACGGGGTTACATTTCTCTTTCAATTGACTTTCGATATAAAAAAACCACTGTTGCACACTGTTAATCTATTTTGTTTCTCTTACATCTAGGGCTTGTTCGATGTGACATTGCAATGTGTATGGTAATTATCGGTATACTGTTTCAGTTTATATACAGAGCGTTGTGCATCCAGAATTTGGTGATTTATGAGATAACTTGTTAACTTTGTAAAAATATGTAAATATTATGTATTCTCATATTGCCTTTATTGAGTTTAACACATTGTTTTTGTTTATGTTTGAGTACCGCTATGCCTAGTGTTTTAGTGTGATGTTTTATAAAGATTGCCAGACGCTGTCTGAGGTGTATGTGGGGGGCGGGGACCCTCGTCAGGCTTGCAAGCCTTTAGTCCTCGCGGCCCTCTTGATTTATCAAATAAACATTGAATGAAAATTATGACTTCATGAGCGACATGGCTTGCATTACACGCTCATAGCGCGCTCGCGGCCGTTTCGTTAGCTTGAGATACACTAAATTTGGTATATCGCGACGTGACTGTATGACGAACATAAATGACAAGCCGTAATATGGAAATCATTACATGTCATGAGCGATATGACTTGCATTCCACGCTCATGGCGCGCTCGCGGCCGTTTCGTTAGCTTGATATACACCAAATTTGGTATTCAGTGACATGACTCCATGACGAACATAAATGGCAAGTGGTAATATGGAAATCATGACTTGTCATGTGCGACATGACTTGCATGCCACGCCCATGGCGTGCTTGCGGCCGTTTCGTTAGCTTGATATACAGCAAATTTGGTATTGAGTGACATGACTGTATAACGAACATAAGTGGCAGGTGGTAACATGAAAATCTTGGCATGCATGTCATCTACAATGTCATTTACATGCCACGCTCATGGTGCGCTTGCGTCCAGTTCGCTAGCTTGACATACACCAAAATTGGTATATCCCGATGTGACTGTATGACGAACACAAATGACCGGTCGTCACATTAAAACATGCCATGCAAATTAGGTAAAGCGTGATTTGCTCCTTCCTGGCTGCTTCGCATTACATCGATTCCCACAGTGCGTGGGATCTGCCGGCTTTTTTTTACACACCCCAGCAGGTCGCTAATTTATAGAGGAGGTCGTGCACCCAATATGGTATGCTGCTTTTAAAGGGCCAGTCAACAGGCTCCGACTTTTTTTTACACACCCCAGCAGGTCGCTAATTTATAGAGGAGGTCGTGCACCCAATATGGTATGCTGCTTTTAAAGGGCCAGTCAACAGGCTCCGACTTTTTTTTTACACACCCCAGCAGGTCGCTAATTTATAGAGGAGGTCGTGCACCCAATATGGTATGCTGCTTTTAAAGGGCAAGTCAACAGGCTCCGACTTTTTTTTACACACCCCAGCAGGTCGCTAATTTATAGCGGAGGTCGTGCACCCAATATGGTATGCTGCTTTTAAAGGGCCAGTCAACAGGCTCCGACTTTTTTTTTTACACACCCCAGCAGGTCGCTAATTTATAGTGGAGGTCGTGCACCCAATATGGTATGCTGCTTTTAAAGGGACCAGTCAACAGGCTCCGACTTTTTTTTACACACCCCAGCAGGTCACTAATTTATAAAGGAGGTCGTGCACCCAATATGGTATGCTGCTTTTAAAGGGCCAGTCAACAGGCTCCGACTTTTTTTTACACACCCCAGCAGGTCGCTAATTTGTAGAGGAGGTCGTGCACCCAATATGGTAGGCTGCTTTTAAAGGGCCAGTCAACAGGCTCCGACTTTTTTTTACACACCCCAGCAGGTCGCTAATTTATAGTGGAGGTCGTGCACCCAATATGGTATGCTGCTTTTAAAGGGCCAGTCAACAGGCTCCGACTTTTTTTACACACCCCAGCAGGTCGCTAATTTGTAGAGGAGGTCGTGCACCCAATATGGTATGCTGCTTTTAAAGGGCCAGTCAACATGCTCCGACTTTTTTTTTACACACCCCAGCAGGTCGCTAATTTATAGAGGAGGTCGTGCACCCAATATGGTATGCTGCTTTTAAAGGGCCAGTCAACAGGCGCCGACTTTTATTTTACACACCCCAGCAGGTCGCTAATTTATAGAGGAGGTCGTGCACCCAATATGGTATGCTGCTTTTAAAGGGCCACTAAACCACCTCCGATATTTTTCAAACATGTCAAGTAAACACGCGCATCGTGTGCAGAATGCCGTCACGATGAACGATGCCACACGCGGCAGCGCTACAAGCCGCGGGCGCGCCACAAATTCCAAAAGACAATCGCTCCTCCTTTCCGAGCCCTTCCGGCCTCAGCGTGACGTCAGGGTGTGAATATCTGACGTCGAGTGCAGGCCATCTGCGATTGGTCGCACACGAACTACGACTGCCGGTAAGTCAGCAATCAGCTGGCCGCGCTCCTCGTTGTTCGTCGTGTTTCCCGCGTGTGCGCGCATGTGAGTCAGCTACTGCGGCCCGCGACGCAACTGCGCGAACTAAATCCAACTGTGTTTAGCGTGGTGTTTTGCGATGGTTTTCAAGCATCCGTGTGCGGTGCTTGGCTGCAAGAGCGCCGACTGGAGAAACGAAAAGACGCGACATTTGTTACCTCGTGATGCCGCCTTACGAAATGCTTGGCTTGAGCGCATCGGAGTTGAAGCAAAATCAACGCGCAACAGTGGTTTACGTGTTTGTGGGCGCCACTTCGCTGCTGAAGACTACCATCTTGACCCGCGCCTTGTCCAGGAGTTTGGCACCGGTATTCAACCCCGCCTGAGGCCTAACGCACTACCAACTCTGTTCCTGCCTAGACGGATCCATTAAAATACAGGGTCCATACTGGCACTATTCGACGGGCCGGCACGGCAGCAGCGGCAAGCGCTGGACACATGGTGCGATTCGGCATCCGATCCGACGTGCGGCAACGCACGCGGCGTACGACGAGACGACGATTCACGACACATGGGGCGAACGAGCAATCAGCGCGCAGGCTCCGCCCACACACGGCACCTCTGCTTGCACGCTCGGAAAACAACGTATCCCCTTCATTAAGTTCAAAACAAACAACCTCACACAGCCACGCTTCGTTCTTTAAGAAAATTGCCAACAAAGCTACGCCTTCGCGAGCTACAACCATCGCAACAGCCAGAGCTGGGCAGTATCGAAGATACATGTATCTTAGATACTATCTTAGATACTCTTTGGATATCTTGTATCTGTATCGCGATACGTTTCCCTAAACGAGTACCTGTATCTGTACTTCCGATACATCGAATAATGTATCGTGTATCTTAAAGGGGTACTGACACAAAATTTCGCGGCCGAGACAGCCTGCGGGTTCGATTCCCGTGAACATGTGTACATCATCTGCAAAATATCAACAGCGAATATAGTTTAGAAGGTATTTTAAATTAATTTTGAAGTTTGCGTGAGCGATCGACTCCCTCGCGGTAGCTCCCTCGCGGTAACACCATCAGAGGTGACCCTCGGTGACCTCCCTACTTCCCTCACGTGACCACGCTGCAACAAGTTATGATGACGTCATAGCGGCCATTTTCTTTTGCCGCGTTTGTTCCAGCAGTCTATACTTCTCGGCGGCTGGTCGCGAGTCCGTGGCCGCGGCGCACGCGTTGAAAGTTTTGTGTTTGGCGACACTGCTGTCCCGTTTCCTATTCGAAAGGACTTCTTGATGCAGACCGTGCGGAAGTGCGTCACAGTTCTGTGTGCTGACGTGATCGAGAGCTGCGCACGCTAGGTGGTGATAGTTGCACCCGGCGGCTTGTCGTTTTTCGAGCTCTCTCAAACCGAAACTGAAACTGGTCGGTAATGAGGAGCCTGTAATTAAATATCTGTCGCGCGCTGCAGCAAACGAGGTGCCGTGTTATCACTAACAGGCCCCTAGCAACACATTGCAGCAAAAAAACGCGAGACCAAAGTTTTTGTGTCAGTACCCCTTTAAGATACAAGATACTACTATAAAAACGCCACCCTGCGAAACAACAAACGTCAGCTGAACTCTGCTTCTCAAGCTGATACTGCTGCCACTAAGCCACCTCAATAAAACTAACGACAGTGATATTCCTTTGTCTTTTTGCCAGAGTGCTCTAGTGAGCATAAGAAATAAGGTCTATACGCGTCTCTACTGGTGGAGCAAAGTCACGCGATGGCGCTCGAGCCATCTCGACAAAAACAAACGCGCGAACGTCTACGTGCAGCCGACCTTTTGTTTCTCCATATTTTCTTTCTTTTTAGCTGATGTCGGTGCCATGAACCTTGTTTGTAGCCACGGTACTGTGCTGCGCTCAAGTTGTTTCGCTCGATGCCTGTTTAAGAGCGCTGCAGTACGATAGCGCATGAATGCAGTCACGTGGTTTATTTGATATTTCGAGTGCTTTCTTCAAAATCAAAAATATATTCACCATGCAGCATGTACGCCGCCAAAAGACAATTGCATCGGTCGTTTTTAAATGCGTTCTACGATGTGACCAAGAGCACTCTGCCCTAAAGTGAATAATAAAAATGTTGCATAATTTACCATGGTTAATCAACCAACTAAGCTCAATACAAAAATACCATAACGAGCACCGCATTACGGTAAACCATATGCCATTCGTTTCATTCAGTCACAGTTAAACGCTTTTTTTTATATTTGGTTCTACTTACGTGAAACACTCTACATGTATGCTTATTCACTTCGTCATGTTTTATTGCGGAACTGCCTCGCTATTTGACTTAGGTGTATTCGTTTTCCCTTTTTTAGGTCACCGTAAAGTCCTTTTTTTGTGCATTGCAAAGAAGCTGGTAAGCAGGCTAAAAGTTGCAATAGTATGAATAGAAGTGATATCCTGCGACGCTTTTTGCCACGTACAATACATCTGGGAAGCTTCTGGGCGGCAGAAGTTCTCTCAGAGAGGAAACAGTAAAAGATGGCACGTTAGTGAATATGTTGCTACCGAAGAGTTTACGCAAGTTGATAGGTAGAATATGAAAAAATCACTGCAGTTTTATATCCTTAGTGAACTGTGATCGCTGACTCGATAGTTATCGTCTTCACACGATGATTCACAAGAAATATCGCTGCCAGCGTTATTGCTGCTCTGCAGCTGTCGGGTGATCAGCTTCTATGAACGCTTACGGACAAGGTAAGACTCTGCACCGGTATTTGTGCCATCTTGCGGAGGCTTCTTATTGAAGTTCTTGCAATTAATGGCAACCCGCTAGCTGGTCGCCAAGTAGAGCAGCGACACCCATGAAACACAAAAGTGTCAAGTAAACAAATGCCAATAACGTGTTTCGGAATGAAACTTATATACTTTAAAGGGGTACTGACACAAAATTTCGAGGCCGAGATAGCCTGCTGGATCAATTTCCGTGTACATGCATGTACCATCTGCAAAATATCGACAGCGAATAAAGCTTGGAAGGTATTTTATATGAATTTTGAAGTTCACGTGCGCGATGCAGCATTCTAGGCCGCACCTGGCGGCATTGACACCCTCGGAGGTGACCCGAGGTGACCCCCCCTACTAACAAGTTATGATGACGTCGTAGTCGCCATTTCTGTTTTGGCGCGCTCGGCACTGCGCTACTGCGCTGTTGGTGACTGCTCGGCGGCTGCTCGCGAGTGTGTGGCCGCGGCCAAGAGGAGGCGCTGCCGCGGCGCACGCGTTGAAAGTTTTGTGTTTGGCAACACTACAGCTTTCCCTGTGCTGCCTGGGCTGCAGTGACAGGCCACAATGCCGAAATCCTTTTGCGCTGTTTCCTTCTGCACGTCGAAGTCGGAGTCAGGCGTATCGCTGCATACGTTTCCCCGCGACGAACCTCGGCGGCACAAGTGGATCGATTTTCGTGTGCGCTTGTGGACGTCAGGAGTATCAGGACTGGCCCCTGTGCAGAACAGTCGCGTTTGCGGGCTCCATTTCGAGGCGCATTGCTTTACCACACAGGCGCCGGACTTGGTGTACATGGGTCTTCCGACTCCACCCTGTGCATCGCTCACGTCTGGTGCTGTGGTAATACCTAGCTTTTTTCGGCACCAACTACTTGAAGGGCATCACAATGTTATCAAGTGATTCAATCGGATATTGAACGTACAAAAAGCGAACGTACTTTGGCTAAATGAATTGCCCTGCAGAACATTTGTGCGCGAATGTGTCGGGTCTTACCATAGTACATTGCCGACGCGAGGTTCATCGGGGTCGTCGTCGCTGGTATCGCTGCCGCTTCCCGACGAAGCACTCCTCGCTAGCGGGTCAAACCTGAAGTGATTCGCCACGTCGAAAATTCCTTCCATCCCCGCCGCAAGAAAATCGTCGCCATCAGACGACGATGAGCCCGACGACGATGAGCCCGACGACGACAGCGAGGACGATAACGGCGACGACATCACGCAGCATGTGTGACAAGCGAATGCAAGCAGACAATGCAGACCGCGCGTAAGTGCGTCACTGTTCTGTGTGCTCACGTGACCGAGCGTTTCACTCGCTAGGTGGTGATAGTTGCACCCGGCGGCTTGTCGTTTTTGGAGCTCTCAAACCGAAACTGAGGGTGTGTCGGTAATGAGGAGCTTGTAATTAATTATCTGTCGCGCGCTGCAGCAAACGATGTGCCGTGTTATGACTAACAGGCCCACAGCAACACATTGCAGCAAAAAAACGCGGGGCGAAAATTTTTGTGTCAGGACTCCTTTAAGCAAGAAAAGCATAACTTTCGGGATTCAAACAGATATTTCATTAAAATAAACAAAGTTGGTCGCAGTTAAGACATTTTCAAGCAAACACTTCTGTACATAGGTATTTGAGTCGTAATTATATAGCTCTATAATAGCAAATTTCCAAATGTATCGAAGTATCTTAAGATACATTGGGAAGTATCGTATCGGATACATTCATTCTGGAAGTATCTTGTATCTGTAACTCCGATATTTCTTGCCCGAGTATCTTGTATCGTATCGCGATACAATTTGAAAGTATCTTTGCCCAGCCCTGGCAACAGCCCACATTCACTCACGACTACGAGCTTAGACCTAGCTAGGCCGACGCTCTCGGTAGCGCCGCTTGCGCTCAAACGCGAGCTCATTGTCGAGCGCTTATTTTAGCCAACACGATAAAAACTTGTACTCCTATATGACACGTTTACACGCGCAAGTGGTGTTATCGACGGCCTCGACGTGAAGAGCAAGGGTGGGAACGAAGCGAGCCGGTTCGCCGAGACGGCCGGTGCAGCTGTTTAGGCCTACCTGTGAAACGGCCTTCCTTCACGCCTCGATATCTCGTTGGTGGTTCGGAAACGGACGTTGCCTTGAAGAAATGGCACACTGCAAGCATCACTTTATTCAATCATGAGGTATTTCACGTCAGAAACAGTTTATCCAATGTTTTTCATGCCACCGACAACGGCGATATCCACAAATACCAGGACGATCTGAGCCATCGCAGCGGCGACGAACCACGACAAGCACGCAGTCGACGGAGCACACGGAATGCGGAGAGTCGCGGCAACCGGAAGTGACGGTGTTTCGAGCAACGCGTCGGCGATGACGTATGCCTCGGCGAGAGGGCAAAGCGGCTTTGGGAGAGGATACCAACGGAGGGTAGCGATGGAAAGAGAGAAAGGAGCGATCGCCGCGTTTCGATGATCAAACGCGTATAACTCCGCTATTATGGTACCGTTTCGAAAAATTCTCACGGCTCCGTGCTCGTTGTACACTCGTGCACAACTTCCCCACCACAACTGAATTTCGACCTCTGGGTGGTTTAGTGGCCCTTTAAAGGGCCAGTCAACAGGCTCCGACTTTTTTTTACACACCCCAGCAGGTCGCTAATTTATAGAGGAGGTCGAGCACCCAATATGCTATGCTGCTTTTAAAGGGCCAGTCAACAGGCTCCGACTTTTTTTTTTACACCCCCCGAACAAGCTCGCTAATTCGTACAGTAGACCGTGGCGATCACGTTTTCCGAATATTACAGCGCTGCGCGCCGCGCAGACCCTCCATTTCGAAAAACAATTCCCGCGCTTCTTTCCTGCGTCTAACCAATCCTCCTTGTACGCGCAGTGATGCAAAGTCGCCGATCGGCGACTTGAGGTGACACTGAGCTCGTCGATTGGTCCTTTGCCCTACAAAACATAGAGTTTCCTAAAGTTAACAAGAGGGGACTCTGGCGCTGCGATCGTTCAGCCACCATGGGAATGATGGGTATAGTACACGGATTTGCCTAGTATTCGTGCTTCTGGCTTCGAACGCACTTGTGGCTTTGTTTATTGTTGCGTTTTCGTTCTGTTTCGGATAAAAGAATGGACCATTGTGAACTTTGTGAGCGTATTTGAATTCGTGAGCCTAAAAAGTTAAAGGTGGTGAAGCGTAACTGCTAAACCTTTGCTGAACTTCATATTGCGACAAAGCGAATTCAGGCCACACGGAGCCAAAAGAACGAAGACTAGGCAAGACTAGGCAAATTTGTGTACTACCCATGATTCCCATCCCATGCTGGCTGAAGCGTCGTGCGTTGCAGCTGACATAGACACTAGCGCCAGAGTTCCCCTCTAGTGTATTTATAGGAAACTATGCTACGAAACGGCGCCTTGGCCCTGCGGTGATGCAGTTTCGGCCGCGCAGTACGCATGTTCATTTTTCTATAGATGCTGCCCTCTGCCGTTTTGTTGAGCCCGACTCTACCGGGAGCACGGCCGGTCTAGAGGCGCGCGCTCGCTCCCTCCTCTTACGGCCTGAGCAGCCACCGCGAATACAATGGAGCTCTTTCTATAAGTGACGACGGCGCGCTCCGCGTGACGGCGTCGCGAGCCAACCCTTCAAAGCGCGTTTCGGCGCATGCGCTTCGTATTATAAAGCAACTGTTCCAGGCCACTTTCTCGCGCTAATTACTTTTTTCGCTTATAGGAAGCGGTGAGAGTAGTAGAGGTGCGTGCGGGGACAGTCTGGCTTTCTCGGCACTCATGCACTCGGCAAATGAAGACGCACACGCAAGGCTACCACAATTTTTTTAACACTCGACCACCTTATTATATTCGATGAATTCGAAAATGCTTGAGGCCCAGATTTAGGTGCACGTTAAAGAACCCCGTGTGGTTGAAATTTCTGGAGCCTCCACTACGGAGTCCATCATAACCATATTTAGGTTTGGCACGTTAGACTACAATAATTATCATTGTCACCACATTATGCCACGAACACAACAGTGAATGCTGATGGCGTGGTGGCACGTAGAAACACGCGCGAGGAATTCACACTTTTAAGCGGCATCACGACCGCGCCATAACAGATTGCCACATGGAGGAAGGAATACTAAGGAGAGGCCCTGACGTCATATTCGTGAAGCCTGCCCGTCGCAAACAACCGCATCGCCTCCTAGCGAAGGAGCAGCTAAACACTTCGCGATTTCCGCCGCGTCGGGAGCGAGCGCATGCGTACTGTGCGCGCATCGAGGGAGTCGCGAAACTTTTGCAGCCTTTTTTTTTTTTTTTTCGCCGTGGAAGCGGCGACGGCGCGACGGCGGC